>BSBM01000673.1:26047500-26485000 GCA_027924585.1 Larix kaempferi
TATTTCATCTCTGGTGTCTTTTGTGTTACAGTAGTCCCTGTATTTCTCTAGGAATGCTTGTTTCATCTGATCCCAATTGAAAATATTGTTTCCTTCTAAACTCATGAACCACCTAAGTGATAAATCTCTTAGTGTGGAGGGAAAAAGTCTCAGTTTTTGTGCATCCATAGTGTCCTCAAAGGATCTACAAACTACCTCAAATTCAAACAGGAATGTGTTGAGATATTCTGAAGTCAATCCATGGAAGTTTGGTAAATTGTTAGGGTTGATATTCTTCATCCTAGCATCTCCAAGAGGTATGCTAATAGGGAAGGTGAACAACTCCCTAGGTTCCTCTTCTTCATCTGCCATCGTGGTGTTTGAGTTGGAACTAGTAGAGAAGTTGTCTCTGTTTGGATCGTATGTGGAGTCATTTTCAAAATTTAGAAATTCAAACTGAGAATTGTCAGAACTGTTATTACCATTGTTACTGATATGATCTTGAGGCAGAAATTGTCCAAACCTATCCCTCTGTCGGTGAGGCATTCATTGGTAAAACTTTTATGTTTTTGTTTTTCGTGTTTTATGTGTGTTTTTTGTTTTGTTTTTGAAGATGTCTCCTAAAGATTTAGCACCTCCCTGGCAACGGCGCCAAAAAGTGGTGAGCTCTAAGTATGGGTACCTAATGAGGGCAGCTATACTAGGAGCCTACTTTAATTATCAAACCAGGGGACGTACAAACTTTAGAGGTATTGGAACTATATGTGCTCTCTAGGATAGTCTTTGTCGAAGTTGGGTGTTTGTATCAATGTTTTTAAGGAGTTGTCATAAAAGATTAAATGAACTGTAAACAAGATGGTTTAATCTAATGAAGAGAAATTCTTATGCTAAGAAATTCAAATACTGAAAGCAGGAACTCTATGGCTAAGAATTTGAATGCAGGAAACAGTAAATCTATTTTTAAGAATTATCTTGCTAAAAACAATAAAATTTATACTATGGAATTGAATGTTGGAATTATAACAGATCTATTCGAAAGTAATGAAAGCTTGATCTTTAATATAAGGGGTTTTTACTGTAAATCGAATGCATAAAACTCAAAGTCTAATCTAACATAATCTGATGCTAACGTTAAATTCGGAATTCCATTACCTAATGCTACAATTTTTAATCAAATCATTGAGTGAATGTCATCATGTAACCAATAAATACTGAATGAAATCAATCTCTATAAGTAGTTCTAATAATGAAATGAATACATAGGTTGAAGATATAGATCACTGCTTCAAAAGTAAATGCAAGTATATATAGAAATGGGTCTTAATTATGAAATGGCAAAATGTTGCTACAAGACTATAGACACAGCGTTATCATACTACAAAATGCATTGTAATGAACTACGGAATCAGGAGTGGTCAACTAGTACAGAAATCAAATCGTGTTATTTAGACGCTATTTAGAATACTCTCAACTACAATATAAATTCAACCAATGCACAACAAATAATGAGAAATACCTGTACTGCAAGATCTCCTGACTTACGTGTTGGAGGGGCCCTCTCCAACCCGTACGCAGAAGTGAAAGGAACTTATAAACACTGAATCGTAGGTAACATAAAGTCTTTATTTAAAATAGAAACTGCATAGTTCAAAACCAGGTTTGTAACCCAACTATCTTAGTAGTATGAAACGTAAAACAATAATTCTTCAAAATAGCAGCAGGGTCCTCTCGCTACCCAAGAGGTCCATATTTATAAAATCCTAATGCTTAACCTAACAAAAATGTCTAACTAGTGATTCTCTTTAAACAAGAGTTCATTCTCTATAGATTAGGAAAAAAAGGCATTGAGTTTGGTGATGTTCTTCCAGTTCTTCACTTGATTCATGCGTTATCCTTTAGTACACCTACACCTGCTCATTCAACCTCGTTTTTAATGTAATTAGCTCATAGCAACGCTTTTCAAAACATAACAGAAATAATCTTTTAAACACTTCATTAAATAATTAAGGTAAATCATTTTCCCACTCACGAGTGTATTTTTACAACCTTTCTTGTGCTTTACTGGTGGGAAAAGAAACTATCAGATACCTGAAATGGGGACTCATCAACCTGCGGACACGATCTATAAAATGGAATCTTTTGTAAGGAAAGGGTTAGTATTCATTAATATTTGTTTTGAGTATTGTTGAATATTGATATCTGTTGAGAGACTATTGTAAAAAGATTTTGCAGTTGTGTGCGCAGAGACCTACTGAAGAGAGAAGAGATTCTGTAGCTGACTACGTAGACTGGAATTGTTGAACCCATCCCATTGATAATAAAACAATAGTTCTTGTGGATGTATCTCCCATCCTAGGGTGAACCACATTAAATTGCGGTGTTGTGTGATTGATTATATGTGTTTTTCTTTGATGAATGGTTAAGTTCTTGCTTATAAGTATAAGTATATTTGATTTTATGTGTAATCTTCATAAGAATGAATGATGGAATGATTTGTTAAGTGTTGAATGCATATGAGTAAATGTTGAATGCGGAAGTATTTCTGAACTTAATGAATGCATAAGTTAGACGAGTAACACTTAAGTCAGCGAAGTATGTGTAGTGTGATTCCATGAAGCGCAGCACTGGAAGTGGAAATGCGCAGTTGCATTGTAGTTCATTGTATTGTATAAGTTTGCAAGGTTTACGGTCTAAGATGCTTGTTGAATGCATAACTTACACTAAGTAAGGTCCATCGGAGATGTATCGTCGTTAATAGGTAATGTCATCGGCCATTACGCTGTCCTATTGTCGAGTAGCCATTCCGAGCCGCGCAGTCCTTGGATGCACTATTGCATAAGTGTTAACCGCAAAGTAGGTGAACTTTGCACAGTCCCCACTTTGTAGCACGAGTCCTATAGTGCACTGCTCACCAGTCTGTTGAAGTGCGCATCACCCGGTTGTGGAAACCTGATTCCGCAACCTCCCCATAACGTTTCCTCAGGTGATACTTAAGTATGCTCGCATACTGTTGCTGAAAGGACCGATGAAAAGGGGTTTTGTTGGTTCCCTAAATCGCACCGAACCTGGGTCTATCTTGAAAAGCTAAAGAACAGTAGATATTGAGCCAACAAATGGTTCCTTTGTCGTGCTTGAACTGGTGATGAGCACTGAAAATTAGCGTCCATACAAAACAAAAATATGGAATTGGGTGGAAAAGACAGAGAGGTATTTTGCAAGAAAAGAGAATAGACATCCACATCTCTCTGACGTAGAGTGGATGCAAAAATACCTATGGGAGGATATTTACAAAATTTTCTTCGCATCTTTTGGAAACGAGTTGCATGAGTGGTTATCAAGACTAGCAGAGCGAAAGAACTATTTACAAGAAGGAGTACCTACTGAGTGGACCCCATAGCTCATTTAGAGACTTAAAGCAATAGATAGTCCACTCTCGCGAGCAGTCGACTTCTGGCTCGACAACATACTACAAGGCTTCATGACAGAGTTCGTTGTGGACACCCTGAATTCCTACAACGCAGCAAAAGTAGAGTTATTCAAAAGATTTAGATGTAAGTATCTGAACAATCTGAGTTTATATATCAAAATACTTTTAGTTAAGAAAGGTGTTTTAAGAATGTAGTAAGATTCCTAGAAGTTTTTGAGTATGTCATGGTCAATAACACATACACTCACGAAGAAGATACATAGAATTTAAGAAGTGGAAAAATATATAAGTATACCACCGAGAAGAATCCTAGTGAACATGAACTTCACATAGAGACTGAGTTACAAGTCGAGACTGATAGCTAGACAGAACCTCCAGTAGCTACCTATCAGCCCATCATTTCGCAAAATACGTTGATTGACAATACTGCTAATCTACAGAACATCAATAGTAGTAACACTGCAGGAGTGAGTACTCAGAACATTCCGCGTAGTAGTATCCATACCGAAGCACCGAACACTGCACCTCCTAGAAGGAGAATGACAGATGATACTAAACTACCAATATTTAAAGGAATGGGTCTAGAAGACCCTGAGCAACACTGGTTTCTGTGTGAAGCCATGTGGAACATTAATCAAGTCCAGGATGATGTTGTTAAGCAATTCCAGGATGATGCTATTAAGCCAGCACAACTCATCACTACATTCAGGGATAGAGCCTTGAATTGGTTTATGAAGTATTCTACTAGACATAATAGAAATCTAGTGGATATTAAGGCTTCCCTCTTAAGAGAGTTCAAGAAATGTAAATCAGAGTCACAATGTATCACTGAACTAAAAGAGATTAAGCAGAAAAAGACTGAGTCAGTATGGGAATTTGACCAAAAGCTTAAAACATTATTAGATCAGGTCATTTTTGACATCGCATCGCAACAACACAAAGAGTGGTTCATAGTTGCGCTGTTGCCATACATTAGAGTATCATTCTATCATTGATGCAACAGAAGGTTGCTTCGCAGGAAGAAACCCTGGAGATCACGATGAAATTAGAAGCTTCACCAATATGAGAGACTAGCATAGGAATGGTCCAGATTGAAAACCAACTAGCAAACCTAACACTACAATTACAAGACATTAAGAAAGGAAAAGAAACCAGAGAAGTAGTCTAGTGTACAATATGCAAGTGATAAGGGCACCCGAAGGAACGTTGCACTCTCTTTCAAGAGTACCTCGGCAGTGGAGCATCGAATCCACTGAATCAGTAGAAAAGGCCATGGTGTGAGATTTATCGAACTAGAGGACACCACCCAGAAGATTGTTACTTGATCCAGAAATATGTGCGAACACCCAAGAATTTGTATTGCAATTTATGTAAATCAGTTGGCCATGATGATTCCAACTATCAAGCATATGAACTAATGATAGAAAGGAAGCATGATGTTTACAGAGTTCAAGAAGAAACACTGCAACACAATGATAGCACATAGTATGATCAAGGCGCATATAGAGGTCGTCGTGGATTCCAAGGAAGAGGAAGAAACACTGGCCCAACACAAGGAAGAGGCAGAGGTCAGATAATATGCTATAACTATGTTCATCCTAGTCATATGTCCAAATACTGTAACAATGATTGTACTACGTGTAGATACTGCAAATCTTTTGATCATGTCATTGAGGCATGCCCAGTGCTACAAGCAAAATTGCAAGAAAGAAAACAAGAAGCACCAAATCCGAATGTTCAGATGATCGCAGTAGAGAAAAGAACTAGACATCCAAACATCAATGATGTGATGCGAAGTGGTGTTGCAACACGAAGATATAAAGAACCAGAAGCTTTGAATTCTGGTAATTGTCAAGCTAAGAAGACTACTGTTGAAGGGGTCTAGAATATCAGAAAAGCAACTGGGAAAGCACCTGCTTTCAATTTAGAAAGAAACAAAGAAATCTTGCCAGAAGCAAGGGAGACCTTCAAAGAGCCAGCACCTATGACACCAAGAATCCTGTTGCGAAGTGAAACAACGATTACGAAAAATATGCTAGCAGCATATGATAAAACACGTAATGCATCAGAAACATGCACTTATGTTGCGCAGTTCCTATGGAGCTTCATGAATTTACTGAAAAGCGAAGATGCTTTAGTGGAATCGCAGAACTTACTAAACCAATATGAACCACAAAATGGCATGGATATTGCTCAGAGCACAATTCACCATATAAAGAGCCATAAGAGAAAAAACAGAGAAATGAGACTTAGTGCGCAGATTGGAGAATATGAAATGGACGAGATAATCTTTGAATTAGGATCAGAAGTGAATGTCTTAACCAAGCAAACATGGCAACAGATGGGGAAATTAGGGTTATCATGGTCACCTATCCAATTAAGACTAACTAATCAGCATAAAGGTATTCCCTTTGGAAGACTCTCAAATGTACTTGTGGACATTGATGGAGTAAGAAGTTTAGCAGACTTCGAGGTTATTGAGATCATCGATGACAGTAACCCATATCCGACATTATTGGGGATAGACTGGGTGATGGATAACCTCACGATCATCAACCTGAAAACCAAAAAGATGATCTTCGAAGGACAAGATATTAGGGTCATCACACCCTTGGACCATTCACAAGGATAACAATACAGTGAACCAATACAAGAAGAATCCAAAGCACAAGAACTTGATCGCATATACAAGATGACTACAAATCAGGTCGACTACATCAATCCTACAGCTAATGGAATGCTTAGTTGGTGATGCAACAGTTCTTGCGTATCAGACTACGACGCAGCATTGGAGAATTGGAAAATCCAAATACACGAAGTATCTTCCAGGAGATGTGTGCAGATCACAAGATCACTGTGCTGGATTGGAACAGAGTTAAGTCCAATTCCAACTTATGATGGATCAAATAACGTCTATACATTTTTTCAAGAGTATATTGTATCAGTTTCAGCTGAACATCGAATACCAGCATTGGATATAGCAATGCACGCTACACCTTCCAAATGGTGGGCCATGCATAAGCAGACTCTTACCACATGGGAACAGTGAAAGCACATGATGCAAATCAGATTTACAGAGAGAGCCGCGCTGACATTCGAAAAGAATAATGGAAACAAAATCCAAGGGATCACATAGAGATCTGTTCAAAATCATGGGAAAAAAGACCACAGACAGAATGGGTTCATCTGTTTGCACACACATTAGAGAAAATTCCAAAGAAATGGTACATAGACACAGAGCTTTGAAGAGGAACAACAGATTGGTCTATTATGATGTTGGGCCTAGCCCAGATGGGTCAATTCTGAATAGGAAGTATTGTGAGGACTGCGGAGCTAAGCACAGTTAAGATTGAACAATTTTGGGATAAGTTTTGGTATGCTGCGAAGTTGCGCGCAGCATAGTGTCAGAGGAGCTGCGAGGAATACAGCGTCGCGATGTGCCACGTCAACAAAGATCCAACTAAGCACAGCATCAATGGATGAAGGCAGTTATTTTGCTTAGGTCATAGAAGACATATTTTTGGCAAATATCGTTGATAACTACCAAGCAGTGGGTAGGTGCAGATCGGAGGTAGGTGACTGATCATAGTGGGCAGAAAACTACTACTACTTGAACCAGTCATCTAATGCCAAAAAAGAAGGAATAGATCGATGGAAGCAACCTATTGGTGCTCATATAACAGAAGATCCACTTCCAAATATCAGTAGTCCGGTTTTGGGAAAACTGCGACAGTTTTGTAAACCTAAGGGTTCTACCTTCGTAAAATGTAAAGACATGACCTATGGGTCTTGATCTATATATAAGGCAATTTTGTAAAGGAAAAGGATTAACTCTCATTTTGTTTTAAGATTATTGAATATTGTGAGACCTATTAGATAAAGCATTTTAAAGGCTCTGCAGCTGAGTGCGTTGAGACCTTATTTTGAGAGAGAAAGAGAAGAGCGTCTGTAGCTGAGTACAAAGGTGAAAAATTGTTGTACCCTTTCCAAGATAAATAAACAACAGTTCTTGTGGATGTAGCTTCCCATCTAGGGGGGGTGAACCACGTTAAACCATTGTGTTATGTGATTGTTGTGTATGATTGCCATTAATTTGTGATCTAATTTACTTACAGTGCATGCATGAAGTTATTATTGCTTGTTATATGTTTACTGTGATCTGTATTCGCCGTGGAAAGGATGGAATAATATGCTAAGTAGTTCATGTATGGAGGAATATTAAATAGTAAAGCACCTATAAGTTTTGAATGGATAGATTGATAAGATAACCACACAGTTAAGCATTAAGGATTAAATCACAGTATCAAAGCACACAGCACTGCGCATCTCACATATTTGCATAAGTTATGGTGTTTATCAAAGCTATGTAAGGATGAATGATTAAGGCTTATCGACTAAGAATTGACTAAGAAGTGATCATATCTCATAAACCCATTGCGCGGCTTGAGGCCTCACTGAGGGTGCCAATATCCTGTGTCTTGAAGAGTCTCGACACGAAGTAGAAGACTTCGCGCAGTCACCTACGCAGTTGTGCAGTCCATCACCGCGGTGCACATTAATTAGCTGAATCACTCGTATCACTAGGTTGTGGAAACCTGCTTCTGCAACCACCCCGTCAACTTTTCCTTGGGTGAGACCTTAGGATGCTTGCAGTCTGTTGCCGAAAGGGCCGGTGAATAGGGGTTTGGTTGGTATTTTGTACCGCGAAGTACCTGGGTCTACATTGGAAAACCTCTAGAACAGTGCTGTGACCAACAAATGGTTCCGTTTCTGGGCTAAGACTTGTGATGCGATAGTGTATTCAGAAAAGTAATGTCCAATAGTTGGCATCTAGAACATAAAGAAATCTAGGCCTGTTGCGATAAGATCGAAAGAGACTCTGCAAAGAAAGAAAAGAGACATCCACGTCTATCTGGCGCACAGTGGTTGAATAAATACTTTTGGAGAGATATCCATGAAATGTTTTGGGCATCATTTCCAAACAAGCTACACGAGTGGATATCGCACCTAGTAGAAAGAAAGAATTGTTCCCAAGGCTGAGTACCTACAGAGTGGAGTCTGGAGCTTACTGAACAACTCAAAGTAATCGACAGCCCTCTGTCACGAGTAGTTGAATTCTGGGTTGATAGCATACTAGAAGGTTTTGTGACTGAGTTTGCTATTGATACGATGAAATCATACAGCCAAGCGGAAGCATACTTTTTCGAAGGATTCAAAGGTAAGTTCTTGAAAAACCTAACCCTATATATTAAAATGCTTTTAGCTGAGAAAGGTGTTTTAAGAATGCAGCAATAGCTCAAACTTTGTCATGGTAGAGAACATATACATTGATTCTGACGAAGAAAACCATACTTTGAGAAGTGGAAAGAGATACAAGCTTACTAACGAGAAGAAACCCACATCGTCTAGAACTCGCATACATACCGAAATTCCATGTGACCTCAATAGTAAGAACACTTAGTTGTTGGCCACAATCCAGCGCATTATACCTCAGAATCAATCAGTCCAACACCCATCCGTTGCAATCATCGCGTAGCCCATCCCACAACTCAATAATACTACTAACACCGCAGGACCGAGTGGTCATAGCACTACACCTCAGCCCATTACTCAGAATATTATCCCTAGCACGATCCAGCAACCTGTCTCTACTTTTGTCTCAAGGAATCAGTTTCAGAATCGTACAAAATCCGGAAGGAAAATGATAGATAATTATATAAAACTGTCGATATTCAAAGGAACAGGTCAGGAAGACCCTGATCAACACTAGTTTCTATGCAAAGCCGTGTGGAGTGTTAAGCAAGAGACAGATGATGCTATCAAGAGAGCGCAACTCATAAATACTTTCAGAGACAGAGCACTGCATTGGTTTATGAAGTATTCTCAAGCACACCAAGAACCTTAGCAGATATCAAGACCGCGATTGCAGCCAAGTTTAAGAAACCCAAATCAAAATCATAGTGCATAATGGAGTTGAGAGAAATCAAGCAAAAACCTACTGAATTGCTCTGGGAATTCGACCAAAAATTCAAAACATTGTTGGACCAAGTGAGCTTTGTTATATCTCCACAACAACATCAAGAATGGTTCATTGCTACGTTGTTTCCCCACATCAGACAACCACTAATGCAACAGAAGGTTGTATCTCAAGATGAGGCCTTGGAGATCGCAATGAAGTTGGAAGCTTCACCAATTGGAGAAAGTAGTTCTAGGATGATACAGATCTAGAACCAATTGGCTACCTTAACATTAGAACTATAAGGTATGAAGAATGGTAAAGAGCAGAGACATGAACAACGACATGAAGTTTGGTGCACAGGATGCAAAGGAGAGGGCCACACTAGAGAACATTGCCCCTTATTTCAAGAATACCTTAATAGTGGTGCACCAAACCAAATAAATATGAATCACAACCAGGCGCCATGGTGTGAAATTTGTAGAAGTAGAGGACACAAACCTGAGGGCTGCTACCTGATACAAAAATATGTAAAAACACCTAAAAACTTATACTGCAATTTCTATAAGTCAGTTGGACATGATTAGTCCAAATGTCGCGCTTATGAATTGATGAATGAAAGAAAGCAAGATATGGAAGCAATGCGAGGTGCTGGAATGTACCACATTCAAGAGGAAAATCAGCCAAAGAAAGAGAACACCCACTATGATCAAGGAGGATATAGAGGACGCGGTGGTGGATATCGCGGGAGAGGAAGAAATACTTGACAAAATCAAGGAAGAGGACGAGGCCATGTAATATGCTATAACTGTGGCTAGCCAGGTCACGTATCCAAAGAATGTAATGATCCATGCACCACATGCAACTACTGTAAATCATTTGATCATGTGATTGAATATTGTTCGGTGCCTGAGGTAGAAATGCAGAAGAGGGGAAGAACAGAATCATCGATTCCTAACATCCAGTTGATTGCATCAGAGAACAGACCTACAGGTCAGAGTGTCAATGCAGTAACACGAAGTGGTGCTAATTCAGGGAAAGACAACAACACATAAGCCTCGACTTCTGGAACAACTGATCCTAAGAAAAACCCTGGAGAAACGGTAGGGATAAGAAAAGCTCCTGGGAAAGCACCTCCATTGAACTTACAGAAAAACAAAGAAATATTTAAAGAAGCGCGGGACATGTTTAAACAACCACCACCTACTTCACCAAGGATTCCGCTGCGAAGTCAAGAGCCACAAATACAAGACATGCCACTAGCATATGATCAGACGCACACTACACCAGATACCTCTAATTTTGTTCTGCAGTTTCTACAAAGCTGCATCAAGTTATTTAAAAACAAGGACACTCTTATGGAATTTTAAAAACTGATAAATCAGTATGAATCATGTAGTAAGAAAGGAATAGCACATAGCACTGTACATAATATTAGAAGTCCCAAAAGAACCGGTAGGGAGATGTGGTTCACTGCACAGATAGGAGACTATGAGATGGACGAGATCATTCTTGATCTTGGATCTGAAGTGAATGTATTAACCAAACAGACTTGGCAGGCGATGGGAAGACCAAAGTTACAGTGGCAATCTATACAGTTAAGTATGGCTAATCAAGGTATAGTTATACCACTCGGAAGGTTAACCAATACCATTGTCGACATTGATGGAGTGCGAAGTTATGCAGACTTCTATAAAATTAGTCACAGTAGATCTAATGAACAAGTAAATCAATCACAATAGATGAAACTCAGAAAAATGGTGTAAAACTGTGCAAAACATGCATCAGTGCTCAATATCCCAATGAGGGGGAATAATTACAATACAATACAGTAACAATGACTGAGCAATTCGAATTTCCTGGTCATTCGAATCACTGAATGGATTAGCTTGAATCCAACTAGGAGTCCTCATCATTAATCAGTATTGGTCATCAATGCACAAGAACCAGTCATCCAGGTGTCAATCTGAGTCTAACTGAGTGGAACATGTGTAACTGAAGTGTGTAGCACTGATATAGGGAAGTGGGCTCAGTGGAGGATGCATGGGAGGCTAACTAAAGTCAGAACAAGTCATCTAGCCAATTTGGAGGTCCAACGGAAGTGAAACAGTCAGTCGGGAGTGAAACTAGCCTCAAATCAGGGAGAATCAGAGCTAACTGAGTGTAACTGAAGTGGAACTGCAGTGGTAGGTGATGAAGTGCACCCTTCTCTGGCAGTAGCTGAGAAGAGGGTGCCTTCCTGACTAGGAGGGATAAAACTATGAAGTAAGTGGCTCTCGGGTGCTAGAATAAGGTGGCTAAGGTGCTGGAGGCATCAACTGGTGATTGGGATGCATGCAAAGTGCATGGAAACCCTAGAATTTGCATGCAAACCATAATTGCATGCAAGATCCTGAAAAAGATGATGTGGATATCCAAACACCCCCCCTAAAGCTATACTATGATGTGCAAAAAATAGTGTGGGGCCCTGGTAAGTAAGACCAAAGGTCACCCCAATACAATAATCCAAAAAATGTTGAAAATAAACTAAGTGAGGAAAGAGGGAAAACCCAGTGGGAAGAAATCCCCCCCTCAAGCTAAAGCATAATAATGGATCAATCTGTCTCCACCATGATGGAACTCACCCCCAACAGTGAACGAAGGTAAGAGAACTTCTTCTCAGTGAAGCTCTTGGTGAAGATGTCTGCAATTTGCTCATCGGTAGGGCAATATTGCAGAATGATGGTGCGATCATGCAACAACTTTCGAATGTAATGCATATGAATCTCAATGTGTTTGGTCCTCTACCACTAAACTGGATCTATGGAGATCCTGATAGCACTTTGATTGTCACAAAATAGGATAGTCGAAGTAGTGCCACCAAAACCAAACTCGGAAAGAATACCCTGCAACCAAACTGCCTGAATGCAGGCATTGACTGCCCCTCGATACTCGGCCTCTGCTGAAGAAAGTGTAATGGTTGCTTGCTTTTTGCTGGAACAGAAAATAGCACCATGACCAATCATGAAAACATAACCGGAAGTGGAATTCCAATCAATGCTATCACCTGCCCAATCTAAATCAGTAAAACCAATGAAATCAAGCTCAGAATCTGCAGCATAATGTATGCCAAAATGTTTCGTACCTTGCACATACTGCAAGATCCGCTTGGATGCCTGCCAATGAAGCTCATGGGGCTGCTGCATATACCTTGACATGGCACTCACGGCATATGAAATATCAGGCCTTGAGTGTGTCAAATAAAGTAGTGAACCAATCAACTGTCGATACATACTGCAATCTGCAAGCGGTGTAGAATCTCCCTCCTCAAGACTGATTCCTGAGAGGAATGGGAATGGGGCTGCGTTACATTCAGCCATATTAAACTTCAATAACAGGTTGGAAGCATATTTTTGCTGAGATATAGTGATCCCATAAAATTTTTGAGCTATCTCCAAGCCCAAAAAGTGACTCAGCAAGCCCAAATCGCTCATGTCAAAAGCTAGATTTAAGGCAGTTTTTAGCTTGTTTATTGAAGTAAGAGTGCTACCAGTAATGAGAAGATCATCAACATAAAGTACAATAACCAACAAATTACCTTTAACTCGCTGAAGATACACATTCGGATCAGATTTGCATCTTTGGAAATTTTGAGAAAGAAGGAAGGAGTCCATCTTTGCGTACCAAGCTCTTGGGGCCTGTTTTAACCCATACAAAGACTTCTTCAATTTGCAAACTAATGATGGATCTGATGTGTAGCCCTCTGGCTGCTGCATATATACCTCTTCATCAATTTCTCCATGTAGAAATGCACTCTTCACATCCATGTGGTGCACTTCCCAATGCTTGGATGCGGAAATAGCCAAAACAAGGCAAATGGAATCCATCTTTGCAACCGGTGCAAAGGTCTCAGTGTAGTCCACTCCTTGGACTTGGGAGGCGCCTTTTGCCACCAACCTTGCTTTGTATTTTTTGATAGATACATCATCAACAACTTTCGTGCGGTAGACCCATTTACACTTTACTAATTTTCTTCCAAGTGGAAGAGAAACTAGCTCCCATGTGTTGTTCTTTTGAAGAGAACTGTACTCTTCATCCATGGCACTTTGCCATATCGGATCTCGGTGGGAAGAATAGTATGATGTGGGATCTAAACCAACCATCAAATAAAAATTCTTAGGAAGTAATGGATCAGCAATAGAAAGAGCCATACTTGCTCTTTGAAAGTCTGCTCTTGTTCGTCTCGGATCAACAGGATTTCCAAGATTCGAACCAGCAGATTGAAAAGTGTTTCGGGCCCACTTTGGTAACTGAGGAGGATCATAATGGTTGGATTTTGAACCTGATATGTCATGATCATCATGTGCTGCTAAAATATCAGAAATATCAGAACTCATACCTTCATTATCGCTGCACGGATCTTCTTATGGTGAAGGCGGTGAATCGAAAGTCTCTTCCTTGACTAGTTGCAATTCTTGAAGCGGTTCTTCAAATTGCACACTGCGCTCTATGAATATATTTTTAGATCTGATATCCATGATTTTATATGCTTTTGATTCTTCCCCATATCCTATCAGTATGCACTCAATACTTTGTGGATCCAAAGCTCGTCTCTTCTTGGAAGGAATTCTAGCCCATGCAGTAGAGCCAAAAACTCTCAAATTTGACACATCCAATTTGTGACCAAAGAATGCTTCGAAAGGAGTCATACATTTCACGGATGAATGTGGAACACAGTTCTATATGTATGCAGCAACATTGATTGCTTAAGCCCAAATATTTGCAGCCAAACCTTTTGATTCAATCATGCATGTAGCCATCTCTTTCAGTGACCGATTTTTCCTTTCCGCTACACCGTTCTGCTGGGGTGTGTAGGGAACTGTATGTTGGATCTGAATTCCGCTTTGGGCACAACGTTGTAGCAACGTGGACTTGATATATTCTCCACCATTATCAGATCTAAGAGCTTTGATCTTGCTCTCAGTGGCGGTCTCAATAGAAGCCTTAAAATCCTTGAATTTTCCAAGCACTTCTGACTTGTTTTTTAGAAATAATACCCATGTAAAGCGGGAAAAATCATCAATAAAAGTCAAAACATACTTTGAACCATTTATTGACGTATGGGGCAGCAGACCACTGATATCAGAATGTATCAACCCCAAAACTGTAGAAGCTCTGCTAGCTTTGCCGCGGTCGAATCTGTGCTCGGGGTGCTTCCCAATAATGCAACCAGTGCATATTCCCTTCGAGGAACGGAGTTGTGGAAGACCATCTACCATGGATTTATTTGATAGTAGCAGAAAATACTTATAATTAAGATGTCCAAATCTTTCATTCCAAATCCTACTAACCTCATTACCATGTGTGCGAAGAGCAGTGGGCTTTGCAAGCGGAATAAAGTGTGAAAACTCATAGCATTTTGCAGTGTGGTTTTCCTTTCCGACTGCAACAAGTCTTCCACTTTTGATATCAGAAATTTCAACTGTATTAGGGCTGAATGTAACTTGCTTTGGTTCACCAGTGTGTGTCATTTGATACACAGAAAGAAGATTTGAAGCCAAGGAAGGCACATAGAGAACATTCTGAAAGCTTCCATGATCTACATGAATCGTACCTTTTCCCTTTGAAGAAATTTTTGAGTCATCTCCCAAATGGATGGGGATGGAGCTATTTGGATCGAATGAAGAAAAATAATCAATATTTGCAGCCATATGATTCGATGCACCCGAATCTATCAAGAGAGTAGTGGGCTTTGAAACAGTTGCCACGAGTGCTTGTCCTCTTTCATGATCATCATTCCTATCCTTCTTCCTTGCACCGTCAGGAAGAGTTATGTTGTTCTTTTCCAAAAGGAGGGCCATTTGATCTATAGTCTTCTTCATACATGAACTCTTGGGATGAAAGCCACGGTTGCAATAAGTACATTTAGATTTTTGGTTACCTTCTTTGCCCTTTTGCTTGAACTTTGAACTGGATGGTGCATCTGTCTGTTTGCCTTTCTCTCTTTGCTTGTGAGGTTCGAATTTGGGCTTCTCCTTCTTTTTCTTTCCTTTACCATTCGAGATATTGGGTCCTTGAACATATAGGGCTGAATCTTTGGAGGTTATGGACCCAATTTGAATCAACTTGTCATGCTCTTTTGTGACGGACTCAATGAAGGCATTCAAGGTAGGCATCTTCCAATTCGGGGTAGTTAGCCGACCGGAATTGAAAGTAGAGACAAATACCGAATAATCTTTACCAAGCTTGCTGAGAATGGAGAGGATCAATTGTTTATCCTCTTTGATAACTCCACTGTTCTTCAACTGCAAGTTCAAGTTCTTGAATTTTGTGAAGAATTCATTAATGGTCTTGAAATTCTCAGGACTAAGGGCAATCAATTCATTCTCTAATTGAAAAGCCCTAAGCTTGTCCTGCTTGCCAAATAGTGTTTCAAGTTTCTCCCATATAGCTGTTGGAGTCTTCAATCCGCTGAGATGGAAGTGAAGATATTTGGAGATGGAGAGACAAAGAAGACCATAAGCTTCATCAAGCTTGTTGTAGTGTTTGGTTCTATCTGACAAGTTGTTTGGCTCCAATTCAAGACCAAGAGTGACTCGGTAGTAACCTTTTGAACGTAATATGATCTCCATTTCATCTTTCCAATCAAAATAATTGAATCGGGTGAGGATAGGATTTGAAGAAGAGTATTCCATTGCTAGGAGCGAGGGCACACTAATGTAGAGAAGCTTGCAAGGGCAGAGTAGCGAATGCAAATGATGGAGACAATAACCTGCAAATCACAATAAACCAAGAACAATGAGGTCAAACAATCCACCCTTTTATAGTTGCATCACACCTGGGATTGGAGATCAAATAATGTTGAATGGGTCAGATGTATCAGATCCAGGAATTATGTGGAAACTCAAGCTTCTGGAGTGGTATTGGATGTATTTTCAAGCTTTGCATGCATAGGAGCGAATGCCCTTGAGATCTTTCATGCCAAAACTTTTTGCAATTTTTGAGCAATTCACTCAAATCTTCTTGTAGAAACACCTGTAGAAAAGAGATCTTGTCCCTGCAATGGTTTTGATACCATGTAAAATTAGTCACAGTAGATCTAATGAACAAGTAAATCAATCACAATAGATGAAACTCAGAAAAATGGTGTAAAACTGTGCAAAACATGCATCAGTGCTCAATATCCCAATGAGGGTGAATAATTACAATACAATACAGTAACAATGACTGAGCAATTCGAATTGCCTAAGGAGGTCATTCAAATCACTGAATGGAGTAGCTTGACTCCAACTAGGAGTCCTCATCATCAATCAGTAGTGGTCATTAATGCACAAGAACCAGTCATCTAGGTGTCAATCTGAGTCTAACTGAGTGTAACATGTGTAACTGAAGTGTGTAGCACTGATATAGGGAAGTGGGCTCAGTGGAGGGTGCATGGGAGGCTAATTGAAGTCAAAAAAAGTCATCTAGTCAATCTGGAGGTCCAACGAAAGTGAAACAGTCAGTCGGGAGTGAAACTAGCCTCAAATCAGGGAGAATCGGAGCTAACTGAGTGTAACTGAAGTGGAACTGCAGTGGTAGGTGAAGAAGTGCACCCTTCTCTGGCAGTAGGTGAGAAGAGGGCACCTTCCTGACTAGGAGGGTTAAAAATTTGAAGTAAGTGGCTCTCAGGTGCTAGCATAAGGTGGCTAAGGTGCTGGAGGCATCAACCTGGTGACTGGGATGCATCCAAAGTGCATGCAAACCCTAATTTCATGCAAGATCCTGAAAAAGATGATGTGGATATCCGAGCAACTTCGAAGTAGTTGAAATTGTAGATGATAGCAATCCTTATCCAGCACTGCTCGGCATCGATTGGGCAATGACGAACTCCACTGTCATCAATCTAAAAACAATGAAAATGATATTTGAAGGCAATGACACTAGGGTCATCTCACCATTGGATCCTTCACAGGGGGAGTGATATGTTGAACCTATTGAAGAAGAGTATAGACCTCAAGACCTTGACCGTATCTATCAAATGACAACAAATGATGCGGATTATATTGATCCTACTGCGGATGGAATGCTCAGCTGGAATTGCGATAGTTCTTGCATCTTAGACTCAAATGGAGGATTAGAAAACTGGCAACACATAATACATGAAGTATCTGCCAAGAGATGCGCGACAATTACAAAGTCACTCCGCTGGATTGGAAAGCAGGTAAGTCCAATCCCCACTTATGATGGTACAGCTAACGTCTATTCATTAATCAAAGAATACACTGCCGCAGTGGCTGATGAACATTGCATCTCAACATTAGACATGGCACTCAAAGAAACCCCTACCAGATGGTGGGATACACACAAAAAGACAATGACAACTTGGGACCAGTGCAGAATAAAACTACAAATTAGATTTGTTGATAAGGTCACACAACCATTTGAGAAATATAATGGCCAAATGGACCCAGGATACCATATCCCAGCTTGTGTACAAGCTTGGAAGGAAAGACCACCGACAGAATGGGTACATATGTTTGTGCATACGTTAGAGAAGCCTCTTCCAGAAAACTGGTACCTACATGAAAAGATGCGCACAGGAACCGCAGATTGGTCCATCCTTACTGCGAACTTCCAGAAGGATTTTAGTTTTCAAGATGACCATTCGACTATACATGACGTGTTGCAACTGATCAAGCGAAAGATATTTATCCCACATTGCAAAGAAGAAAATATAACACTAGAAGAGTTTTTTGACACAAGCAATGTACTTGCGAGTCTCCAACCAGATTGGATAGAACAAATAGAACAAGTCATCGGCTGTTATAACTTAGCTGGAAAAGATAAAGATAAGGAAGACAACAATGACAAGGATGCATGCAATATAAAAATCTATGAATCAGAAGGAATACGCGAGGTAGAAGGGCCTCCATTAGAGATTCCTAATATAAGTGGACCGGTCAAGACAAAGAAAGTGAACATCAGTACTAGTGAAGAGCTGAAGTTTGCAACAATAGGAGACTACTAAGATGATGACACAGTTGCAGAAATCGCAGCTATATTACAGGAATATCAGAAAGTATTCCTGATAAAGTTCACAGAGATGAAAGGTATTCTAGGAGACTTAGGAGTCATGAGAATTCCCCTTAAGCGTGGAATGAAACGTATCAAACAAAGGCCAAATAGACTAAATCCACGCTAGAAATAACGAGTTAAGGAAGAACTCGATAAGATGCTCGATGCAGGAATTATTGAGCCGGTTGAAGAATCTGAATGGATAAGCGCAATGGTAATCCAAGACAAGAAAACAAAGGGTGAGATTAGAATCTGTGTTGACCTTAGAAAATTGAATGATGCCTCTATGCATGATCCATTTCCTACACCTTTTACCGATGAAGTTCTTGATAACGTTGGAGGGAATGAAGCATACTCTTTTACTGATGGATTTTCTGGATACCATCAGATAAAAATTGATCCAACCGATAGGCACAAAACCACTTTTGCAATAGAATGGGGGTCATTTTAGTATACAGTGATGTCTTTTGGCTTGAAGAATGCACCGGCCATATTTTCAAGAGTAGTGATCACAGCATTCAAAGACTTCATCCACAAGTTTCTAGAAGTTTACTTTGATGATTGGACCATTTTTGGGTTACTGAAGAACCATGCCGCGAACCTTAGGATGATGCTCAAAAAATGTAGACAACATCAGATTTCATTGTATTTAAAGAAATGTATTTTCTGTGTTCCTTATGGGATTCTACTGGGACACATCGTGTGTAAGCAAGGGTTAATGGTTGATCCAATGAAGATTGCAGTTATTGTAAATTTACCTACACCAAGTTTAGTTAAACAATTGCGCACTACACTAGGGAATACCGAATACTACAGGAAATTCATAAAGGGGTATGCATATATAACCGCAGCAATGGAGAAGCTTTTGAAAAAGGATGCACCATTCATTTGGAATGAGGACTATGGAGGAATGATTCGATACATTGAAAGAAAAAATGCTCACCGCGTCGATCCTAGTTTTTCCAGACTGGGAAAAGCCATTTCACGCACATGTTGATGCTTCATGTATAGCATTGGGTATCGTTCTTGTGCAGCCAGAAGAAGGAGGAATTGATCATCCCATTGCATTTTTTAGCATAAAGCTGTCATCTTCTAAGAAGAACTATACCACTACTGAAAGGGAAGGACTTGCAATGGTATATGCACTACATAAATTCAGGCACTATTTGCTTGGTGTGCACATTTCAATGATTACTGACCATTCTGCATTGAAATACCTGGTCAATAAGTCAGTGTTAGGGGGACGAATATGTAGATGGCTCTTACTCTTCCAAGAGTATGATTTTGAAATAATAGTTAAGCCAGGAAAATTAAATTTAGGACCTGATCATCTATCAAGGATCGAGTCAGGAGAGGAACCAATGAATCTAGAAGACAATGTGCCTGATGCGCAATTGTTTACTATACAGATCGCCGATGATTATTATAAGGATATCATTGACTTTCTAATTACTAGGTTCGCACCTACTGAATTTACTGCACAGCAAAAGAAGCGGCTGGTAGTACGAGATGCACACTTCACCATTATTGCAGGTCAACTTTATAAATTAGGACCTGATGAAGTGCTGCGAAGATGTGTATTAGACACAAGAAGCCACTTGTATTAGCTGATGCACATTCAGGAGCCGCAAGGGTTCATTATGTAGGAAGGGCTACTGCATAGAAGATATTGCGTGTAGGGCTATGGTGGCCTACAATCCATAAGGACTCCAAAGAACATTGCCAGAACTGTGGTGTCTGTCAGAGGACAAGAAAACCATCAAGAAGAGATGAAATGCCATTGAATCCTCAGCTAACCTTGCCGGAATTCAAGAAACGGGAAATTGATTTTGTGGGACCTATTAACCCATTGGGAAAAAGAAGTGGTTTGAGGTACATTATTACAGCAACTGACTACCTCACCAGATGGGCAAAAGCAAAACCAGTCAAGGACTGTAGCGCAGCTACAGTCGCACAATTTATTTTTGAGAATATCCTTACATGATTTGGATGCCCAAAAATTTTGATCAGTGATCAAGGTACTCATTTTCTGAACAGAACTATTGAAGCTTTGACTGAAGAATTCCACATCCATCATCAGCGCAGTACACCTTATCACCCACAAGCGAATGGTATCGTTGAAGCATTTAATAAAGTACTTGAGAATGCACTAACCAAGGTATGCAATGTAAACCACGATGACTGGGACCTGTGCATTCCTGCAGTGTTATGGGCATACAGAACGACATGCAAGAAATTAACTAGACATACACCTTTCAGATTGGTCTCCGGACAAGAAGCAATAATGCCAATGTAGTACATTATACCGAGCTTGAGAATAGCTACATTTACAGGGATGGAAGATCACGCAGCACTAGAAGAAAGGCTATCACACTTGGTTGGATTGGAAGAAGAGTGCTTCATCTTTGGATTCCACCAACAAGTGCAAAAAGAACGAGAAAAAGCCTGGCACGATCACCACATCAAGAATAAGTATTTTCAGGTAGGTGACCTAGTCCTACTGTATGATAGTAAATTCATGAAGTTTTCTAGAAAATTTAAAATGCATTGACTTGGACCATATACTGTTATAGATGTTACTAATAGTGGCGCAATCCAGCTAGCCACTTTAGCTAGTAATTCATTACCCAATCTGATAAATGGGAGTAGACTAAAGCTTTATCGCGATAGTCCTGCTTCTGCTTCACAGCATCCATAATGATCAAAAGAAGGAAAAGTTTCTAGGTGGCAAGTATGGTCGGAATTGGGCACTAGAAACTATGAAAAAGTCTGTACATAGACTGATTGAGATAGATCTGTACAGCGCCCTGCGTTGAAAAAACAAAAAAGAGAAAAAAAGAAAAGAAACAATGCACATGTTGCGACATTCAAAAAGAAGCAACTGGAAAGAAAAGAAATTATATGTCGCAAAATCACTGCACAGAACCAATGATTACCTGTCACGCAATTCAATGCAAGAATCAAGAAAATATTCGTTACAAGTGACAGTTGGGAATATAGCTGTTATACAATAATTCCCTGCCGACCGCTCAGGCAATTAAAGCACAGATAGCCATTCTAATCACAATTTTGAAAGACAAGACAGCAAAAACAACCAGATTTGGCCAATGGATACCACCATTAAATGCATATCTAGCCATTCAAGGGCGTGAAGGAGGGTCCTTCGCGCCTATAAATAACACTGCTTATCATCTCACAGGCGTGTCAAACACTTAGAATTTTCTGCAAATACTTCTGTCTGAGCTAGTTTTCATAAGCTGTCTACAACTGTTGAAACTGTTTGCATGCCTAAGAAATTTTTATTTGAAGAAGAGTTCACAGTTGAAGAGACTGTGAGGTTGTTCCAACACAGAGGAATTGACGAATTAATGAGAATCCCAAACAAGAAAATTGTTAAGGAATCAGAACAAAATCCAAGGAGATCACCAAGACACGGCTCCTCAATGCAATACAAACGAAAAAATCCAGCAGCCAGATCAAAACTACCGTAGACAAGTTTGGTAGGGCCAAAAAAGCCCCTTGCTGATAAAGAGATACTGTTAACTATGACTCCAAACTACATCTCGTAGCATGCAGTGGATGCGTCGCCCATTTGATGATGTATATGTAACTTTGGGATGTATTTCACATATATGTATATTGTATTCCTGTAGAGATGTTATTATTCCTCTATACAAAAGTGGTTGTATTCCTATAGAGATGTTATTATTCCTCTATACGGAAGTGTCATCATTTATATTGTAAGTGTTGTAACTTATACTTGATGGGTTATTAGACCACCTTGTTGGGGTCGGCCCTGTATAAGTCATGTGGGTCGAAGGGTTATTAGAACACCCTAGTGGGGGTCGGACATGTGGGTCAAAGGGTTATTAGACCACCCTATTGGGTGTCGGCCCAGTTAGCATTGTGTTATGTGGTTAAGTTGAGGCCGACCTAGTAAAGGTTATTAGGCAAGTCAAGTCAAGTATAAATAGAGTGTGGGAGGCACTCTATTTCATCATTCTATTCTCACACACTCTTTGGAGAGTGGCACACTTGTGGAGGAGGAGAAGCTACTGCTAGGAAATGTATATCTCTTATACTTGGGTTGTATCATTGCTCTATCTATCTCTGAGGAAGTTATTGGGGTTTTTCACCTTTATGGTTTTCCCCAAGTAAACTATGTGTCTCTTGTGTGCTTGCATTATTGTGTCCATGTTTGATATGATGTACATGTTGTTCTCTCAGTTAAGATCCTAGATCATATTGAAGTAAATTCTGAAAAACTAACATGGTATCAGAGCTAGCCTGAAAGAAGGCATGGTATGGCATGTATGACACTTGTTGCACTTGCGATGTTAGGGCTTGATATAGCAAAAACCAGTCACTGTAGCACTTTCGCTATAAATCCATTGTGGTGAAGTTTTCGGATCTGACATTTTCACAGGTTGAAGATTAGATCCCCATGTACCTTGTGTCCAAAGAACAACTTCTAATGCACTGTACTTTGTGTTTTATGATCTGTACAATCTAGGGTTTCTGCCTCTTCCAGATCTGACTCATAAATAGATGACCTACGAAAAAAGGTCATAACTTGGGATAGGAAGCTCCAAATGAAATTTCATAAAACATGAAAGGTATTCTATGCAGTATACTTTCTCAGGTAACTTTTTTAGAGGCCGAAACTAAACCAGTGACATGTGGCACGCCATACAAGTTTGCTCTCCGGTTTTATCTATAAACAGGTCACGTTGCGACACTTGGCACAAATCTCTCTCAGAGAATCCAATTGAGGACAAACCTATGGGGTTAGAAATATGACAGGTCAGGCTACCACAGGTAGAATTTTTAGACCCTGTGGATCAAAAAGTTCATAGTTACACTAGAAACAATCAGGTACATATTTCTGTCAAAACATAATTATTTTTTAGCACCTTCATTCATGGCTTCAGGAATTTAGGCTTTCGGAGAAAGATAGAATTTTTGTAATCGGAGACCATGGCTGAATGCTACTCATCAAAATCAAAATTTAGATGCCAAGATCAGAATTTTTTGTTGGGCAGAAGGCCGGGCTTGATCAGACCCTAGTTCGGGACTTTGATCAGAAAAGTGGAAAATTAGGGCTTCTGCAAAAATGGGAATTTTTGAAATCTGTGACCACGACTGGAAGCTCCTCAGAAAAATATAAGCTTAGAGCTTTGGATTGAACCTTTTGATTGGGAAGAAGGGTGGGATTTATCAAACCCTAGTTTGGGGTCATGTCCAGTGAATCCAAAAGTTTCAAAGGCAAAATTGAGGGGTGAAACTTTGTGGTTTTCAAATTATGAATATACCGGCTTGATCAGCTCATCAAGGCGCATCTTTCTATCCTTTTAGAAGTTTGAAACTCAAATTTTGAATTTTTAGGGTTTCTCTGACAAACCTGAATCCAGCTCCAGATCCAGTTCTTACAAATCAAGTGAATTGGGTTAATCCTAGAAGAGAATGGATTGGTCACCTGCATAAGTGAAGAAGTTCCTGTTTCAAAGGGAGATAAGGCTAAGAACTTACATAAGAAGATTACAAGAAATCTCGACAGGTATGGCTTATCAAGGTATGTTTCGAACAGGGTGATTTTTAGGGGCGAAATTTCGCCAATTGGCTATTTTTCGGGCTTTTTTTCAAAAAATAAATTCGCTATTTGGTCATTTTTAGTCTCTAATATCGCCTATATATACATAAAATATGTTTTTTTATCATAATTTTCGTCAAAATTTACAAATTTCAGTAGTAAATTGTATGTTTCATATTTGATATTCGCCTACCTATCTATATATATGTTTTTTTCAATCCAAAATAATCACCTAGAATACTATACTTAAGTACAATATTAGAATCCTTAAAAAATACTATTGTTTCGAATTTTGTTCATAATTAAGTTTATGATATGTTTGTCTTCATATTATTACGGTTAGTACAATCTTGGTTAATTTTAGACTTGTCGTATCACCTTAATAAAATTATGAATGCATGATAGAAGATATTGATTGATTAGGGTTTTTGACACTTATGATTGTACTAATGAATTGTGATGTTGTATGAGGTTGATGTTGTCCACTAACATGAAAGGTACATCAAGAAAGACAAATCATGTTCTCGTTCAAGAACATATGACCATGGTGACATGAAGACAAAGGTTCATCCATTGCCATGGATCACATAGAAGATCTACTTACGAGGTATGTATAACTTGGTTAACCTATGAGATATGCAAGTTACTAGCACAAGTCACTTAAGAGAACAAGAACATGTTATGTGGGTATGTTAGACATAGCTAACTAGCATGCTAATCCAGGTATGTTTTTCCTATATCAAGTTAGAATCCTACCTTGTGTTAGGATCTCTTATATAAGTATACATGGCATGATTGATAATGATTATTTATGAAGTTAGAAATTTAAGTAATCCAGGGTTTATGCATATTATGTCTCTTACCTTGATTGATGATATGACTAACCAGAAAGGTCTTTTGGTCAAATATGAATATGCATGAGTAAGAGAAGTCTTCCTTAAAACATTGAATGCTAATGCTTATTATCTCTGTTTGAAATGATCATGACTATACATGTTTAAGATTATTGTAGTATTGAAATTATACTAATGAATGTATGATTATGTATGAGATCTTGAGGATATCACAATAATGATACTTGTAAGCATGCATAATGATCGAGGATGGATATAAGTTCAAGGACAAGTAATATAGGAAGCAAAGATCAAGAGGGAGCACACTCCAGTAGTTTCTGTAATGATGCAAATATTCAGAGGGAGTCGACCACTTCTCACAATCCACATCAGAATGGAGTTACAAAGATTCAGAGGGAGTCCACCCGACAACCCAAAAAACATAAGTATTTGAATTGTCATATTTGTTTGTTTAAATAATGTTGTTCAATGATGTATATGCTTATGCTCCTAGACTTAGGTTGTGTATTATGCATATTAGAATAATTGCATTAATGAACAGTATACTACTAATATGAATGTGATGGGTAAGTGGCCTATGGCACTGTATAACATTCCATTGCTACTTATCTAGAATGAAACCTCTTTGCTGACATGTTGGGAGTAGTGCAAACTCTTAACAATGTTCTGGTACAGATTGGAAGGCATCTAGAAAGTTACATGATATGGATGAATGTTGTATTGAAGCATTGGCTAAAATAATTGCATCACTGTATCACATATATTCTTATGTGTAAGATTTTGTTATGAAACTATGAGATGTTTCTAATCATGCAATTTAACTTGTCTTGTAGGAAAGATCATATACAATCACCTACAAAAGAAGAACTACAACATTTGTTCAACAACAAAGTTATCTATTGAAGATATTAAAAATATTGAAGTTCCCAAGATTCCGGAAGAATGCCATGATCAAGGAGTACTAGTCGATCATGAAGAATGATGTTTGGGATGCATTCCCAAGACCTTAAGGGAAGTTTGTTGTGACTTGCAAGTGGATCTATAAGATCAAGCATGCTGTAGATGGTAGCATGGAGAAATACAAAACGAGGTTTGTAATTCATGGCTTCTCCCAGAAAAAGGAATTGAGTATGAAGAGACTTCTACACCTATAGCTAGGAACACTTCCATCAAATCAGTACTTGCTCTGGCTGCAGTGATGAAATGGAAGATACACCAGATGGATGTCAAGACAACTTTCTTGAATGGTGTAGTCGAAGAGGAAGTGTATGTGGAGTAGCCACTTGGTTTTGAGACACATGACAGAACGTCATATATGTGCAGAACTTGGTATGGTAAGATAGACAGCTTTCTATCCATTTTGGCCTTTACCAAGAGTAAAGTCGATTCCAACCTTTACCACAAGGTTGAGGAAGGAAATCCAGTGATACTACTTTGGTATGTGGATGACCTGTTTGTTACAGGTGATGATAGATTGATTTCCAACATGAAGAGGAAGCTTGCTGCCGAGTTCGAGATGCAGGACTTGGGGATGATGCACTATTTTCTAGGCATGGATGTGTGGCAGAGTGCAGATGGAATCTTCCTTGGACAAGGGAAGTATGCAGTAGAGATCCTAAAGAGGTTCGGGATGATGGACTGCAAGGCCATGGCCACACCTATGGCATCAAACCTGAAGCATTTGTGTGATGCTTCATCTGATCTGGTTGATGTCACTATGTATCGTTAGGTGATTGGATCCTTGATGTCCCTACCGAACACGAGACCAGATATTTGCTTTGCAGTGAACACATTGAGTCAGTTCCTGATGGATCCGAGGAGTGTTCACCTAGTTGCTGTAAAGCATATTCTGAGGTACCTGAAGGGTACAGTTGATTACGGGCTCAAGTATGATGTGAATCAAAAGTTTAACCTGCAGGGTTATGTTGATTCAGATTGGGCAGAAAGTGATGCAGATAGGAAGAGCACTTCTGGGTGCTACTTCAGTATGGGATTAGGTGTGATCTTTGGTTTAGCAGGAAGCAGTCCCATGTAGCACTGAGTATAGCTGAAGCAGAGTATGTTGCAGCTTGTTCAGCTATTTGTGTGGCAGTATGGCTTTGGAAGCTACTATCAGAGTTATTTGATCTCCCACTGGAGGCTACTGGTATCTTTTGTGACAACCAGAGTTGTGTGAAGCTGTCTGAGAATCCAGTGTTCCACGACAGTCGAAACACATTGAGATCAAATATCACTATACCAGGGATATGGTGCAGAGAGAAGCAGTGAAGCTCCTGGATGTTGCGACGGATGAGCAGATTGTAGATGTATTGATGAAGCCACTAGCCAGAGTGAATTTTGAGTACTTCAGAAAGAGCCTTGGTGTTCTTCAGATTGACGACACTTCAAGGAAGAAGTGATGGACACATTTGCTAAAGCCATTCCAAGCATGTTTGAAGGAGGATCCTTCACATGGCTGTGGATGTAAGCACTGGATGATGAGCATCAGGATGATGCTCCAGTTACTGCTATGTATATGTATATGCATCATGTTGGATGCTTGATATGATCAGTTGGATCATTTATGTATGTATGCATCATGTTGGATGCTGAATATGATCAGTTGGATCATTTATGTATGTATGCATCATGTTGGATGCTGGATATGATCAGTTGGATCATTTATGTATGTATGCATCATGTTGGATGTTGGATATGATCAGTTGGATCATTTATGTATGTATGCATCATGTTGGATGCTGGATATGATCAGTTGGATCATTTATGTATGTATGCATCATGTTGGATGTTGAATATGATCAGTTGGATCATGTGTATGTATTTGTATATGCATTAGGTGGATAAATTGTATGATCAGGTAGATCATGTATGATGATATGTATCAGGCAGATACTGTGTATGCATCAGGTGGATGCATTGTATGATCAGGATGATCATGGATGATGAGCTTCAGGATGTTGCTCCAGATGACATGCGTTAGGACAATGCAGTGATGATGATCAGGATGATCATGTGTACATCAGGATGATGTATGATGAGTATCAGGTTGATACTCTATGGTCATGGACAGGTTATGCAGATAAGCATATAATAGCGCCCTGGGAGGTTTGCAGATTCTCTTTCTAGGTTTTCCCACTGGCATATAATAGCTCCCTGGGAGATCTGGAAAATGCTCTTTCGAGGTTTTTCTTTGGGAGGACATATAATAGCGCCCTGGGATGTTTGCATATTCTCTTGCTAGGTTCTGCCGTTGGCATATAATAGCTCCCTGGGAGATCTGGAAAATGCTCTTTCGAGGTTTTTTCCTATGGCATGTAAGTAGACCTGGGAGATCTGGACAGGATTAAAAGGGCCTCAGATGCTCTTTCGAGGCATTGCCATGACCACATGTAATACATCCTAGAGATCTGGACAAGATGAAAAATGTCTCAGATGCTCTTTAGGGTTCTTGCTTGGCAAGACAATCTTTTAAGGTTTTGTGGTGACCACATGTAATTTGTGCCCTAGGATATCCTATAGGTCATAGGTTTTATGGTGGGGGTCACATGTAATAATTCCTGGAGATCTGGATAGGATGAAAAAGGCCTCAGATGCTCTTTAGGGTTCTTTCTATTCAAGAGACAGTTTTAAGGTTTTGTGACAGTCACATGTAATTTGTGCCCTGGGAGATTCGACAGGTCAGAGTTGTGTACCCATAACATCCTGGGATGCTCTTTCGAGGTTTTGTGATGCACGTAATAAGTCCTGAGGATTCCACAGTATGACCAATGATGATGAAGACCTGCATGTGGTGGGCCTAAATCCAGTATGAAAAAGGACTGGCTCTATAGAACTTCCTATGATGAGTAGATTTAGAGATTGATTGAGATAGCAGCAGTAGTGACGATGATGATGACTCGATGACGATTATCTAGTGACGATGATCCAGAGAATAATACTTGTGCTAGAAGACCCGTGTCGAGAAATACCTTCCTAGTTAAGAGGGAGTGTTGATGTATATGTAACTTTGGAATGTATTTCACATATATGTATATTGTATTCCTGTAGAGATGTTATTATTCCTCTATACAAAAGTGGTTGTATTCCTATATAGATGTTATTAATCCTCTATAAAGAAGTGTTGTCATTTATATTGTAAGTGTCGTAACTAGACCACCCTAGTGGGGGTCGGCCATGTGGGTCAAAGGGTTATTGTTAAAACCTATGTCAGCCCTTCTCTTTACTATGTTAGTATATTGTTGTTGGACGCATATGCTTTGTAAGTCGTCTCGTAGTATTTGTTGATCCATAGTTTATATTAGCCCATAGTATTGACCCATAGTATTGGACGCATATGCTTTGTAAGTCATCCCATAGTATTATATGTCCCATGGTTTTGACTCATAATATTGGGCATAGGCTTAGTATATAAGTGTGTGTTGAGGTCATTGAAGGCACCGTGAAGTTAATTGTATTGAGCTTGCTCAAAGGAGGTTGCCCCCTCGAAGTGGCCCATGATCAATATAAAAGTGATTCTGTTCTATTATTTCTGATATCTCGTGTATTTGCATTAATTAATTATTGCAGGTTCATCACATCTGGTATCAGAGCACTTTCTTGGGCTCGCTGGGTGAAATTTCTGCCAAATTTTTTTTTTTCGCATCTGTTGCAGGTTCGGATTTGGGAATAATCCCTATCCGCTTAACTGTGGGAAGAACTTGGCCATAAGCTCTAAAAATCATTGTGAAAAGTACCACAGGAACCCCAAAGTAGTTGGCCCATTGAGAGGACCTGCCAGCGAAAAGGGCAACGACCCTTACCTGATTGACTACTTTCCACCCGTGAGGTAAACCAAGAGCTGTCGTTTGTGGCAAAGCGGTTATCAGTTTTACCTGAGCCATGGAGTGAGGGGTGCTGCCCCAATACACAAGCCGTCAAACAGCATTAGTGGCTGAGTGAAACCCCTGAACTGTTAGGAAACCGCACGTACCTGGGGTCCATATCTATTTTCAGTTGAACTGTTGCCGATCACTTCTGCTCCAGATCCATCCGTTTCAGATCTATTCTAAAAGTCATTCCAGATCCAGTCGCCATTTCAAATCCATCCATTTTCGATCCCTTCCGCACCATTGCAAATCCCTTCCACGCCGCTGTTGCCGATCCATTTCTAAAAAAAGAAAAAAATAGTTTTTTCTCCATATCTCCCTTATTTTCACTCTATTTCCCTTGAAATTTTTGGGGAACCCATGTCATTCCATTCTGCATCTTTCATTCCTGAGGACCCTATCCCCAATTCTCCTTCCCAATGCCGGAAATCCCACATTTGTCTATTTTTAGGGTTTTCCATAACTTCCTTAGATTTCACTCAATCACCTTCAAATTTTACCACATAATTCCTTTCTGCATTCTGCTTCTTTGTCCCTCTATGCCAAATTTTCTCATTCTATCACCCTGCTTTTGAAATCCCCCTTTTTGCTTTCTTGTCCTTTCGACAGTGTCCAAAATCTAGTCAAACCCCAATTACCCATCAGATTGTTTCCCCAATCCAAATTTCCCTTTACTAAATCATCTTATGTTTGTTTTTTTCTACCCATTCCACCAAAAAAAAAAAACTGGTTATGGTTGTCACCCGTGCAGGAGCAAACACCATGGAGGAAGCACTTGCAGCAATCCAAACCAAACTCCAAGATATGGATGAAAAATTTCTCATCCTCCATCTTCAGCATTCAGCCATGAACAATAACCGACAGCGAGAATCTTTTGCAGCCACCGAGTTCTCTTCTTCCAGTAATTTTCGTGGGCTGGAGCTTGATTTTCCTCGCTTCAATGGTACTTATCCGACTAGATGGATATACCGAGCAGAACAATATTTCAGTCTGCATAATACTTTTGATGTCCAGAAAGTTCCACTTGCATCCTTTCATTTGGAACAGGAATCCCTTCAATGGTACCGTTGGTACATCAAAGCTCATCCCGAGCCAAACTGGACAGATTTTTGCCAACTCATTTTGCCATGATTTGGTCCTAGTACTTTTGATGATTTCATAGGAGCACTCACTAAACTTCACCAAATTGGCACAGTGAGAGAGTATCATACAGAATTTGAGAAATTGGCCAATCACACAGAAGGATTGTCTGATGAAATCTACAGGAGTTCTTTTATCAGTGGTCTCAAGGATGAAATCCGCTCAGAGGTCAAAATGTTTTGTCCCAACACAATGATGGAAGTCCTAGGGTTGGCTAAGTTGGCCAAGGAAAAGATTGCAACTCAACAATGTTAAAATTCAATATGCTAAGACAGAAAATAGCAGCATTACATTCCATTTGACAATAATAGCATATACAGGATCACTGAAGAAACAACAAGCACAACATAAACACAAGAGACAGAGATTTATCCTGGGAAACCCTCATGGGGTAGAAAACCCAGCAAAGCTTCCTCAATATAGATGACCAGCAATATACAAAGATGAAACCCTGAGACATGATCTCCTCCTCCACAATAGCAGACCTCTCCTCCACAAGTGTGCTATCCTCAAGTGAGTGAGTGTGTCAAATGAGGAATACACCTCCTCTATTTATACACTACTCTGATATGTATTTTACACAAGTACATGTAGGCTCGTATTTAACCATTAGGTTAAATACCCCATTATATCTGACTGGGCCGACCCCCACATGGTGGGTCTAATAACCCTTTGACCCACATAACACATACAAGGCCGACCCCCACTAGGGAAGTCTAATAACCCAAGTTACCACATTCCGACGGAGGAATAAACATCTCCGGATATACAATAAGATCTTCAAGGAGGAATGAAACATCTCCAGAATAATAAAGTACAAATATAATATTCTTTGAAGTTACAATATCTCAACACTCCCCCTTAACGAGAAGGATATTATAACAGCATCTGCACAAGCAAGGAGTCATCAACATCATACATGGTACATCTATAAATCATTGGAAGCTTTCTCAACATCATTAGTAACTCAAGCAGTTACTGGAACATCTTCAATAATGGAACATCAACATCTTCAATACTGAGTCTTTATCTTCTGCAGCACTCGAACAGCTACAACAAAATCAACATCTAGATCCTCATGATCATCAGTATCGTCATCTTACGATCATCAGCATCGTTATCACACGATCATCATCATCGTCATCACACGATCATCAGCATTGTCAGCATCATCATCACACGATCATCAACATCGTCATCACACGATCATCAACATCGTCATCACACGATCATCAGCATCGTCATCACACGATCATCAGCATCGTCATCACATGATCATCAGCATCGTCATCATACAATCATCAGCATCATCATCACACGATCATCAGCAGCGTCATCACACGATCATCTCGATCTACAGCATCTGGATCATCTCGATCTACAGCATCTGGATCATCTCGATCTACAGTATCTGGATCATCAGTATTAGTATCCACACCAATACACATATACATACAAGTATCCTCATTAATACAAGTATCATCAAAATTATGTATTCTCACCAATACATCTATCAAAACATGTATTCTTACTAATACATATATCATCAAATGCATGTATTCTCACTAATACATCTATCATCAAAAGCATGTATTCTCACTAATACATCTATCATCAAAAGCATGTATTCTCACTAATACATCTATCATCAATAGCATGTATTCTCACTAATACATAGCAGCATACCCTGCAACACACACAATCATATTACAGGATGATCAATCCCGCTCTCTTTAGGACATAGGTCCATGGATGATACAATCCAGATCAAGTTCCAGGATGATCAATCCTTATCACTTTAAGACAAGTCTCATGTCTAGGGACGATGCAATCCCATCACGTACATTTTGAACCAAGGTCCAGGGACGATGCAGTCCTATCTTCAATTCTCAGAGACATCAGTCTATGGATCAATTCTGGGACCTCAGTCCGGGGACGATGCAATCCCCTGCCTGTTCATTCAGAACTTCATTATCGGAGACCCAGTCTACGGCTCTATTCTGGGACCTCAGTCCGGGGACGATGCAATCCCCTGCCTGTTAATTTAGGACTTCATTATCGGAGACCCAGTATATGGCTCTATTCTGGGACCTCAATCCGGGGACGATGCAATCCCCTTCCTGTTCATTCAGGACTTCATTATCGGAGACCCAGTCTACGGCTCTATTCTGGGACCTCAGTCCGGGGACGATGCAATCCCCTGCCTGTTCATTCAGGACTTCATTATCGGAGACCCAGTCTACGGCTCTATTCTGGGACATTAGTCCGGGGACGATGCAATCCCCTGCCTGTTCATTCAGGACTTCATTATCGGAGACCCAGTCTACGGCTCTATTCTGAGACATTAGTCCGGGGACGATGCAATCCCCTACCTGTTAATTCAGGATTTCATTTATCGGAGACATCATGTCTATGGCTCTATTCTGGGACATCAGTCTGGGGACAATGCAATCCCCTACCTATTAATTCAGGATTTCATTTATCAAAGACATACATCTACGGCTCTCTTTAGAACGGATGTTCAAGGATGATACAATCCCTCTTCTTTCTCGGAGACTTCTATCTACGGCTCATTTTAGAACATGTGTTCAAGGATGATACAATCCCTCTTCTTTCTTGGAGACACTTGTCTACGGCTCTCTTTAGGACTGAGGTCCAGGGATGATCCAATCCCCTCATGTCCACCAAGGACTTCATTCTTGAAGACATACGTCTATGGCTCTCTTGAGGATGATGCAATCCTATATGTCCACCAAGGACTTCATTCTCGAAGACATACGTCTACGGCTCTCTTGAGGATGATATGTCCACCAAGGACTTCATTCTCGAAGACATACGTCTACGGCTCTCTTGAGGATGATGCAATCCTATCATGTCCACCAATATAGGTATTCACATCATCGACCTCACTGTCGATGTAGGCAATCTCATCATAAGTGATCACATCACTCCCCCTTTCGAGGAGGGTCCTTCTATATTAAGTTTGTCTCGGAAAACTTTAATTGAGGTAGAGGTTTGGTTAGTACATTGGTAACTTGTTACAAATTTGAACCTTAATTCTTATCTGCCCCATATCTCGTATATAGAAATTTCAGATCTCTATGTGCTTTTGACTTATCATGGAACACTGGATTCTTTGCCATTTTAGTACAACTCTGTTTGTCACATAGGATCACAGTTGGGTCCATCTCTAAATAATTCTGAAGCCATGCCGTTTCACAATTAGTAGAGCAAGCAGCCATATATTTTGCTTGTGCTAGACTGCTTCCTGCTAAACCACAAGATCATGGTTGATCCTAGACAATAACATCTTCTCGATGTGCTCTTCCTGTCTGACACACTTTCTTCTCAATCAATATCTGTGTAGCCATCTGAATTCATGATCTCCATAGATCAAAGTCTATTGTATCCTTTAGGTACCTTATCTCATGCTTTGCAACTAACAGGTGAGCACTTCTAGTTTCCACTAGATACTGACTCAAGGTATTCACAGCAAAGCATATATCTGACTTAGTATTCGTTAGGCACATCAATGACTCAATAATTTGTCTATACAGAGTTATATCCACTAACTCTAATGAGTCATCTGCTAAGAACTTCAAGTTGGAATTCATGAGAGTGGCCATTCCAACACATCAATTTCTTTTAATATTTCTCAGCATACTTTCCTTGGTTGAGAAAGATTCCTTCTGAGCCTTGCCATACTTCCAGACCTAGGAAGTGATGCATCAATCTGAGATCTTTCATTTTCATTTCTGCAGCCATCTTCTTTTCATGATCTATTTCTCATTCTTTGTCAGAAAGAGATCATCGTCATACAGTAATGGTATGATATGTTCATCATCCACAACCTTAAGGTAAAGGTTAGGAACAACTTTACTTTTGGTAAAGTCCAAGCTTATCAAGAGACTGTCAATTCTCTCTTTGTGACTGAACATCATTCACACTCTGCATTGAATGATCTTCTGCATATCTATCTGTGCCATCTCTCATTAGATGGGTCTACTGATATGAGCCTCAATATCATTTGAACTCTGTGATGAGTTCCTTCTTGCATCCATGTCATCTGTGTATAGAAACCATATTCAACCTTGTAGCAAAGGTTGAGATCCACATGACCCATGGTGATCATTAAGCTCATCAATTGATTATCGATCCTAGGTACCCATACAGAACCTGATTCACACTTCTTCTTTAATTACACCATACTTGGAGCAAAACATCTTGTCATGATTCTCTTCCCCTTTCTAAGAGAATCTTCTAGCCATGAGCCTTCTATATTTTGTTTGATTTGTAAATCTTCTTGTTTGAACATCCATCACTTGTACGGTGTCCATCATTCTTCATGACCTTTCCTACAAATCAAAATTAAGTACATGATTAGTAATACTTCATAATCATCAAATCATATTGACATGGTAACCTATTATGCATACAGATATCATTTACATAGTTATGCAACTAATTTGACCAATACTTTGGCACAACACTTTCCCATATCCTGTATGCATACAGTGGCTATCTAGATGCCTTCCATCTCTACCAGAACATACTATCGAGAGTGTGCACAGCTCTCAGCATGTCAGCAAAGAGGTTTCATTCTAGACAAGCAACAATGGAATGTTTGTCCAACTTACCAATCATATGCACATTAGTAGTATACTGTTCAATGCTCTATGAATGTTTACACTCAGCATTATATATTCTAGGAATACAAATATGCATACAACCTATTACAGGCAATATCATTACTATTTCAAATAACAACTCAAATACTTATCTTTTATGTTTGTGTGGTTGCCTCCCGCTTGATCTTCTGTATGTCTTTTGAACTTCTATTCATTCTGTACCACTGTGCATGCTCAAGATTCATCCTCATGATCTCATACACAAACATACACTCATTAGTATATTCTAAATGCTATCAAAACATTATAGTTCTAAATAATCTTGAAAATGTATAGTCATGATTATAGTTAATAAACATTAGTATTCAAGATTTCAGGGAAGTCTTCTTTTACTCATGCATATCATCAATCAAGATAAAAGACATAATATGCATAATCCCTTGATTACTAACTTTATGAATAAGCATAACCAATCATACCAAGTATACTTATATAAGGGATCCTAACACAAGGTAAGATTCATGGGAAACATACCTAGATTAGTATACCTACTTGGTTATGTACAACATACCTAAATAATCTCTTCAATGATTTAGAGATCCTGAGCTAGAACCTGCATGTCTTATAGGTTAAGCATAATATAACAAAGTCATACATACCTCGTAAGTAGAACAAATATTATGGATGAGTCTTTGTCTTCATGTTTTCATGGTCATGGAACCTGATTTGTCTTTTGTGATGTACCTGTATCTTGTTAGCAGACAACATCAACCTCACACAACATCATAATTCATTAGTACAATCATATAGCCCTAATCAATGAATGTCTTTGATCATTCACATGCATTCATACTGTTACTAGGGTGATAAGACAATTCTAACATTAATCAAGATTACACTAATAAATAATATGAAGACAAACACATCATGAACTTAATCAAGAATTAGATTTCAAGACATACTTGAGCCTTCTTAAGTCATACCTGTCGAGACTTCTTGTAGTCTTCTTATGTAAGGCCTTATCCTCAACTCCCCCTGAAACTTGATCTAGAGCTTGATTAGGGTTTGCTAGAGAAACCCTAAAAATTTAATCTTTGACTTTCACACTTCTGAATGGATGAAAGAATATGTCTTGCTGAGCTGATCAAACTAGCATACTTCAATTTTGGAATTTTCAAAATTTGACCCCTCAAAATTGCCTTTGAAACTTCTGGATCTTCTAGACAGGATCTTCTAGACAGGATCCCGAACTAGGGTTTGATGAAACCCACCCTTCTGCTCAAACAAAAGGTTCGATCCAAGGCTCTAAACTCTTATTTTTCTGAGGAGCTTCCAGCCATGGTTACAGACTTCAAAAATTCCAACTTTTGCTGAAGCCCTAATTTTCCATCTTTCCGATCAAAATCCCGAACTGGGGTTTGATCAAGCTCGGTCTTCCACCCAACCAAAAAATTCGATCTTGGTCTCTAAATTTTGATTTTCCTGAGTAGCATTCAGCCGTGGATTCTGATTCCAAAAATTCTAACTTTCTCCGAAACCCTAAATTCCGGAAGCCATGAATGAAAGTGCTCCAAAAATAATTCTGTTTTGACAGAAATATGTACCTGATTGCTTCTGCTGTAAATCTGAAATTTTCGCTCCACAGGGTCTGAAAATTTTTTCTGTAGTAGCTTGACCTGTCATCTTTCCATCCTAACAGGTCTGACCTCAATTGGATTCTCTGAGAGAGAGTTATGCCAAATGTCGCAACGTGACCTATTTTGGGATAATACAAGAGAGCGAACTTGTACGGTGTGCCACGTGTCACTGTTTGAACTTCGGCCTCTGAAAACTTTTCTTGAGATAGATCACCCTGTTATATTTCCATCCTGACAGGTGTGACCTCAATTGGACTCTCTGAGATAGAGTTATGCCAAGTGTCGCAATGTGACCTGTTTAAGGGATAAAACAGGAGAGCGAACTTGTATGGCGTGCCACGTGTCACTGGTTCAGCTTCGGCCTCTGAAAACATTTCCTGACATAGTACAGTCTATGTACTACCTGTCAGTTTTTACGAAATTTCATTTGGATCTTCCTATCCCAAGTTATGACCTTTTTTCCTAGGTCACCTGATTTTGACTGAGATCTGGAAGAGGCAGAAACCCTAACTTGTACTAATCATAACTCATAAAGTGCAACGAATCTGAGGGTGCCCTTTGGAAACAAGGTACCTGGGGATGTTATCTTCGACCTGTAAACTTTTCAGACCCTGCACCTTTGCAGAAATGGATTTATAGCGAAAGTTCCATGATGACTGGTTTTTGCTATGTAAAACCCTAACCTTCAAATTGTTGTAAGTAAAGCAAGTGTCGTAAGTGCCATACCTTGTCTTCCTTCAGGTTAGCTCTGATACCATGTTAAAATTCAATATGCTAAGACAGAAAATAGCAACATTACATATCATTTCACAATAATAGCATATACAGGATCACTGAAGAAACAACAAGCACAACATAAACACAAGAGACAGAGATTTATCCTGGGAAACCCTCATGGGGTAGAAAACCCAGCAAAGCTTCCTCAATATAGATGACCAGCAATATGCAAAGATGAAACCCTGAGACATGATCTCCTCCTCCACAATAGCAGACCTCTCCTCCACAAGTGCGCTATCCTCAAGTGAGTGAGTGTGTCAAATGAGGAATACACCTCCTCTATTTATACATTACTCTGATATGTATTTTACACAAGTACATGTAGGCTCGTATTTAACCATTAGGTTAAATACCCCATTATATCTGACTGGGCCGACCCCCACATGGTGGGTCTAATAACCCTTTGACCCACATAACACATACAAGGCCGACCCCCACTACGGAAGTCTAATAACCCAAGTTACCACATTCCGACGGAGGAATAAACATCTCCGGATATATAATAAGATCTTCAAGGAGGAATGAAACATCTCCAGAATAATAAAGTACAAATATAATATTCTTTGAAGTTACAATATCTCAACAAACAACGCTCCAAACCCACCTTTGTTCCCTTAATAAATATGGGTTCCCAATGACCTCCCATCACGCCTTCTCCTCAACCAACTCCTATCAAGCATTTGTCTGAAATAGAAATGCAGGCATGCCGAGAAAAAGGGATTTGCTATAATTGTGATGAGAAATTCACTCGGGGACATAGATGTGTTCAACAAAAGCTCTATCTCTTGGATGTGGATTCTCCGCCTGCCTTAGAACTTGGTGAAGAAGCTATAGATACAGTAGATGATTAGGTCGACATTCAACACCCGCCTGTTGACACCCCATCTCAGGACGACCCACCCGAGATCTCTCTCCATGCTGTAACTAGCATCACCACCCCACAAACAATGCGGCTCAGGGGATACTTCAAGAAGCTCCCCCTTACCATACTCATTGATTTTGGTAGCACTCATAACTTCATTGACCCTTGGATTGCCAAATAGGATGATTGTTTTGTTCATCCTTGCTCCAACTTTGAAGTCATGGTTGCCAATGGGGGCACCTTACCTTTCAAGGGGAAGTGTCACAATGTGTGTATCTCTATGGAAGATTATAACCTATGCTTTGACATGTTTGCATTGTCCTTAGGCGAATGTGATGTGGTTTTGGGCGTTCAATGGTTACGCACACTTGGCCCCATCTTATGGGATTTTGTTGAACTTTAGATGCAGTTTAAAGTCAACGGGTCACAACACAAATTTATGGGCTTACAACCAGGGTCTCTCTGCATCATCAGTTCACATCACCTAGAAAAAATCCTTAAGAAGAATTCACATGGTGTCATCGCTCAGCTCAATTCCATTCAGATGCACCCATCAACAGTCTCCACTACTTCCTTGGATAGATATGCAGGTATCTTTGCTGAACCAATGCGCTTGCTCCCTTCAAGAGACCTTTCCGGTAAGAATTTAGCCACATCTACCTCTCAGTAGGAAATGATGGCTATTTTGCATGGTGGTAGCCATACCTATTAGGGAATTATTTCTACATCAAGACTAATCTCCCAAGTCTGAAAAAATTTCTTGAACAATGGGTCTCCTCCCCAACACACCTGAAATGGGTTATCTAACTCATGGGTTATCCCTATGTGATCACTTACAAGAAGGGTAAGGACAATATGGTGGAAGATGCTCCTTCTTGCACAATTGATGACCCAGTTTCTCTTACAGCTCTTTCTCTGCTTGTTCCAAATTGGTTGCAATATGTTCAACAGGGCTCTCTCTTCTATGAACTCCATGCTTCTTCATCAACAAGGCACTCTAGGTTCTGCAAAATGTATGACCGGGAACAATGTAACTTCTTTTGGTAGGGACTAAAAATGACAATTCAACAGATGGTGGCTGACGATAATACTTTCCAAGTCAACAAGGGTGAAACGATACTCCTTTCAGGATTGCTCAAACCCTTACCCATCCCTACAAAGCTTTGGCCAACTATTTCTACGGATTTCCTAGTAGTGCTCTGGTGGTACAATACCACATCTCAAAGGACACCATATGAAGCAGTCTATGGAAAAACACTGCCAGTTCTTCTTCCATACACCCTTAGCAGCTCCCCAGTTTAGGAAATTGAATCGGTTCTTCGAAACCGCGATCAGATTCTTCTCATTCTGCAGGACAATCTTCACATGGCTAGAATTCGCCTGAAACAACAAGCCGATCAGCACCATTCTGAGCACATTTTCCACGCAGCTGACAGGGTTCTTCTTCATCTACAGCCTTCCAAGCAATCCTCCTTGACATTCCAAAGGCATAAGTGGCCTAAAATGCAACCCGAGGATACTATCAGGGAACCACTCCTTCAGATTCTGCAGCAATTTCTCCAACCAAAACTTTGAGGACAAAGCTTTTTCTAAGGGAGAGGGGATGTTAGGAACCTATATCAAACCTTCTCTTTACTATGTTAGTATATTGTTGTTGGACGCATATGCTTTGTAAGTCGTCCCGTAGTATTATATGTCCCATGGTTTTGACTCATAGTATTGGGCATAGACTTAGTATATAAGTGTGTGTTGAGGTCATTGAAGGCACCGTGAAGTTAATTGTATTGAGCTTGCTCAAAGGAGGTTGCCCCCTCGAAGTGGCCCGTGATCAATATAAAAGTGATTCTGTTCTATTATTTCTGATATCTCGTGTATTTGCATTAATTAATTGTTTCAGGTTCATCACAGTTATTAGACCACCCTATTAGGTGTCGGCCCAGTCAGCATTGTGTTATGTGGTTAAGTTGAGGCCGACCTAGTAAAGGTTATTAGGAAAGTCAAGTCAAGTATAAATAGAGTGCGGGAGGCACTCTATTTCATCATTCTATCCTCACACACTCTTTGGAGAGTGGCGCACTTGTGGAGGAGGAGAAGCTGCTACTAAGAGATGTCTATCTCTTATACTTGGGTTGTATCATTACTCTATCTATCTCTGAGGAAGTTATTGGGGTTTTTCACCTTTATAGTTTTCCCCAAGTAAACTCTGTGTCTCTTATGTGCTTTCATTATTGTGTCCATGATTGATATGTTGTAGATATGCTGTACATGTTGTTTTCTCAGGTAAGATCCTATATCATATTGAAGTAAATTCTGAAAAACTAACACCATTAGACTACTGAAGATCCCAATGTATGAGATACTACTCTCACCTATATCAAAGCATGTTGAGATGGACAAAAATATGTTAGGAAAGATTCCATATTGCAAATGGGAGGATTATGATCTGCTAGCAATGCAAAAGGAGAAGCCAACTGAACCAAAGTTCCCATAGTTCCAACCCGACATATACATGTCCTGGAAGAAGAATGTGAAGGGTGACCTAACCTTGGTCGTCGAGAGCTGGTTGTTAGTAGTAGACAACTTGGGGTTGCTCAACCTGCTAAGGCTTCCACATTTCGACAGATCACCGGAGCTCAACACAGTGGTGCAAACTCTTATGGCTTGCATCCACCAGGGATTTGGTCAATAGCCTAAGGACTAAGAAGGAAGACATGGAGATTCTCCATGAATCTGAAATTGCTTCCCTAAAAGAGCAGATCAATCCACAGAATCCACCAGATGAATAGCAATTGAGACAAGGAGTAGTGAAGACCGCGACACAGAATATCGCTATGGAAGTCACTAAGTGTTAGAGTCTACTGGAAGCAGCACTGAAGGCATTTAGTACCCTTGAAGAAGATCAACAATTACAGGAAGTAAAGAAGGAATTGAAGGAAAAACAAGAAGTACTAGAGAAGATGGGTGAGGAGGTTAAGGCACTGCCAGCAAGGGAGAAACTCCTCAAATACAGGGAAATCAACAACCTCAAGAAGGAAGTTAAAGCATTGCAGGAGAAGGAGACAGAAATGGGTGATAAGTCACAACCATTATTAGAAGATGCGGGCATGATCTCACAGGAGATCGAAGAAAAGTTGAAGGACCTAAAATAGAATCAAGACTAGGTGGAAGGCCAGATCGGCCAAGAGATAACAATAGAGATGGTGGAAACAGTTGGGCAAATTGAGCAAGATACGAAGGCCACAGTAGAAAAGATGACTCACACATTCAAGGTGTTCGCTGTGAATATCAGCCCATAATCAGTGGAACACCTTCAAGGAGTTCCAGGTGGCTCGGGGGCGAGCCACAAGTAAGTGTTAGGGGCCTATTGGGCCTGGCCGAGATGGGGAAATTTTGAACAAGAAGTATTGTGAGAACTACGGATCTAAGCGCAGTTAAGATTGAACAATTTTGCGATAAGTTTTGGTATGCTGCGAAGTTGCGCACAGCATAGTGTCAGAGGAGCTGCGAGGTCGGTCCTGTGAGGAGTATAGTGCCGCGATGTGCCACGTCAATGAAGATCTAGCTAAGACAGCATCAGCGGATGAAGGTAGTAATTTTGGTTAGGTCACAGAAGACCTATTTTTGGGAAAGATCGTCAATAACTACCAAGCAGTGGGTAGGTGCAGATCGGAGGTAGGTGACTTATCACAGCGGGCAAAAAACTACTACTACTCGAACCAGTCATGTAAGGCTGGAAAAGAAGGAATAGATCGACGGAAGCAACATATTGGAATGCATATAACAGAAGATCCACCGCAAGATATCAGTAGTCCAGTTTTGGGAAAACCGCGACAGATTTGTAAATGTACAGGTTCTGCCTTCATAAAATGTAAAGACATGACCTATGGGTCTTGATCTATATATAAGGAAATTTTGTAAAAAAAGGGGTTAACTCTCATTTTTTTTTAATATTATTGAAGATTGTGAGATCTGTTAGATAAAGCATTGTAAAGGCTCTGCAGCTGAGTGCGCAGAGACCTAATTTTGAGAGAGAAAGAGAAGAGCGTCTGCAGCTGAGTGCGCAGGCGTATTACTGTTGTAACCTTTCCAAGATAAATAAACAACAGTTCTTGTGGACATAGCTTCCCATTTGGGGGGGGTGAACCATGTTAAACCATTGTGTTATGTGATTGTTGTGTATGATTGCCATTAATTTGTGATCTAGTTTACTTGCAGTGCATGCATGAAGTTATTATTGCTTGTTGTATGTTTACTGTGATCTATATTCGCCATGGAAAGGATGGAATAAGATGCTAAGTAGTTCATGTATGGAGGAATATTAAATAGTAAAGCACCTATAAGCTTCAAATGAATAGATCAATAAGATAACCACACAATTAAGCATTAAGGATTAAATCACAGTATCAAAGCACACAGCACTGCGCATCTCACATATTTTCATAAGTTATGGTGTTTATCAAAGCTATGTAAGGATGAATGATTAAGGTTTATCGACTAAGAAGTTACTAAGAGGTGATCAGATCTCATAAACCCATTGCGCAGCTTGGGGCCGCACTGAGGGTGCCAATATCCTGTGTCTTGAAGAATCTCGACGTGAAGTAGAAGACTTCACGCAGTCGCCTACGCAGTTGCCCATTCCATCACTACACTACACATTAATCAGCTGAATCACTCGTATCACTAGGTTGTGGAAACCGGCTTCTGCAACCACCCCATCAACTTCACCTCGGGTGAGACCTCAGGCTTCTTACAATCTGTTGCTGTAAGGGCTGGTGAATAGGGGTTTTGTTGGTATTTTGTACTGCGAAGTACCTGGGTCTACATTGGAAAACCTCTAGAACAGTGCTATGACCAACATATGACTATGAACTTTTAGAGAACATTTACCTTCGAAGATGACTTTCCAAGCATAAATGAAGCTCTGTAGATTATGAAAGAAAGGATATTCAAAGACGAATTCCCAAGTATAAACGAGGCATTAGAAGTCATCAAAGAGAAGATATTCGAAGACGTAGAGGTACTTGTGATCAAGCAACCAGAATGGGCAAGATCAATAGAATCTTCCCTTGAATGCTATAACCTCTCTGTAGATGAAGCAAAGGAGGAGGAGAGAAATGAGGAGGATCCGTGCAATATCAATATACCTGAGTCATAGGGGGTGCGCGATGTAGAGGGACCTCCATTAGAAATTCAAGATATGAGAGCCCCTGTCAAGACAAGAAAAGTTAACATTGGCACAAGTGAACAGCCAAAGTTCGCATCTATTGGAGATTACTGGGATGATCAAACGGTCGAGCAAATCGCAAAAATTCTACATGAGTATAAGGATTTGTTTCCAACAAAGTTCGCCGAGATGCAAGGAATTTTGGGCGACTTGGGAGTCATGAAGATACCTCTCAAGCAAGGTGCAAAGCCCATTAAGCAGAGGCCTTATTGATTGAATCCCAGATACAAGGAAAGAGTGAAGCACTAGTACAAAATGAGAAATTAATGACTAAAAAAATGACTAAAGTTCAACTATAAACGACTATTTTTGAGTCGGTGACTAATAGTATCCGATTTCCACTATCTTATCTCTAGTCGTATTTCACTAGTCATTAATTGGTTGACTTATTAGTCATTGATATACACTGATTAAGTCATTTATTTAGTCATTTATACTCACTGATTTAGTCATTGATACTCACTAATTTAGTCATTGATTGTCACAATTAATGACCAAATATACAACTAAATAAACTATTAGATGATAATATATTAATGACTAAGCTAAATACGACTAAAAGTTAGTCACGCTAAAAGATACTGGAAATTAGCTACTAATAATAGTCGTATATATGTGAATTTAGTCGTTTTCTTAGTCACTAATTTATGATAGGGTACGGAGGAATCGAACCACCAATCTCCTGCCTATAATTAGGCAGGTGCTCTACCATTAAGCTAGCACCCTTTAAGAAGTTGTTATTGCTTGACAATGATGATATTCAAACAAATTTTGCATGGGAACAAAATGAATGTCAAACATATTCAAGAAAAATGCTTCAAGTACTAAAAGAATTCTAAGATATAGCAGTAAGACTGTGACAATGATGAAAATTCAAAGAAGAATGATCTTACAAACTACGCATGAGTACAATAACCCATGGTTGTACAAATTATGAGGAACAAAAGCAAGTTGCTTCCCTTCACAGCTAGAAAAGAATACAAGATCCAACTTGCAATAAATTTGTTTTAATTGTCTATCAATTGTTGATCTCTCGATAGTTAGAGACGTTTGCTTGTCTGAGATCCAAAATACATACAATTATCTTCAACTTCACTTCTTCAAAACCAGTTGCAGTAAAAATTATTCTAGGAATTGCCTTATGAGCAATAGCCACTTTTTTTAACAACAGGTTGCCCTTTCATTTGTACAGTAGCAGGTCTGCTGCTATTCATTTGTACCTACTAGAACTTTGTAAATAACAAACAAAATGCAATTTGGGAATCCTCAAAAAACTATAATACTATATACTCTCTTAAGGATAGATGTTCATACCAACTCTCTACGGACGGATGATGATCTTGGGGCATATTTAACATACTCTTCCATTGTAGAAATGAATGATGCTGGTGGCTATTCATTCAGTAATTTGATTCACAAGAACCAAAGTAAGTATCACGCAGAACCATGCACATCTGTAATGACCATCTACATGCCATTATAGTAAAAATTTGCACTGAACATGATGACAAAGTTCACAAATTATCTATACCTGTTCAAGTGTAGGAAATTTAAATCCACGTCCAAGGTCAAGACCTTTGCAAACTTCGTAGGACTCTGATAATTTTTCAGCCTACCATGCCAATGGAACAAATAATTGCAATAAAGTTATTTTATTCGTCACGGGTGACAGAAAGTGATATTCATTCCACATTTCAAAAATGATGCTAGAAAATTTGTTTCTTTAAATTAAACATACTGGAAAAGAATAGGAATGGTAGGTGTATATAGCAAGAGAAGGTAATGATGATAAAATTAAACACTTCAAATATGTTTAGAGGGAATGCCACTGAAGCAAATGCTTTTAAAAAAATTAATGTTGGATCACAATCATCCTAGAGAACAAAATAGTAGGAGGTATGTGGGACTGTTTTGACATGGTTTGAAACTAAAAACATCAATTAGAACACTTTTGGAACAGGAAATTTCCAGCCATACATGTTTACCAGCTCACCTATAGATATCAAGTGCCTTAATAGCATCGTGGTGTTTCATTTCAAAGAACTGTAGGTAGACAGTTGCATTTATTAGAGCTATAGATCAATTATAATTAAGATGTGATGCTAATTCAACATTTAAAATAGAACATTTCCTACTTTGTCAACAAGGTTTATGGTGGCATCATTAATTGCAGTGTAAATTTTAATGCTCTCTCTAGAAACCTGCAACATTCTGCAAAAGGAAAATAAGTATACCCATCATAAAGTACGGCATCAACCTTAGCAAGTGAAACTACTTTCTTTATGCAAGACAACAAATAAATTTTAACCACAAAAGAGTGAAGATGCCACAAACTGCTGTGAGTGCATATTGTATCACATGATTGGATATAGCTGCCCCTTCTGGCTGCACATATTTAGATTATTAAATTAGCAACCATATACAACAATATGTAGTGCTTTCAATCCAAAATCACACTGAAAGGAAATATAACTCAAAAGCACATAATACAAGTAGCCAGCCTCCAAAATTACAGAGTTACTATGTATTTCACAATAGTGAATTGGATGTAAATTCCTGGCATGCCATTAGGTGATAGAGATATTGCTACAAAGCAGGCAATTGTTCTAGTAGTTCAACAGTATCCAGTTCCCTAGTTCTCTGCATCACAAATAACCCAGAGTCTACTGATTAGAATTTTCTATTTTTGGTCCATAACAAGTTGAGCATATGGTTTAATATAAGCAAAGGAAACTTATATTGAGGGCCAAACTTTATTAACATTCTAAGTGGGGTTACTTTATTACAAATATATTAAACTAATATCCATATATCAAAATACTATTCACTAAACATTCAAAACTTATACAGCATGACGACATTATTGTATTTGCAAGCTCAACCAAATGTTATATGCTAAACTGTTACATAGAATTCATTTTAAAATGATTTAAGGTCTGTACATATTGTAAGAAGATTTAACCTACAAGTTGGTTGTGTCTATCCTATATACATGAACACAAAGTTCCTCTCATACAACACCCACAACAACACTCAGAACTGTAGCAATAACACCATACAACACACCCAACAAATGACTTACAAACTTTAGGAACTGCTCATCATTTCATTGTAAATAAAGCTAGCAACAACAACATTAATAATATTAATAAAATATCTAACTACAATAACGCAATGCATACAAGGATAACCTGAGGTGTAAAGGATTACTTACCAAGCACTCTATTTCAATATCATATTTCAGTACACGGTAGCATTCCAATCGTTCTTCGAGGAACAATGCATATGAATGAACCCATACTGACTAGTCCCAAGCTAAGAATAAATCCACAACCATTTCTAAGTTGATACCTCTTAAGAAAGGATTTAAAACAATGAGAGTAGGAGCTACTGGAAAAAACAATACCATTTGGACTAGAATCATCCTTGAAGTAAGATAAATTAATAATGTGTCCCTTGAATCTACTATAATTGATCAGTTCCTCCCGAAACGTGGGGTCAACCTCTTTTAAAGCTCGATGGATAACATTTAAGGTTTTCAATGCAAGCTAAAACACAACCAATAATCAATTAAAGTTATTAAGAATCGGACCAAACTAATCCGAAAACAAATGTAACTCTAGTTTTACTTTTCACTGCAAATTTAAAGCTATAGTATATTCAAAAATCAATTGGGACTTTGACAACTTCAGTATCACAATAAAAAAATTCTTTTAAAAAGCAGAATATTAGCATCACAATATCAGTCCTTTGCCCTTCCTTATATATTGAAATCTACACTACATTCAAATCATAAATTTCTATGGTGAATACCACAAAGACTTCAACTATAATGTAAACTAATGTGAACTCCTCCATATTATACCAGGCTTTGAAAAGGCATTGGAGCGAAGGACAGATAAAAACACCTAATTCACATAAAGACTACTTGAATCAATTGTTCTGCTTGAGTGGTAACTGCAACCACATACAACATCTAATGCCTTTTGGACCTCCAACACATGTACAAAGTGCAATTGAGGCATCAAAGTTTCACTTTGACCACTTTACTGGAAGATTAAAAACTAGAAAAGAGACCAAGCCTACTAGACTGTCAACTAGTCTAAATTCCATTTCCCAAATACCAATTAAGGCAAGGATTGCACATTACCGCCCAGTTGTGTGTCTTGGAAAGACGTCTTGCAAGAGCATGGATGCAATACGCTACATCTTCCCAAGGCCTTGTAGCCGACGTGGCTGCAAAAATAATTGCCCAAAGAATAAAGATCATCATATATTAGACCTATACATCTTTCCTGCAAATCAAATTGCAGAGTTTAAAAATCCATACAGAATCGCAGTGTAATGTCTAGTAGCGAACCGCCCATTGATGTAAAAATGCCTATTGAGCTATACTCCAGAAAAACAAAACGGTGTTTGACTCTTTGAGTGCAGAAAAGAGGACATCCACTTACTTCGAATATGCTGCTACTATACAGGTAGAAGGGTTCAAAGATGATGTTGTGATCTTGTGTTCCTTTGATGCATAAGCCATTTATGAATCAAGAAATTTACTTGTGTTGTTTTACCAAGTGACAATCTTGACATTTTTTACCCTCACTTTGTAATTATGTGTGGACTATATAATAGTCTCACACACATTGTTTTGAGTTCCAATGCTGGCTAGTGCTTACCAAGTCACGTTTGTTTTTCGATAGATTTTGGGATACAATGATTTCTAGTCCTATGTGATAGAATTTCAGTTCTTAGAAGTGGGAACTAGTGGCATTCTTGGAGAGTTTTTAAGTTGTAAGAAAAACACTGACATCTATTTATCTCTTTCTTGAACAACACCGAGAATGTCCAGTCTCGGTCTCACTTTGTATCACTACACCTATGACACTAATATATTTTGGATTTGGTTTTTGTTAGACCTAGTGATTAGCTTAGCTAGACACTTATCTAGGCTGCACTTTTTCTTTCACTTTCTTGATCTTACTTTCATCATTACTTAGGAGCTGCTTTTGCACTCCCACATTGTGTTCACACTAGATGCATATTTTAGTCCCATAGACCTAATTGTGTGGTCATTTGTCTGACAGTAATAAAATTATCTTATCTTATGAGATAATTCAACTAGGTCAGTGTGCATGATAAATCTAATTTCCAATATGCTTGAATTGAAATCACCATTGTTTTTATAGAAAAAAAAAGATATGTATGCACATCTATCTAAAATAGAGATGGTATTTATATTCCCATGCTCAAATAATGTTTTAAATATAATTAATAAGAACCAAGTTTCCAGAAAAAAAGGAAAAAAGAAAAAAAAGGAAAATGTGTGGGGGGGGGGAGGGTATGGGGAGGGGCTCACAATTTTCAAGAAACTTCAAAAACAAAGTTTCAAAAAAACCTCAACCACCTAATTTGTTTCTTATTCAAGCAAGCATTGATCATTATATATTATCGTTGCCATAAGAAAGCATTTCTTTTTCCCAGGGTGGGGGGGTACACAATTTTCAAGGAACTTTTTTTTTTAAATTCTACCCCCTTTTTTGTTTTCTATTCAATATTTAAGACTTGGATTATTTATAATGAAGGAGACAACCACAAGAAACCGATATGATGTGTGTGTACAAATAAAATACTAAGAAATAACAACAATCTGAAAAAGAGGAAACGTTCAGACAAAAAAACCACCATCCAGTATCTCGATTCTCAATCTCATTACAATTAGAATATTTACAATCAAATAACTGGAAAAATTATGTATTTTTCAAGTTCATTCATCTAATTATACAGGAATGTTGCAGAGTAATTTCTGTCACATTTACTTGTTTGCTACATTGGACATTAGATGAAATGCACATTCTTTGTTTGGCTATACATTAAAATTCATCCTAAGTAAGGTCATTGGCATAAAATGCTCTTGTTGAAGAAATAAGATCATCCATTGAATCTTCAAACTGATTCATAGAGGGTTTCTAATTCATGTCATGCAAGCCAAAAGAAAATGAACACAAAGAAAACTATGTGATACTTTGAATAATTGTCTGGAAGGGAAGGTACAATTTGGGGACTCGTGATTTTCAAAGGACTTTAAAAACAATATTTCAAAAACACTTCTACCACCTGATTTGTTTTCTATTGAGCATTTAAGACTAAAATTGCTTCTAATGAAAAATAAATAAAACCACAGGAAACTAACCTGACTTGTTTTTACTCATAAAAGACTAAGATGGCTACTTTATAATGGAAAAGGAAAAAACACAAGAATCTAAAACAAAGGAAAATTTTATAGACAAAGAAACCACCATGCAGTATCTTGATTCGCAATATCATTACAATGAGAATATTTATAATCAAATAACTGAAAAGATCATGCACTTTTCAAGTTCACCAATCTAAATATACAGGACTGTTGCACAGTAATTTATGTCATGCTAATTTGCATTAGACTTGAGGTGAAATGCACATTCCATGTTTGTCTTTACATTAAGAGTTGTCACAAGCAAGGTCATTTTATCCTCTTCTGAATATCTCTATCAATTGCAGTAAATGCTTTTTTTATGAAGAAATAAGATCACCCATCAGGGATTCAATCTGCTTCCTACAGGAGTTTCTAATTCATGTCAGACAAGCCAAAAAAATGAATACAAAAACCTATCTAGTACTTTGAATAAGTGTCTGGAAGAACTTACTCATAAGAGTCATTTTGTTTCCTACCAACATTATTGTATGTACCATTTTCATCATAAGCCCACCCTCTCCCTACACCATAACTAAATCCTAGTCCCACCCCACATCCAACACCGATTCCAAATCCAAATTGTACACCTGGAACTCCAATGCCTACATCAGCACCTGTTTTGGAAGACATGTAATATGTTATCAATCAAAATTCCAACAAACATAAAATAGAATCTAGGAAATCTACATGATAAACCATTAGGCACATCAAAAAACACAATTTGTTTAACTACAATATAACCAAATCCCTTAAGAAAACTCTCGAGTGCATTTAGCAATACAAAAACTAATAGAAAGCTCCCATTTAGTCATATATTAATAGGATTGAAATGGAAAACACAAATTTAACTAGGATGGCGAAATGGACATTTTGTTTTCTTGACTACAAATATCCTTGTCAACTGGAGAAGCCTTTTGTTTATCCAGTCTCACTACATCTGAATTGACATCAAGTTGAGAAGGAACAACTTGATTGTTCCAAGATGGGGGAGTTCCCTGTGAGATAATGTGTGGAGGAAATGTATCTGGATTGCACCCAAATTGAGAGGGATTTTTTGTGTTGAGCATAGATGAAGTAGCCTCTTGGGAATCACCACACTGAGGAGTAATATGTGGGTGGAACCCACTTCGGGACATATATCAATTTGGGGAATATACTGCAAAGGATCCAGAAAGAAAGTATCAGGGACAATATCAGAAATTATCACAAAATATCAGCAAGCGTAAATTTTGACCTGAAGGGAACCTTAAAAACTTAGAAAAAATAGAGATATTGGGAGAAATCAGAGATATTTGCAAAATTGGTTGAAACTATCTCGGCAAGCGTTGGAAAAATCGAAAAAAATTGGACAAAATATCAGAATGACTTAGCAAAAAATCGCAAGGAGGGGAAATAAATAAGAAAACAAAAATTTTAATCCATAGGACTAAATAGGATACCAATTGTTCATTTCTCGGATATATTTTCCACACAGCTTGCAAAGCTCCTATAATAGAATTGGTTAAAATCTAGTTTATCTCAATTACGGGGCCTTTTCACATGGACCCATATAGTTGATTGGACTAGGTTATGTATTTTTTAAGAGTCTATCTGGTGAATAGTACGCATATATTAAACCAAAATTTGTATGAAAGGGGGGTTACTAACAAAACCCATTCTAATTTTACAAGCTGTGGGAAAGGAAGTCAATATATGATCTTGAAAATCGAACTGATTTGATATGTCAACTTAATCACCAACCCCTGGATTTTTCCTTGATTTAATAAATCAGGTGACACATCTGACGTTATGGAGCTGAAGTTTACATAATAAAGCAAATCACCAATTAAAACTATTGATGTTTACCCTGACAGGGCAAATCAAGGTTAAATCTAGGGTATCAGTGTTGGAATTTGCATTAAATAAATAGATCAAAGGATATATCTAGTCTATTGTAAGTGTCATGTAACAAAAAAATAATTTTTAAAATGTAAGTGGTTACCGTCTCCATTTGTGAAGCATGAAACCCTCGTCCGGCTGCATTTCTTCAGGGGAAGGGAGGATTGGACGATCAAAAGAGAGTGGCGGCATGCCATAAATTCCATTGATGTCAAAGGGCTTGCCATTTATTTTAGAGTCTTGGGGAGAGTATTCGCCCCCAAAATCGAGATGTTTAGAGGATCATCCAAAGCTTTGGCTGAACATGGGAGGGTTGTCTGGATTCTACACGGGAGCCTCATCCTCTGAATTGCTCATTTAAATGGGTGTAGGAGGAACCTCGTAGGCATCTTAGAATTCATCGGCATTCTTGGACTCGTTGGCATTGACGTCAGGGTTGTTAATGGGGAATTGTTCTGACGACCTAAAGGAATAATCGTAGCTCTACAAGGGAAAGTGAGGATCATAGCCAATGTAGCCATCACTGTCAAAAGGCTGAGTTGAGCTTCCCGTGAGCTCATCTCCGTCCCCAACATATGAATCATATCCTAACATTATGGCTTGGATTTTGAATGGTATGGAGATCGAGTCGCAGGGCGCGGCGAGATCTTTCCACTACCTTAGTTAATACGATGATATGAGACCCCGCTCTCCCCAAATCTAAGTGTTGGCTTACATTGACCCAGAGGTTTTCAACTAGACCCAGGTTCTTTGCGGTTCTCCCTTTGACCAACAAAACCCCTTCGCACCGGCCCTTTCGGCAACAACCTGTGAGCAGGTTGAGGTCTCACCCGAGGTGTGTCTTTATGGGGTACTGCGGAATTAGGTTTTCACAGTAAATGATGAGTTGTTTATCTAAACAAGCTGTGCAATGCGAGACAGAAGGAGTGCGCTGCGAGGCAGAGTGATGTGGTGCGCAGCAAGATATATGTTGTAAGCAGTACTACGCGATGGAGGTAACACTGCAGGATGCACCAAGGGTTCCTTAATGATTGAATCTTCTACTGGAACTGTAAATCACCCACAATTATCCTCTACTCGAAAAATCTTGAAAACGTTAAGGCACTGAAATGAATATCACTCATCCATTCATTCAGGCATTTACTAGCTATCTTTCTAGCATTAGTCAAGAACTTGGATTATTACAGCATGAACGGAAATGAGAAACATGATTAACTGTGTTGCGTTCCTTCACTGTGTTTAAGAAAGTAATTATACTTAAATGACTAATTCACAGCCTTAACATAGAATTGAAATGTTCACCATTCATCTGCTTCCGCGGAACCTAGCATATCATTCCCAAACTTCTCCTATTGGTAAATGCATATCAAAGTTCTCATATTACGGCATGCAATGAAACATTCGAGCATTCATTCTACGAAAAATACAGACAGTCATTCATTCATAAGCATCATCACATAACACAAGATTTAACATGGTTCACTTCCCCGAATGGAAAGCTACATCCACAAGAATGGTTGGTAATATATTTCTTTCAAAAGGGATGGGGCAACCGTTCTTAGTCTACGCACTCAGCTGCATATTCTCCTTCTCTCGGCTAGGTCTCTACTCACACAGCTGCAGAGCCTTTACAATATTCTCAGCTCAGAGAGATTTTTCAATACAAAAAGGTTATGTCCTTAAGTTCTCAGCAACAACAAAAGACTTTACAATAATCCTAAGAGAACAACCTCCAAAGCTAGAACTAACCCCCATCCCATACAAAAATGTCTTCTTAAATAGATCATGCCCGAAGGTCATGTCTGTACAATGTCGAAGACCTAAAACCCAAAACCCTAAGGGTTTCCAAAACTGCACCGGTTTTCCAAACCGGCTTACTGGCTCCTGGTAGCGTCTGCTTGATCATGGTGGATCTTCACGTCCTCATTCTGTTGTTATCAGCCTTCCAATCGCACACATTCCTATAGGCTGCTTCTGCTGAACCATTTCTCTCTAACAGTTTTACCTTCTGCTCGTGCCAAATGTCGCTTTCCTTAAAAACCCACACATGACCACCTTCCTGTTTTGCCTACATCCGCCGCTTGGCAATCCTGAAGTATCTTTCCAAAATTGGCTAGTATCGGTCAAGTCGGTAACTACACTTGATACTTGTCCAGCACACCGCTTTGCTGGCTCCACGTGGCCTCCTAACTCCGCAACACTGCTTCTACGCAGTACTGGTCTTTGCATCACGGCCAAAACTTCAACGCTATGTGCAACTCTACAATCTTGTCAAAAGTTGGATGCTGCGCGCAACTTCGCAACATCCTCAATACTTAGCCAAAATTATGTTTCTGAGCTACGCTCAGTTCAGCCTTCCCTGCCTGCTTCAAAAAGGTGTTTCCCAAAACTTTAACTCAACCTGGGCCCAACATGCCCCTAACACTTACATGTGGCTCGTCCCCGAACCACTGATTGTTTCAGCTGTCTCACTCTGCGCCGAGACTGGTGGGACGAACTTGGCCGTAAACACGTCATATGTACTGCACAACTGCACCACTACTTCTCTTGTATCTTCCTCAACCTGTTTAATTGTCTCAAGTAGTGTTGGAGTTATTTCTTGTCCAATTTGGTCTTGTACCCGCTCCTGGTTATCGCACAATTTTATTAACTTATCTTCAATTTGTTGCGACACCGCCATGGCATTCTCTAGAAGTTGTTGCGACTGATTATCCATCTCAGTCTCTTTCTGTCGTAAATCCTATACATCTTTCTTTAAGCTAGATATCTCCTTATATCTCGGTAGCCTTTCTCTAGGTGGTAGAGCTTTCACCTTTGCGTTCAACTTGTCCAGTGCAGTCTATTTTTCTTGTATCGCGGTCTTGAACTATAGAAATCCTTGATCCTCTTCAAGGGTCACGATTTCCTACGAAACCTTATCCAGGAGAGATTGGCACTTAGCCATCTCACTTGTGATGCTTTTCGAGGTGGCGCTGACTGCTTGCTTCAATGTAGCAATATCAGCTTCATAGTAAATTTCTTTGTCCTGCATCTTCGACTGCAAGGATCTCATCTTATCTTTGATCCTTAGAACTGTGTCTGCAGGATCATCCTAGATTTTTATGTCTTTAATATCCTTCGCCACATTGGATATGGTGGTCTCCAAATTCTGTTGGCGGTCCTGCTCGTTGCGTAGTTGTACTTCTACCTTCTGCTGAATTTGTCTATTTGTTGCGGTGAGTTCTGCCTGTAACTTCATCACTTCAACCATCCGTTCATGCATCTCCTCCACGATCTGCATGTGGATGAAGTGCAATCCTGGCAAAGGGATTTTGGCTAAGTCGAGCTCTACTCTCTCGAATCTCCTTGTGTCCAAGGCCACTTGCTCTACCATTGGAAACGCAAAGCCAATGGGACCACATGGACAATCCTAGCCTTCAATGGCAGCGTTATTGCTAGCTACTGGGTTCCTTGCTGCGAGGTTCCTACCGACCTCCTTTCAGCCCCTACTTCCTGCGGCACAATAAGGCTTTTCTGGACATCATCCATTTTCTTTATTAGGCATTGCATTGTGAGCCTCGTCTGGTGCAGGTCATCGTGGATGACCTTGTTCTTCTTTTCTTTAGCCATCATCAGCTCCTTCATCTTCTCTAAGATTGTTTCGGCTATCATCTCATAGTCATCATCATTGAGGACTGCCTCTGATTGAAGCTTTGTAGCCTTCACATTTTTCCTCGACTTTGGCTTCTCCAAAGTCTCAGCTTCTTTTCTCTTCCCCATTTCTTTAATGATTGGGCATCAGAGCGGGATCGGCTCATATTTACTGAATCTATCTCCACATCCATGACCTCTATGTGGAATTCTGCTAGCCAATCTGTCATGAGGTCCTCAATATCCTGCTCGTACATGTTGTACTTTCCTAGGAACCACTCAAGTTTCCTCGTTTGTGCTTTCGGCGATATGAATATACATTTCATATCCACCTCAAAGTCGATGATGCAGATATACTTCGCTATGACCTACTTTGTGATGCAGGGTGTCTTCATGATTGCATCGCGCAGCTGCATATAGTATTGGTAAAATACTTATGTGCTTGCATGTTGGCGTTCGGGATTTGTGTTTTCGCAGAGGTTGACGAACTTAAACTCTCTAGGATCCTTGGGATCCATAATGACGCCTGCATAATCTCGCGGTTCATTCCATCCGTACAAAGCAATCAGGATGATGAGCAAGGTGAAATGGAACTAGCCGCCATTCACCTGGTTGTCGTTGAGTTCTTCAAGGAACTCATTCAGTAGAAATTGACACCAATTGAAGCTATGACCTTCGGCCGCTGCGGCACCAAGCAGTATTGCACCTGCAGGCATCTCTAAAGGCCTAGATGTTTTGAGCATCTTGCCTATGAGCAACTGCATTACAAATCTTATGCTCGGATCTCTATGTATTCTGTCGGGAATCCTCTTTTTCCCTTTACCACGGAGTGGGTCTTCTTCATCTTCTCAACAGCCTCTTTTTCTTTGCTCTTCCCCTGGAAGAAATGCTTCGGATCCTTACTGCGCTTGCTTAACCCGGTAATGCGGTGGATCAAATCAATATTAATATCCACATTTTTGTCCAGCCACAGATAACCTTGATGGATTCGCGCCATGAGTGTGCGAACCACGATATTGAGTTCTGGGGAACAGTCAATGTGTGGTAATCTTAACAAGTTCAGTAGCCCTAACTGAACGACAAGTGCTAACCAACTGTCAGCTATCAAGTTCAGAGTTCCTTTGGCGTCCTTTTTCCATCACATATACTGGTCTGGTTGAAAATATGGGTATTTGGGAACATTTGGCTCATCTTTCTTCATTCCCAAGAGGTCATAATCCTCCCATTTACAATCTTCTATCTTTCCCAGCAGATTCTTACCAACGCTTACATTCTTTGACATAGGTGACAGCGGGATGTCATATCTCGCATTGTTGAGCAATTTAAACACAGGGGCATTCAGTTCCTGCGGAGAGATGTATTCAAGTGTCATCTTCAGAGGTTCTCTCTGAAAGGCTGGTGCTTTCTATGCCAAGGATCCCAACTTTATGATATTGGATTGAGGTGTCGTTACCACTTTTCCCTTATCTTTTGGTCTTTCCTGCATCGTGGGATTAATTCTTAGTGATCTCCGCGATCCTTCTCCTTGTTCTATGGCTACCTTCTTAACTGGAGTTTTCATTAGCTACTGAATCCCTCCTTGCTGAAAGATCCTCAGGGATTCTTCAAGGGTCAGCTCTTCTTCTCTAAAGGGAGGTTCGTACATTCACAATTGAGGTAGCAGCTAAGGCAAATAGAATGCAGATGGCTACTAGCTCAAAGAGGTTAATTGCAAGAAAATTCTAAGTGCTTGGTAACGCCCGCGAGTCTCCCAACAGTGTTATTTATAGGCGTAGCAGACCCTCTCGCATGCCCTTCAATGGATCGATAAGCATTTAATGTGGTGTCCGTTGGAAAATTTGAGCGGATCCTTTGGTCCTTTCTGTCGTCAGCATTCCCAGAACGGCTATCTTTTCTTTAAATGCTGAAGCAGTTGCTACAACGATCATCTAACAGCTATTTTTCTGAAAAGCCCTACAACGGCTATTTTTCTCTGAGTGCTGCACCAAACTGCGTGGCAAGCCATCTGCAACCCTATGTGGATACTTCGCAGTGCCAAAAATTTCCAACTGCGCGGCTACTTCGTAGTGCCAAAAATTTCCAACTGCATGGCTTCTTCGTAGTGCCAAAAATTTCCAACTGCGTGGCTTCCACTCTATCTATTTTTCTTCTTCTTTTTTTTTTTCTTTTTTTTCTTTTTCCTTCCACGCAGCTTCAACAGTGCTGCGTGATGCATAGACCATTCTTCTTATCATACCTTCCTCCTTTTATCATACATGTACAAACTCCTTTACATTTCTAGTGTCCACTTTCAATTGTACTTGACACTTAGAACTTCCTTCCTTGGTTCGTTATTCAGGGTTCTGTGAAGTAGTGCTATCATGGTATAGCTTTAGCTTGCTTCCATTTATCAAAGTTGGAAAGGTATCACCAACTAAATTGGCTAACTGGACTGCACCAATGTTAGTAACATGTATCACAGTGTATGGGCCAAGCCAATGCATCTTAAATTTACCAGGGAATTTCATGAATTTGCTATCATATAGGAGGACTAGATCACCTACCTGAAAACACTTGTTCTTTATATGGCGATCATGCCATGCTTTCTCGCGGTCCTTCTAAGCTTGCTGGTGGAAGCTTGCGATGAAGCGATCTTCCTCCAATCCTAGTAAATGTAGTAATCTTTCTTCTAGAGCTTCGCAGTCTGCCATCCCTGTAAATGCAACAATTCTCAAACTAGGGACAACATATTCCATAGGAATTATAGCCTCCCTCCCATAAACCAACCGAAAGGGTGTCTGTCCTATCAACTTCTTGCATGTTGTCCTATATTCCCATAGCATAGATGAGATGCACAGGTCCCAATCATCTCTATTTACATTGCACACCTTAGTGAGTGCATTCTCCAATATTTTATTGAAAGCCTCTACAGTACCATTCGCCTATGTATGATATGGAGTACTGCGCTGATGACGAATGTGGAATTTCTCTGTAAGTGCCTCAATCGTCTTCCTGAGAAAGTGAGTACCTTGGTCACTCATCAAAATCTTTGGGCAACCATATCTGGTGAGTATTTCTTCAAAAATAAATTGTGCAACAGTACTGGCGCTGCAGTCTTTAACTGATTTTGCTTCCACCCATCTGGTGAGGTAATCTGGAGTAGTAATAATATACCTTGCACCCGTTCTTTTTCCTAGAGGGTTTATAGGACCCACAAAGTCTATTGCCCATTTTTCAAATGGCTATAGTGTCAACAATGGATTTAATGGCATCTCATCTCGGCGTGATGGTTTTCTTGTCCTCTAACAAACATCACAATTCCTGCAATGTTCTTTGGCATATTTATGGATTGTAGGCCACCATAGCCCTGCACACAATATCTTCTGTGCAGTAGCCCTTCCTACATAGTGACCTCTCGCGATTCCTGAGTGTGCGTGAGCTAGAATAAATGTCTTCTCATGATCGAGTACGCACCTGGGTAGGACTTCATCCGGCCCAAGTTTGTACAACTGAACTGCAATTATATTGAAGTCCGCGGCACGCACCACTAACTATTTTTTCTGCTGGATCGAGAATTCCTGGGGTGCCAGCCCTGTGGTTAGGAATTCAATGATATCCTTGTAATAATCATCGACAACCTGTATGCTAAATAACTTTGCATCGGGTAGACTGTCTTAAATATTCGTCGGCTCCTCTCCTGACTTGATCCTTGACAGATGATCAAGTCCCAAGTTCAGTCTACCTAGCTTGACAATAATTTCAAAGTCATATTCCTGGAACAGCAATAGCCATCGGCATATGCATCCCCCTAACACTGGCTTGTTGACCAAATATTTCAATGAAGAATGGTAAGTAAACATAAGGAAGTGCGATCTCAGCAAGTAGTGTCTAAATTTCTATAAAGCATATACCATTGCAAGGCCTTCCCTCTCAGTAGTAGTGTAGCTCTTTTCTGTTGTCGAAAGCTTTCTGCTAGAAAATGCAATAGGGTGGTCAATACCTCCCTCTCATGGCTGAGCTAACACGATCCCTAGGGCAATACATGATGCGTCAACATGGACATGGAATGGCTTTGTCCAGTCTGGAAAGACTAGAATCGGCGCAGTGACCATTTTTTCTATTAATGTGTCAAAATCCTGCTCGCATTCTGCATTCCAAATGAACGGTGTGTCTTTCTTCAGCAGCTTTTCCATTGCTGCGTTTATATGTGCATAACCCTTTATAATTTTCCTGTAATATCCAGTATGGCTTAATGTAGATCACAACATCTTGACTAAATTTGGTGTTGGTAAGTTTGCAATAACTGCAATCTTCGCAGGATCTACCATCAGTCCTTGCTTACAGACAATGTGGCCAAGTAAAATTCCATAAGGCACACAGAAAATACACTTTTTCAAATTCAACGATATTTGATGTTGTCGACATTTCTTGAGCATCATGCAGAGATTCGTGCAATGACTTTTCAATAGACCAAATACAGTCCAATCATCAAAATACGCTTCTAAAAACTTGTGCATAAAATCTTTAAATGCTGCGATGACGACTCTAGAGAATATGGTAGGTGTGTTCTTCAGCCCAAAAGGCATGACAGTGTACTGGAATGACCCCCATTCTGTAGCAAATGTCATCTTATGCCTATCCGCAGGATCAATCCTGATCTGATGATAACTAGAGAAACCATCAGTGAAAGAATATGCCTCACTTCCACCAACGTTATCAAGCACTTCATCTGTAAATGGAGTAGGAAATGGGTCATGCATGGAAGCATCATTCAACTTTCTGAGATCCACACAAATCCTCATCTCACCTTTTGCTTTCTTGTCTTGAACAACCATGTGGCTAATCCATTTGGATTCTTCAACTGGTTCAATGATTCCTGCTTCTAGCATCTTATCTAGCTCTGCGCAGACTTTTTCCTTATAGCACGGATTCAATCTGTATGGCCTCTGCTTGACAGGCTTAGCACCTGGTTTTAAAGGTATTTTCATGACCCCTAGGTCTCCAAAAATTCCTTTCATTTCTATAAATTTTGTTGGAAATAGTTCCTGATACTCATGTAAGGTATCTGCGATCTCTGCAATAGTCTGATCGTCCCAATAATCTCCTATTGATGCGAACTTCAGCTCTTTGTCTGTGCCAATGTTCACTTTTTGTGCTTTTACTGGTCTAGTCATATCTGGGATTTCCAACGGAGGTCCTTCTACCTCACGCGTGCCTTCTGATTCTGGTATATCTATGTTGCGCGGGTCATCTTCATTTGTATCATTGGTATCTTCAGCTAAATTGTAACACTCAATCAAGTGCTCTTCATGTTCCTTTCATTCTGACTGTAGGGGTGTGGGAACGCACTCTATCCCAAAAAACTCTTGCAATGTTATGTTTTGATGATGATAGTCGTCCTGGAATATGCGCCTCTTGATTAGCTATAATGCTTCATGGATTAGTGGATTCTCATCTTCAAAACTGAAGTCCTTCTGGAAGTTCGCAGTGAGCAGCTCCCAATCAGTGATTTCACTGCGCAACTCCAGGTCGAGGTACCATTTCTCTGGGATACCCGCATCTAATGTATGTACAAATAAATGTACCCATTCTGTAAGTGGTCTTTCCACCCATGCCTTTGAACAGATTTCAATGTGCTGACTAGGGTCTGTCTATCCATTATACTTTTCAAAGGGTAAAGTAACCTTTTCGCCGAATCGGATATGCATCTTAGTTCTGCATTAATCCCAAGTGGTCAATGTTTTCTTATGTGCATTCCACCATCTGGCAGGTGTATCGCGCAATGCTATATCTAAAGCTAGTAGTCTATGCTCATCTTGTATAGCTGCAGTATATTCCCTTATGAAACTATAAACATTAGCAGAACCATCATATGTGGGAATAGGACTTACCTCTTTTCCGATCCAACGCAGTGATTTTGTAACCTGCGCACATCTTCTTGCTGATACTTCATGCATGCGGCTTTTCCAATTCTCCAGTCATGTATCCGAGTTAGAGATACAAGAAGTGTCACATCACCAGCTGAGCATACAATCCGTAGTAGGATTAATGTAGTCTTCCTTGTTCACAGTCAGCTGGTATAGTCGGTCTAAATCTTGAGCTTGGGATTCCTCCTTAATCGGCTCACTGTATCTATCACCATCTTTAGGATCCAATGGTGCGATGACCCTAAGATGCTTCCCTTCAAGGATCATCTTCTTTGTCTTCAAGTTTATGATAGCCAAGTTATCCATAGCCCAATCAATTCCTAATATTGCTGGAAAAGGTTGACTATCATCCTCAATTTCAATAACCTCAAAGTCTGCATGACTCTGTACTCTATCAATGTCAACTACTACATTAGCTAAGCGGCCAAAAGGTATGACCTTCTCCTGATTAGCCATTCATAATTCGATAGATGACCAGAGAAACTTTGGTCGACCCATCTGCTGCCATGTCTGCTTAGTTAAGACATTCACTTCTGATCCTAGATCAAGGATGACTTCATCCATTTTGAAATCTCCTATCTGCGCAGTAAGCCTCATCTCTCGACTCGTTCTTTTGTGCTTCCTTATATGATGTATAGTGCTATCTGGAGTCTCTGTTGCGATCTGAGGTTCATACTGGATGATAAGCTTCTGGAGCTCTAATATGGCTTTTTCACTTTTTAGTAACTTCATGCAACTTCACAAGAACTGTGCAACAGAAGTACGGACATCTGTCGCAGTACTTGTTTTGTCATATGGAGCCAACATGTCTTCAACATGCGGTGTTTCACTGCACAACGGGATCCTTGATGACTTATCCGTTGGTTCTCTAAAGGTATCCCGCGCGTCAATGAAGACCTCCTTGTTCTTCTGTAGGTTAAGACGGGGTGCTTTTCCTGGAGCTTTCCTTATCCATACTGTTTCAAGGGGATCCTTCTTCGTATGTGCTTCCCCTAATGTTGAAGCTTCCACTCCTCTGTCGTAGCTTGTCTCAGCGCCACTTCACGTGACCACGTTAATGCTTGGATCCACTAGTCTATTCTCTACTGCGATCCACTGGACGTTTGGATTCGGAGCCTCTGTTCGTCTTCTCTTCTGCATTTCCACCTCTAATATTGGGCAATCTTCAATGACATGCTCAAATGATTTATAGTAATTGCACGTAGTGCATGGGTTAACACAATCTCTAGATACATCCCCAGGTTGGCCACAGTTATAACAAATGACTTGGCCGCGGCCTCTTCCTTGCGCCAGACTAACATTTCTTCCTCTGTCGCGGTATCCAGCACCACGACCTCTGTATCCTCCTTGGTCATATTGTTCATTTTCTTGTTTCGGCTGGGTATCTTCTTGTACACGGTACAAGCCAGCACCTCGCATTGATTCCATATCCCTTTTTCTTTCATTCATTAATTCATATTCGCGGCAGTTGGATTCATCATGTCCAACTGATTTACAGAAATTGCAGTATAAATTCTTAGGAGTTTTCACATATTTCTGGATGAGGTAACAGTCTTCAGGTCCTTGTCCTGTGGTTCTACAAATTTCACACCATGGGGCTTGATTCTAATTTAATGGGTTAGGCACACCACTATTAATATAGTCACGGAATAGAGGGCAATGCTCGCGGTCATCACCTTCTCCTTTACAACTTGTACACCAGACCTCCTGTCTAGATTCATATCTTTGTTCTTTACCATTTTTCATACTTTACAGTTCAAGTGTTAGGGTGGTCAGCTAGTTTTGGATCTAAGACATCCCAGAACTAGTATCACCAATCGGCAAAGCTTCCAACTTCATTGCAATTTCCAAGGCCTCTTCCTAGGATAGAACCTTTTGCTGCATCAATGGTAATCTAATATGAGGTGCGCAGCAATGAACCATTCTTTGTGGTGTTCTAGTGGTATAACAAACTTGGTCTAGTAAGGTCTTAAATTTATGATCAAATTCCCAGACCATTTCAGTTGGTATCTACTTTATTTCCTTCAGCTCAGTTATACATTGAGGCTCAGACTTAGGTTTCTTGAACTCTGCTACCAGCGCGACTTTAATTTCTGCGAGGGTTCTTGGCTGTATGGTAGAGTATTTCATAAACCAATGTAGAGCTCTATCCCTGAAAGTGGTGATGAGTTGTGTTGCTTCACAACATCATCCTGGATTTGTCTTACACTCCATACGGCTTCACAAAGGAACCAATGCTGATCAGGGTCTTCTAGGCCAGTTCCTCTGAATATTGGCAGTTTCATATCAGCGTTTGCCATTGTGCTACTAGGTGGTGTGGCACCGGGATTAGTGCGCGGCTGCTGTGAAGGGATCTACACAGTAAATACAAATGGGACAATCGGGAGAGATGGACTAGGCTGATATTCTTCTTCACACATCGAAATTGCAACTCAATGAAACCATTTCGACTCATCATGGATTCTAGCACGGCAACATAACCATTTCAAGTCATCATGGATTCTAGCGCGGCAACGGAACCATTTGTTGACTTACACTGACCCAGAGGTTTTCAACTAGACCCAGGTTCTTTGCGGTTCTCCCTTTGACCAACAAAACCCCTTCGCACCAGCCCTTTCGGCAATAACCTGCGAACAGGTTGAGGTCTCACCCGAGGTGTGTCTTTATGGGGTACTGCGGAATCAGGTTTCCACAGTAAATGATGAGTTGTTTATCTAAACAAGCTGCGCAGCGCGGGATAGAAGGAGTGCGCTGCGGGGCAGAGTGATGCGGTGCACAGCAAGATATATGCTACGAGCAGTACTGCGTAGTGGAGGAAACACTGCAATCCACACCAAGAATTCCTTACTACTTCGAATGTTCTACTGGAACTGTGAATCACCCACAATTATCCTCTACTTGGAAAATCTTGGAAACATTAAGGCACTGAAATGAATATCACTCATCCATTCATTCAGGCGTTTACTGGCTATCTTTCTAGCATTCATTAAGAACTTGGATTATTACAGCATGAACTGAAATGAGAAACATGATTAATTGTGCTACATTCCTTCACTGTGTTTAAGAAAGTAATTATACTTAAATGACTGATTCACGGCCTTAACATAGAATTGAAATGTTCACCATTCATCTACTTCCGCGGAACCTAGCATATCATTCCCAAAATTCTCCTATTGGTAAATGCATATCAAAGTTCTCATATTACAACATGCAATGAAACATTCAAGCATTCATTCTACAAAAAATACAGATAGTCATTCATTCATAAGCATCATCACATAACAGAAGATTTAACGTGGTTCACTTCCCCGAATGGAAATCTATTCCCACAAGAACGGTTGGTAATATATTTCTTTCAAAAGGGATGGGGCAACCGTTCTTAGTATGCGCACTCAGCTATAGACTCTCCTTCTCTCGGCTAGGTCTCTACGCACACAGCTGCAGAGCCTTTACAATATTCTCAGCTCAAAGAGATTTTTCAATACAAAAAGGTTATCTCCTTAAGTTCTCAGCAACAACAAAAGACTTAAAAATAATCCAAAGAGAACAACCTCCAAAGCTAGAACTAACCCCCATCCCATACAAAAATGTCTTCTTAAATAGATCATTCCCAAAGGTCATGTCTGTACAATGTCGAAGACCTAAATCCCAAAACCCTAAGGGTTTCCAAAACTGCGCCGGTTTTCCAAACCGGCTTGCTGGCTCCTGGTAGCATCTGCTTGATCATAGTGGATCTCCACATCCTCATTCTATCGCTATCGGCCTTCCTCTCGCACGCGTGCCTATAGGCTGCTTCTGCTTAACCGTTTCTCTCTAACGGTTTTACCTTCTGTGCGTGCCAAATGCCGCTTTCCTTAACAACCCACGCGTGGTCGCCTTCCTGTTTTTCCTACGTCCGCCGCTCAGCAATCCTGAAGTATCTTTCCAAAATTGGCTGCTGTCGGTCAAGTCGGTAACTACATTTGATACTTGTCCAGTACACTGCTTTGCTGGCTCCACGTGGCCTGCTAACTCCACGGCACTGCTTCTATGCAGTACTGGTCTTTGCATCACAGCCAAAACTTCAACGTTGGGCGTAGCTCAGCAGTCTCATTAAAAGTTGGATGTTGCACGCAACTTCGCAGCATCCTCAATACTTAGCCAAAATTGTGTTTTTGAGCTGCGCTCAGCTTAGCCTTCCCTTTTTACTTCAAAAAGGTGCTTCCCAAAACTTTAACTCAACCTGGGCCCAACACTAATCTTTTACAGATTGACTCGCCTGACGATGGTGCAGATTCAAAAGGAGATCCAACACAATCTCATATTTCTTTGTGCTTTGTTTTGCAAACCCAGAAGCATATTTCTCTGATTTGTTTTGTAAACCCAGAAATGAGATAAAATGTGAAGGAGAGAGTTGTAAGGTGAGAAAGAAATATTATGTGGGTGAGAGATTTTGACGGTGTCCATAAGGAAAGGGATATCTCATCATCGAGTGGGAAGTGAGGTGTAGCACCTTACAAAGTAAAGTAACTTTATGTGGTAAGAGATTAATTTACTAAAGATTATTATTGTAGTAAATGTATATTTAACTATTGAATATATGCTTGCTTAAAAACAAAAATTATTAATTTAATAATAATTTATTTATATTTAAGTTTTAAAGTTAATTGACTATTTTTATTTTGAGAGTTTATGGTCCTCATTGAAAAATATTTTTGGAGGGATACTAGCTTTATTACTACGTACAAGGGATCTCCATCCTAGAGGATACTGGTTTTTATTTAATTCTATCAATCATTTTAGTCAAAAGAGGGATCAATTACTAGCCAAATTAGGTGGTGGACCACCAAAAGGTGGTCTTGCGGGCCTGGTCATTGGACAAATAAGAGAACAAGGCCTTGTTGCATTGCTAAACGACAGAGGACCAGAAGCTAGCATACCAGATGGTGGAGCCGCTAGTTTTCGTGCATGAACTGGAGCTAAGAAAGGCATGCCCATGGGACAACTGCCTACTGGTGTGAATGGAGAAGGGCCAGAATTCTACATAACCTATGGTCCTAGACCTGGCCTTGGGGTTTGTGCTCCTGCCCAAGGAGGCAAAGGCCTACCTATATGAATATTTTGCATGTTACTTGCTAAAGATGTTGCATATATGTATGCATAGGTGTAAATGGCCGTTGTGTGTTGTAACCCGTAGAATTATTCCCTGCTGGAGGATAACCGCTCCCCAGGTCAAGGGACCGCTCGCCTAGAGCTACTTGATAATACATTTTATTTCCTGCTTAAATTGTCCCCCTCAACCTAAATTCCTTAGTGTGAATATTCGACACGCCACTGCCAATTCGATCTCTGCATGTTATATTGGGAGACCCATTTCTTTATTATCTAAGAAAATTCAGCTACAATAAACCCTAAAAATTCAAATTGAAAAGTATTTGTTGGAATGCATAGCAAGATGTCAGAATCAAAACTAAGACCAAATCAAACCCTAGGAGAACCCAATAGTAAAAAATGTATTTCGAAGTTAAAAAATTTGGTACCTGGAATAGCAAGCATCCTTCACCCAAGACAATAACATAAAATTCTCAAAGAAAAAATGCAAATTTAATCCTAGAGACGGGGTTAACCGAGATCTCGCAAAATCCTAACATAGAAAATATAATTTCTATGTAAATAAAAAAATAAAATCCTAACACTATGATTGAAATATTAATACAAAATTTAAAAATGTATAAAAAATGGCCATTTCTAAAAACAATCTCCAACATTTCATCCATTTAAATTGATTTGAAAGTTAAAATAAGTAAATATAATTTCTATGTAAATAAAAAAATAAAATCCTAACACTATGATTGAAATATTAATACAAAATTTAAAAATGTATAAAAAATGGCCATTTCTAAAAACAATCTCCAACATTTCATCCATTTAAATTGATTTGAAAGTTAAAATAAGTTTCTAAATGTTTCAAAAATGTTGTTCGACGTAAAATAATTGGCTTTCCCATTTTAAAAAAAAAGAATCATTATAAAATTTTAAGGAATATAAAAATATTAATTTGGAAATCAACTCCTATATGTATAATAGTTTTAGAGATCAACGCAGTACAACATTGTTCTCCAAGGGAAATTAAGTTTAATAAGCTATATGTGGAGATTGGAATGCAGGTGCAATATGACAAGTCCTTTGCTAATATAATGGAATTAGTCTTAATTGTAAAGTACTCATTTTATTTAAGCATGAAGACTTCATTTCCTAATATCCTAATATTATTGCAAATCGTCTAGATATTGTTTGTAAGATACTATACATTTTCTTTAAGCATGAATACCTCATCCCTAATATCATTACATTTTCTACATCGATGCTCCATAGATTGATAAAAGAAATTGATGATTATCCCTGTCTTGTTAGGTGAATAGGTTACCTCCCTAAACAATTTTTGTCATGTTGCGTAATTTATAATCATGTTTAGATATTGATTATAAGATACTCCAAATTTTCTTTAAGCATGAAGTCCTCATCCCCAATATCATTGAATTTCTAAATAGATGCTCCATAGATTGATAAAAGAAATTGATGATCATCCCTATCTTGTTTTTAGGTGAATAGGTTACCTCCCTAAACAAGTTTTGTCATGTTGCATAATTTATAATCATGTTTATGTTAACTTCCTAGGAAAATTTTGTCATTTTGCTTAACTTATCTTCATGATTGCAAAAACATCTTAGATATTGTTTATAAGGTACTCCCAATTTTCTTTAAGCATGAATACCTCACCCCAATACGATTACATTTGCTACATAGATTGATAAAAGAAATTGATGATTATCCCTATCTTGTTATTAGGTGAATAGGTTACCTCCCTAAACAAGTTTTGTCATGTTACATAAATTATAATCATGTTTAAGTTACCTTCCTTGGCAAGTTTTACCATTTTGTTTATGTTATCTTCATGATTGCAAAAAAATATTACATCCTTCACATCATGACCATTCTTTTAGGTTAGTATAATTCACAATTGAGTTCTCTAGAATCTATACAAGATGCCCAATTCTTTAGATTATCTACCTTTGAAAATCTCGCATACCTTAATGGAAACTTATAACAAATTCTACTCAATGGCGTCCCATTATTTAGATCACCTTATACCTTTGAAAATATCACATACATTAATCGCAACTTTTATATAATTAAAATTCTCAACATTTGACATATGTAGATTCTATACTCAATGCTCAATTCCTTAGATTATTTAATTATATTTCAATCATATAATTCAATTCAACATACCAGGCTTTCATAATAGAACCTAAGACCAAATCAAACCCTAGGATAACCCAATAGTAAAAATTGTATTGCGTAGTTCAGAAATTTGGTACCTAGAATAACAAGCATCCTTCGCCCAGGGAAATAACAAAAAATTCTCAAAGAAAAAATGCAAAATTAATCTTGGAGATGAGGTTAACCGAGATCTAGTAGAAACCTAACATAGAAAATATAATTTCTATGTAAATAAATAAATAAAAAACTAACACTACGATTGAAATTTTAAAACAAAATTAAAACATGTATAAAAAGGGCCATTTTGAAAAAACAATCTCCAATATTTCATCCATTTAAATTGATTTGGAATTTAAAATAAATTTCGAAATATTTCAAAAACGTTGTTGACCATAAAATAATTGATTTTCCAATTTTAAGAATGGAATCATTATAAAACCTTAAGGAATATAAAAAGATTAATTTGCAAATCAACTTCTCTATGCGCAATAGTGTTAGAGATCAATGTAGTACAACGTTGTTCTCCCACGGAAATTAATTTTAAGAAGCCATATGTGGAGATTGGAATGCAGTTGCAAGATGCCAAGTCCTTTGGTAATATAATTAAATTAGTCTTAATTGTAAAGTACTCATTTTATTTAAGCATGAATACCCCATCTCCCAATATCCTAATATTATTGCAAATCATCTAGATATTGTTTGTAAAATACTCCACATTTTCTTTAAGCATGAAGACCTCATCCCCAATATCACTATATTTGCTACATAGATACTCCATAGATTGATAAAAGAAATTGATTATCCCTATTTTTTTATTAGGTCAATAGGTTACCTCCCTAAACAAGTTTTTTCATGTTGCATAATTTATAATCATGTTTAGATATTGTTTGTAAGATATTCCAATTTTTCTTTAAGCATGAAGACCTCATCCCCAATATCATTACATTTTCCACATATTAAATGCTCCATAGATTGATTAAAGAAATTGATGATTATCCCTATCTTGTTATTAGGTGAATAGGTTACCTCGCTAAACAAGTTTTGCCATGTTGTTTATGTTACCTTACTAGGCAAATTTTGTCATTTTGCTTAACTTATATTCATGATTGCAAAAACATCTTAGATATTGTTTGTAAGATGCTCCAAATTTTCTTTAAGCATGAAGACATCACCCCCAATACCATTACATTTGCTACATAGATGCTACATAGATTGATAAAAGAAATTGATGATTATCCCTATCTTGTTCTTAGGTTAATAGGTTACCTCCCGTGAATGGTGGCTTGAATTCGACCTTTATTTCTCTGATTCCTAAGGTTTCGGAACCTTCTTCATTTCAGGATTATCGGCCGATATCCCTTTGCAACCTTTTGTATAAGATCATTTCGAAGGTTATCACTGATCGTATTCGAGATGGACTGTCCAAAGGAATTTCATCCGAACAGTTCGGCTTCCTTAAAAAGCGTTTGATTTTTTATGCCATTGGAACTACTCAGGAATCTTTACACTCTGCTAAAACTACTTTGGGGACAACATTGGTATTTAAGCTTGATCTCATGAAGGCTTGTGACCTGGTGGATTGGTCATTCCTCCGTCTTCTTCTTTTGAATGATGGGCTGAGTCTGGGGATTACCAATTGGATTCTTGGTTGCATCTCCTATGTCAAATATGTTGTTCTGGTTAATGGGAAACCATATTCATTCTTCAAATATTCTCATGGATTACGACAGGGTTTCCCTTTATTGCCTCTTCTTTTTCTTTTGGTAATAGAGGGGTTGAGAAGACTTATTCATTTGGCAAAGGCACAAGGGTCAATCATTGGCATCAAGACTTCAAGGCAGTTTTTCATCACACACTTACTCTTCATGGATGATGTGCTACTCTTTGGGGTTGGTTCTATTGAGGAATGGAGTCAGTATAAGGCGATTCTTTATCTTTCATGTTCGACAATAGGTATGTGCATTAGTACTCCAAAATCCTATTTTTATCATTTCCAATTGGATGCTGGGATTTGCAAACTTATCAAAGGTATTATCCCTTACGAGTTCAAGGAAATGGAGGAGGGCTTCAAATATTTAGGTTACTTTCTCAAGCCTAATTCCTACAGGGTCTTAGACTGGCAATGGATTGTTGGGAAATTTGAAAATAAGATTCATCCATGGTACAACCATTGTTTATCATTGGGTGGTGATTTGGTTTTGATAAAATCGATTTTAGCTAATTTTCCCATCTATTGGCTCACTTTGGCTAAGGTGTCGACCACTGTATTACAGCAGATTCGAAGGATCACTTTTAACTTCCTATGGAGTGCTCATAAAGAATAGTCAGGTATCCATTTGACTGATTGGCATTCTATTGATCGTCTGGTGGCTGATGGTGGATGGGGAGTTAGAAATATTTTCTAGGTGTATCACGCTCTCCACCTTAAAATTTTGTGGCATGCTCTTAATAGCGAGGGACTATGGGGAAAGGTCATGCGTGACAAATATCTTCATGGTTTGACCATTATCGAATGGTTCAGGAAGCCAGTAAAGAAAACTTTTAATTCCTCTATTGTTTGGAACGGGATTCTGGAGACATTTCCAATGCTCAATGCATTCATTGGCTGGTAGGTGGGAGACGGGTTTCAGGTCACATTAGGGGTCGACCCCTTATATGCCAGTAATGTTGCTCTTAAACCCGCTACAGCATGGGCTTTATATTCTCGGGGTTTGCTTTTCCTAAACCAGGCTAAGAATTCGTTTGCATCATACTTGAGCAACTATTGGCTCACGGTGAATGACATTGGCATTACTGGTATGGATGGTCTTCACTGGAATTCTTTTGTTGCAGATCTCTCAAGCGTCAGCATATCCCTCTCATCACAGTCGGATAGGCTTCGATGGACTTGGTCTGATAGTGGTGGAGAGCATAATACCAAATGGGCGTATCATACATATGCATATACCTTGCAGGTGGAAAATCAACTGTGTGGCAAACAGTTGTATGGAATTGGAACATTCCTTTAAAATTTTGGTGCTTCTTGTTGCTCCTTTTGAAGAATAAAACCTTGATGATGGACAACTACATATGCCAGGGTGGCATGGGCCTGAACGTTTGTCAGTTGTGTTTAAAGTTTGTTGAAACCATTGATCACCTGTTTGTGCAGTACCCTACTACTTTACAACTCTGGGATGTGATCTCACAATAGAGAATGGTGGATTTTGGATGGAATAGGGACAACCTTGAAGATATCCTTCATTTCTGGCATAATAGATACAGGTCTAACATATCCCTCCTGATATATTTTATATGCGGCATTTGGAAATCGAGAAACATAATTCTCTTTGATGGATGGGAACCCCAATTTGCCCGAGCACTATCCTTCATCATGTAGGTCATTATGGATGTTGTCCCAAAAGTGCACAGTCTAAAAATGCATGCTGATTTTGCGCCTCTGCTGTCATGGGGGAGACATATTGATATTTTGATGGCGCGGCCCAGGAGGGAATTGTTGGTATTGGGGGAATAGTGATTATTGATGATAATAATTATTTTGAACTTTCTCTTGGTGGGGGACGGGGAAGCAACAATCGGGTGGAACTCCTGGATTTGTGGACCATTTTGACATTTTCCCAATCAAAGTAGTTATCCTCTCTGCAGATCTTCGGTGACTCCAATGTGATTATTGGTTGGGTTACGGGAAAGAGCAACCTAAACGTGCCCTCACTTCACCATTGGAAGCAGCGTATTAAAATGATTGTGGATCTTTTCCACGATATCACTTTTCAGCATATCTCTTGGGCCTACAATCAACGTGCTGATTATTTGTCAAAGCAGGGTTTAAGGTTGACTGAAGGTCTGCTCCAGATCACCCCCTTTTTTTATCATCATGCGGGCGAGGTATATCACATGCGTCTATATTAAATAGAGCATGTTTTATGTAATGGTTTTGTTTTTTGTCGGAAAGGTGGATGGCTTACTACTTCAGAACTTCAACGTATCATTGGTTTTATAGATGTAAAAATTAGCAGTATAGGAACAAGGGAATCTTTCAAAATGGTGGTTTGATCAATCGAATGATTGTTTTAGTTTGTATTGAATGTCATAGTTTGTCTTATAATCTATCCTTGGGATAGGAAATACTATAAGTTCCTTTGATTCAATAATGAATAGCAGGGGACTTTTTTTCGGTGGAAATAAAAAAGGTTACCTCCATAAACAAGTTTTTTCCTGGTACATAAATTATAATCATGTCTAAGTTACCTTCCTTGGAAAGTTTTTCCATTTTGTTTATCTTATCTTTAGGATTGCAAGAAAATATTACATCCTTCACATCATGACCATTCTTTGAGGTTATTATAATTCACAATTGAGTTCTCTAGAATCTATATAAGATGCAAAATTCGCAAGATCTTTCTTTACACCATATTGTTGGTGTCTCTAAACTTGTAGTTGATTGGGTGAAAGGTGTATGCTCTTTAAAGGTGATGGAGCTATCATCTTGGATGGCTCATGTTAATCTTCCAATCAAATCTCTTCCTAATGTCTCTATCATGCATATCTTCAGGGAGTTCAACACACATGCAAACACTTTATCCAGACATGGTCTTGTGGCCTCAGAGGGGTTTATTCATTTTGAGGAGTGGTGCGGGGGTCTACTTTTTCCATAGGCAGTTTTCCTGTTTTTTGCTCATAGATGGATACCTTTCTCCTCGTTTCTATTTTTTTGTACTTAGCGGTTATGTATACCTTTCCTCTTTTATTTTTGGTTTGTTTCCCCATTGATGACTTTTCCATCCATCCACATTTTTAAAATTTAGTGAAATATTGTACAAATTTATTATCAAAATTGTAATCTTCCATTCTCAGTGTGACACAACTAAAAATTACTAACATAAACAACTAATTCACATTAATCATTGCTAGCCAGTCATATTTATATTCCCGTGACTAAATTAGTCATCTATGTTAGTCATTTTTATTTTAGTCACTTGTTTTCTAGTCATATATTTTATCCCGTGACTAAATTAGTCATTTATCTTAGTCGATTTTAGTTGCCTTATTTAAAATTGCTTAATTTCAGTCGTTTATCCCTTGAAAAAATAGTGGTGACTAAAGTTTTTAGTCGCCTAGTCACTTATCTCTCATTTTGTACTAGTGAAGAGATCGATAAGATGATTGATGTAGGGATCATTAAGCCAGTGGAAGAATCATAATAGACAAGCCCTATGGTTATCCAGGATAAAAAGACGAAAGAAGAAATCAAAATCTGCGTAGATCTGAGGAAGTTGAATGATGCTTTGCTACACAACCCATTTCCTACTCCATTTATAGATGAAGTACTAGACAACGTGGGAGAAAATGAGTCCTACTCATTCACTGATGGATTCTATGGATACCATCAAATCCGAATTGACCCAACAGACAGACATAAAAGTACATTTGCTATTGAATGGGGCTCGTATCAGTATAAAGTTATGCCATTTGGTTTGAAGCATGCACTTGCTATATTTTCCAGAGTTGTTGTGGCTACATTCAAGGACTTTATCCATATGTTCTTAGAAGTCTATTTTGATGATTGGACTATTTTCGGTTTATTAAAGAACCATTACAAAAACCTGAGAATGATGTTAGCTAAGTGTAGACAACATCAAATCTCTTTGAATTTCAAGAAATGTACTTTCTGTGTACCCTATGGAATTCTACGAGGACACATTGTGTGCAAGCAAGGCATGATGGTTGATCCTACAAAGATTGCAGTCATTGTGAATTTACCAGCACCGAATTCAGTAACACAACTTCGCACAACACTGGGACATACAGGATATTACAGAAATTTCACCGAGGGTTATGTGCAGATAACCGTGTCGATGGAGAAAATTTTGAAGAAAGAAGCATAGTTCATATGGAACGCAAAATGGGAGGAAGGACTAGATACAATAAAAGAGAAAATGGTAACTGCACCTATTCTAGTTTTTCCAAATTGGAATAAGTCATTTCATGTACATGTTGATGCTTAATCTATAATGTTGGGTATTACACTCGTTGAACGAGGTGAAAGGGGCATTGACCACCCCATTGCAGTTTCAAGCAGAAAGTTGTCTGCAGCCGAAAAGAATTACACAACCACAGAAAGAGAGGATTTAGCTATGGTGTATGCACTACAAAAATTCCATCACTGTTTGTGGGGTGCGCACTTCTCCATGTATAATTACCATTCAGCTCTGAAGTACTTGGTCAATAACCCAGTGTTAGGGGGGAGAATATGCAGATGGTTACTACTCTTTCAGGAGTATAACTCTAAAATTATTGTTAAACCAGGAAGATTGAACCTAGGACCTGACCATCTCTCAAGGATTGAGTCAGGTGAATAACCCACAAATCTCAAAGACAATCTTCCTGATGCACAGTTATTTTCCATACAGATCGCAGATGATTATTACAAAGATATTGTAGAATTCTTGAATATAGGATTCGCACCCACATAATTCACTACGTAGCAAAAGAAGCAGTTGATAGTCAGAGCATCAGACATCACTATCATTGTAGGACAACTATACAAGTTATGACTGGATGAAGTGCTGCGCAAATGTGTGTTAGAGCATGACAAGACATTTATATTGGCTAAGGCACATTTAGGTGTGTCTGGATGTCACTACGCATGAAGAGCTACTGCGCAGAAGTTATTAACAGCAGGGCTATGGTGGCCTACAATCCATAAATATTCAAAGGAATATTGTCGAAGTTGTGATGACTGTCAAAGAACAGGAAAGCCATCGTGCAGAGATGAAAATCCATTAAGACCACAGTTGACATTGCAAGCATTTGATAAATGGGATATTGATTTCGTGGGACCTCTTAACCCACCGGGAAGGAGGACTAGTGCGAGATATATTATCACCGTGACTGATTATCTCACCAGATGGGCAGAAGCTAAACCAGTGAAGGACTGTAGCATAGTTACTGCTGCGCAGTTCATCTTTGAGAACATCCTTAGCATATTTAGATTCCTAAAAATCCTAATGAGTGATCAAGGAACTCACTTTTTGAATAGAACTATTGAATCCCTTACTGAGGAGTTCGACATCTACCATCATAGGAGTACACCATATCATCCACAAGCTAATGGCACTATTGAAGCATTTAACAAGGTATTGGAAAATGCACTGACAAAGGTATGCAATGTAAACAGGGATGATTGGGATCTGTGAATACCATCCTTGTTATGGGCATACATGACCACTTGTAAGAATTTGACGGGCCATACATGTTTCAGGTTGGCATATGGACAAGAAGATGTGATGCCAATGGAGTATATAGTACCTAACTTAAGAATAGTTGCATTCACAGGCATGGAAGATGAACAGACAATAGAGGAAAGGCTTCTACACTTGGTTGGATTGGAGGAAGATCATTTTGTTGCAAGCTTTGACCAGCAAGTGCAAAAGGACATAGGAAAAACATGGCATGATCACCACATCAAGAAAAATTCTTTCCAAGTAGGAGACCTTGTCCTCCTCTATGATAGTAAATTTATGAAATTTCCTGGAAAATTTAAAATGCACTGGATAGGGCCATATACTGTTATGCATGTTACTAACGATGGTGTAGCTCAGTTTGCCATGTTAACTGGAGACAACTTACCAGGTCGATCTAATGGAAGTAGAATAAAACCCTACAGGGATAGTCCTACTTCCCAAAGCCATCAGTGATCAGAAGAGAAGGAAATTTCTAAGTGTCAAGTACAATTGAAATTGGGCAGTAGAAATTCAACAAAGTCTGTGCACATTTTTGTTATGATTTGTGAAGTTTGACGTAAAGGATGCATCTACCGTGCAGCACTAGTAGAGAAGTGAAGTTGTGCAAAGAAAAAAAAAAGAGAAAAGAAAACAATTGTAAAGAGAAATAGAAGCACACAGTTGAGAAGTTCAAAATGCAGCTGCACAACTCAAAGGGAATGCGAAGAATGAAAAGTTCTAAGATGACACCACGTAGTTCACCACATTGGGAGTGGAGACACCCGTCTATGCAGTTTGATGCAACACCTCAAAATAGTCGTTAGAGATGAAAACTAGTCGTTATACAGTGATTTTGCCGACACCTGTTTGAGCATTTAACGAAAAATTAGCCATTCTAAAGTAGTTAATGAAGGAAAGGAACAAAATCCTTGATGGATTTGGCCAACGAATATGAAAATTATATCTTATCTAGCCATTTATGGGCGTGGATAAGGCCGACTGCGCCTATAAATACTGCTAAGATTGGACTCACTGGCGTTACCGAAACTTTCAAATTTTTTCGCAAGCCATAGGTTCAGTCTTGTTTTAGTGAGCACTAAGTAATTTTGTGATTCTATAGAGAAAGTTCCAGTGAATGTCTCGTGATTCCATAGTTGAGCAGGATTCCATAGTTTGGCAGGCTGTGAGGGATTTTAAACAATACGGGATTGTAGGGTTGATGAGAACCCCTACCAAGAGGGTCGTTACAGAAAAAGGCCAAGGTTCACGATGCTGACCACCCCATCCTGCACCAATGCAAAGCAAGGGTAAGGAACCCGTAGCCGAGAAAGGAAAGCTGAAGGTAATGAGCTCCAAGCTACTAGAAGCCCCACTAGAGGACAAAGAGCTACCATTATCCTTAACCCCAGAGTATATCTCTCCACATGCACAGGATGCACCATCCGTAAAGCTTACCAGAAATGCCAAGTATGAAATACCACTTCCGCCGATATCCCATCATGTCAAGCCACAATAAAATATGTTAGGTAGGCTCATAGATTGCAAGTTCGAGGATTATGATTTGCTACAACAAAAAAAGGATCTGGAAGAACTGAAATACCCACGGTTTCAACCAGATAGCTACATGTGTTGGAAAATGGACGTGAAGAACAAGCCACTACTGGTAGCACAGAGTTGGCTTTTTGAAGTCATGGAATCAAGGCTTTTGAACCTACTACGTCATCCACACTTCGATAGGAGCCTAGAACTTAATGTGGTGATGCACACATTGATATGGCACACGCACCAAGGTTACCTCTAGTTGGAAAGAAATTTCGACCTCAACATAGAATTGATCCATAGGATCACGGTGCTAAGCAAGCGAGGTGACGATCCTAAAAATTTATTTTCTAGCAAAACTAGAGACAAAGAGATCGCCGCACAATGAAAGAAGAATATAACATCCCCAAAGGAAAATGAGGTTTCGTCACAGATGACATAAAAGATGATGCCACGCAGTTTGTAGTGCAATTGCTCCGAGGAAAATTCTTATCAAAGGCCAGGCCAACAGAAGTACCAGCTGGAGCAGTGCACCTCGCGGTGAAGACAACGCAGGGGACAAGATTTAACTAGTGTCAATGTTTATTGAATGAGTTTATGGACGATGTCCGTGACACTCAGGTCAATTGAACTACCTTTCATTATAGTTGGTTAATGGTGTTGATCGCCTTTATAGGAAGGAAGGAACCAAGGAATTATGTTGGTCTCACCTCTCTCATCAATGCTTGTCGAGGACCCAGTTATGAAAATCTTTGGGAAAATCTACAACCAGACAGACAACGCCCCTCAAATGAAGTATTGTTCACATACTACGAACAGTTGTGTGATGTCATTGTTCGCACATTGCGCATCTCAAAGGAGGTAACAACAAATTATATTCGCACTTTAAATTTCAAAGCTGATAGCATTTTATTTACATCTCACCAAAGGCACAGAAGAAGAATCTAGAGTGGTTCCCGAGGAACTATCACCTTGATTAAGCTGGTATAGATCTACTCATGAAGGAATGGTTAGATGAATGGAAGGTAGTAGGGCCAATGGTCATCGACTTGGACTCAGATGGAAGTACCCCATCAATGACAAAGATCATTGAAGAGTCACCAGTAGGAAAAATAAAGGGACCAGAAATCTTTGTACAGGAGAAAGTATAGAAAAAGAAGCAGAAAGACACAAGGGAACCATCAGAAGTGAAGTTGCATGATGATGATTATGAGATCATCGCGTCTAGGGTCAGCGCACATGTAGAAGACATGATGTCCCTCAAATACAGTAAGAGTGAGGAGATTCAAGCTAGTTTGCAAGAGAATCTCACCACTTTGCAAGGCATAGTGGCAAAGATTGAGCAATTCCAACATGACTTGGCTCAAGAATCTGAGTCAAAAGGAAGGTCAAGGGACACCTCTCAGCCAAAGAAAACACCCTTAGCTCTGACCATGGAACCATGACCATGCATTGTCCGCATAGACCCTCTAAGTATAATTTTAACTCGCGAGGAATTAGCTACGGGCGCGCAAAGAATAGAACATGTGGATATTGATATCGCGATGTTGCCCCTAGAGGGTCTACATAATCTGCACTTCCAGGTTATAGAGGAAATCTATGATAGAGATATGGTCACTTTGATCCAACACCAGGACTTACAGGAAAACTACAAACAACTATAAGAAGAAAGTGAACAGAAGGCTAACGCACTTGAAAGTGCACATGAGCAGTGCCGGAGGATAGAAGAGACTGTTGCTTCGGTCTACGCAGAGATACCAAAATGCGACGAGCAGCCAGGGCTCGTAGACACCATAAAGAAGATTGGCTATGTAGTAAGCAATATTAAGGCTGAAATGGCAGACATGGAGACTGATTACAAAGAAAAGCTTGCCACTTTGGAAGCACAGAATCTCCCAAAGACACCACCAAATCAGATAGAACTTAGAAAGACAGAAGTGAAAGCGGTCGTAGAAAACATGTCCAGTGAAATAGCCAAGTGTCAGAACTTGATAGATGAGGCAACCAGAGTATTTACTGCACTGCAAGAGGACCCTCAACTGTTGCAGGTACAAAACAGTTTACAGGAAAAACTAGCACAGTTAGATTCGTTGGATGTCGAGATGAAGACCCTACCAGCAAGAGACAGACTCCGTCGATATGCAGAAGTCAAAGAACTAAAGAGGGAACTCATAGTTTAGAGAGAAAGGGAGGCTAAAGCTAGAGATAAGTCATGGCCACTCCAGGATGAAGCTCATGCCATCTTGCAAGATATTGAAGAGAAGCTGGAGGAACTCCAGGACTCAAAGAAGTCAGTGCAAGAGCAGGCTCGGGAATATCTAACACTAGATGTGTTTGAAACTGTCAAGGAAGTTGAGCAAGACACTAAAGAAAAAGTTGCTAAGCAAACACAACTTATCAAGAATTCCCTGTGAAGGTAGCTCAGCAAGGAGAAGCGCAGATCATGGAACTAGAAGAGGATAGTGGCTCGGGGACGAGCCACATGTAAGTGTTAGGGTCCTATTGAGCATATCCCAAGTTAAGGCATTTTTTTGCAAGACAGTTTTAGAGCTGCGAAGTTACTGCACAACGCAACATCGGGAAACTAAGAACCGCTCGGCTGAGTGCCAACACCATGAAGATCGAGCATGGTAACGTTTTGGAAGGAAACCAGTATGGGTTGCAGTAAGATCATTCAGCGATCTATTTTGAGGAAGATACTCTATGATTCTTGGTAGATGGGTAAGAAGTGGCAAAGAAAGAAAGTGAGTGGTAGCATGAGCAAAGGAAGCACTAAGCAGACTAGATACAGGAAACTGTTAAAGAAAGAACAGTGGGATGAAAGCGACCCATCGGCATGTGCTCAACAGAACGGTTGAAAGTGACGTGACCATGTGCAGTTAAAAGATGCCAGGAGCCATAGATGGCACAAAAGGGTGTCCATGACGATGATGTTATACCTCAATATTACACATTATGCATTAGTGTCGCATCCTTGTACTAGCGACCTAAACGACAGTTTCCCTTAAAGATCATCTGAACATCCAGAGTGAAAACCATTGACTGAATACTGAAAGCAAAACCTTTTTCTGCCATCTTCCAGCCCAACTTAGCCCTGTTTGTGAACACTGCCGCTCCTTGCACATCTACAAGGGCGCGGTAGTTATCACTACCGCGCGTTGCTCCTTCTCTGGGGCGCGGTACTACCGCGTTATGCTCAGTTATAAGGGCGCGGTAGTCTGAAATTAGCCTTTTTTGCCTTGGATTTTGGGATTTCGACCTTCGAGGAGATTTTGTTGGGATTACCACCTTTGGTTCGATCCTAACTCCTTCTTTGTTTAGCTGGCCTGATCCACTAAACCCTCCATAGATCCACACTTCTCTCTTGTTAGAAGTGTGGATCTATGGAGGGTTTAGTGGATCAGGCCAGCTAAACAAAGAAGGAGTTAGGATCGAACCAAAGGTGGTAATCCCAACAAAATCTCCTCGAAGGTCGAAATCCCAAAATCCAAGGCAAAAAAGGCTAATTTCAGACTACCGCGCCCTTATAACTGAGCATAACGCGGTAGTACCGCGCCCCAGAGAAGGAGCAACGCGCGGTAGTGATAACTACCGCGCCCTTGTAGATGTGCAAGGAGCGGCAGTGTTCACAAACAGGGCTAAGTTGGGCTGGAAGATGGCAGAAAAAGGTTTTGCTTTCAGTATTCAGTCAATGGTTTTCACTCTGGATGTTCAGATGATCTTTAAGGGAAACTGTCGTTTAGGTCGCTAGTACAAGGATGCGACACTAATGCATAATGTGTAATATTGAGGTATAACAGATGAGTCGCTATCATATCCTGACAATGTTGGTTAGCAGAGTAACCGCACCATTTTTGGGTACCTTAGTGTTTTCATTCAGCCCACCATGATTGTAAAGACATGAACTGTGGGCATGATCTATAAAAGGGCATACTTTGTAAGGGAAAGGGTTAATATTCATTAATCTTTGTTTTGAGAATTGTTGAATATTGATCTCTGTTGAGAGACTATTGTAAAAAGGCTTTGTAGCTGCATGCGTAGAGACCTAGTGAAGAGAGAAGAGAGTCTGCAACTGAGTGCGTAGACTGGAACTGTTGAACCCTTTCCATTGATAATAAAACAATAGTTCCTGTGGACGTATCTCCCATCCTGGGGGTGAACCATGTTAAATTGTGGTGTTGTGTGATTGATTATATGTGTTTGCCTTGATGAATCGTTAAGTTCTTATTTATAAGTATAAGTATCTTTGCTTTCATGTGTAATCTTCATAAGAATGAATGATGGAATGATATGTGAAGTGTTGAACGCATATGAGTAAATGTTGAATGCGAAAGTATTTCTGAAATTAATGAATGCATAAGCTAGACGGGTAACACTTAAGCCAGCGAATTCTGTGTAGTGTGATTTCCTGAAGCGTAGCACCGGAAGTGCGCAGTTGCATTGTAGTTCATTGTATTGTATAAGTTTGCAAGGTTTATGATCTAAGATACTTGTTGAATGCATAACTTACACTAAGTAAGGTCCGTCGGATATGTATGGTTGTTAAGAGCTAACATAGTCCATCGTTACACTGTCCTATTGTCTGGTAGCCATTCTGAGTCATGTAGTCCTTGGATGCGTTATTGCATAAGTGTTAACTGCAAAGTAGGTGAACTTCACACAGTCCCAAGTTTACAGCGTGAGTCATGTAGCGCGCTACTCGCCAATCTGTTGAAGCGCGTGTCACCTGGTTATGGAAACCTGATTCCACAACCTCCCCATAACTTCGCCTTGGGTGAGACCTTAGTCTGCTCACAGACTATTGCCGAAAGGGCTGGTGAAAAGGGGTTTTGTTGGTTCCCTGAACCGCGCAGAACCTGGGTCTATCTTGAAAAGCTAAAGAATAGTAGATATTGAGCCAACACTGTGTGATGTCATTGATGTAGAACCTTCCAGTTATGAATAAGCAGCTGAAAAGAAAGTGTGGAAGGATACTATGATTGAGAAGTAATAGTCGATCATGAAGAATGATTTCAAGGAAGTGGTTCTGAGACTGGAAGGAAATTCAATAGTGTCTTCCAAATGGATCTACAAGATAAAGAATGCAGAAGATGGAAGTGTCGAGAAATACAAGGAAATATTTGTGGCTTGAGTATTCTCCCAAAAAGAAGGAATAGATTATGAGGAGACGTTTTCTCCTATGGCTAGATACAATTCAATCAGATCTATACTTGATATAGCCGAAGTGATGAACTAGAAGGTACATTAGATGGATGTGAAGACCTACTTCCTAAATGGCATAGTAGAGGAGGAAGTGTATGTGGAGCAACCACTAGGTTTTGAGACACATGACAGGAAGACTCATGTGTACATATTGAAGAAGGACATGTATGGTTTGAAATAGGAACCTAGTACATGGTATAGCAAGATTCATGGGTTTATGATGAGCTTGGACTTTAGTAAGAGTAAAGTGCATTGCAACCTTTACTACAAGGTTGAAGAGGGAAATCTGGTGACTCTACTGTTATATGTAGATGATTTGTTTTGACAGGTGATGAGAAGCTCATAGCATAAACAAAGAGGAATCTTTTCATAGAGTTTGAGATGAAAGATGTAGGTATGATGCACTATTTATTATGTCTTTAGGTGTGGCAGAATCCAGAGGAAATTTTCCTAAGTCAGGGAAAATATGTGATAGAGATGCTGAAGATATTCGGGATGATTGATTGTAAGGCCATGACCACACGTATGACATCGAATCTGGATTTATTGAGTGATACTTATTAATAATTGGTGGATGCCACAGTATATAGGTAGATGATTGGTTCATTGATGTACTTGACGAACACGAGCCTAGATTTATGCTTTGCAGTGAACACTCTGAGTCAGTATATGGAAGAGCTGAGACAAGCTCACCTGGTTATGGAAAATCATGTATTGAGGTACCTAAGGGGTATGGTTGATTATTGTCTTAGATATGTATTAGATCAGAGGATTAACCTGCAGGGTTACGTTGATACATATTGGGTCGGGAGTGTCATGGATAGAAAGATCACATCAGTGTGCTGCTTTAGTTTGGGATTGGGTATGATCTCATGGTTCAGTAGGAAGAAGACAAGTGTGGCACTCAATATAGCCGAAGTAAAGTATATGAAAGCTTGTTCAGCAAACTGTGAGGTAGTATGGCTTCAGAAGTTGCTTGTAGGTTTGTTCAATATCAAGTTAGAGGTGACTTGTGTTTTTTTTACAGCTAGAGCTATGTGAAGTTGTATGAGAACCTAGTGTTTCATGACAAGTCGAAGCACATCGATATCATGTATCACTATATTCAGGATATGGTGTAGAAGGGAGTAGTGAGGCTCTAGTATATAGCAACATAGGAGCATATAGCCAATGTTTTGACCAAGCCTATGTCAAGAGTGGATTTCGAGTAATTCATGGACAAGATTGGGGTGGCCTATATCAAGAGGGAGTGATGATCCTTGATGAGGTAGAAGGTAATCAAAGGTTATGTGACGTAATTGAGTCTCTGTTGAGGGGGGCGATAGGATTTCCTATGTCATTATTATCCTTAATGAATGTATTAATTAAGGTTATAATGTATGAGAAGTTGGAGTGGGTGTAACTGATCCAACTTCTCTCTTCATGTATAAATAAAAACATCATGATGAATAATAAATAGTTGGATGCATTTGACTCATCTCTTCGTCTTCATAACTCTTGATAACTCTGTGTATGATGCTTTAACCTGCTTGAGGACAACATCTGGCATCGTTGCCGCTTCCATTCAACTGGGTGAAAGCAATAGCGTGTGGGAGTGGCTCGAACTTGGAAGATAGCATGGAGAACCACCAAAAATATCAAAGATTGCTTGTATGTGAGAAAAGTTGGACATGCGTGAAAGAGTGAGGAAGACGGCGCATGATAAATGTTGATCCCAAGTATTTCTACAAAATATTTTCTGCCAAAGAAAGACTGGAAAGGGATTGCATCTCTAGCATTACATGCTATTGTATGTGGTGTCACTTCTCAAGATAGTGCTTGCGATTGATCTGCTAACTGAATTCAATTAAAAGAGTCAAATTAGTGATTTAAATGACGCCGACCATTTTTTTCATTTGACTATATGTCAACCGCAGTCCACCGACTAGTGCGGTCGATTGTCCATTGACAAGTACTATTGTATATTGGAAGTGCTTGCCAGAGGATTATCCATTATTGGATATCGACGACCAGCAGTTGCTATGGAGAATAATATCAACCACTAGCACCAACCTAGTTGTTACTCCATCAGGTCGACTCCCGACTTATTAATCCTACCGTCTATTCCTAAAGCCAACCATTTCTTTCATCATATCTTCCATTTGTCGACTTACAAGCATGGTGTTGCAATGATAGTTAAAATGTTGATTCTCTTACTATTGACAATGTTTACCAATTTAAAAAGATCGTTTGATGTGGATTGGATGGTCGACATACACCGACTGCTTCTTTAGGAGCATTGTTCCCGAAAACTTGTGTAGTACTCCATAAAAATCTATAACTTTTATCGTTCAGGCATCGCATTCGTTAATAGAAACCGACCTAATAATCGATTCCCTTGATCAGCGAATTCATGCATATAATATACAGTTTGAGGAGAACCGTATACCATCCAGTGAGCTCTATCTACCTATTCATGACTTCTGGCCTATCGACGTCATAATCCAACTAGGGAAATATTTATCAAGCATGGAATATCGTCTCCCAGGTCACTCGAGTCAGTCAGTCATGACCAAAATCCAGCAGTCCGTATCGACTACAAGCAGCGACACATTCGAAACTTGGAGGAAGCTTCACGACATAATGATCCAAATTTTAGGGGGCATATGGTCTAAATTCGAATGTATAAGCCTTAAAAGCATTAAATGAAGAGGCCACCCTCTCATGGTATTTGGCAGCACATGGTTTTGGCCCATGGTATGGCCTCAAGACACATTGTAATAATGCTATATAAAGGCCTAGCAAGCCTTCTCATAATAAGATGTTACTCATTTGGTTTCTCTCCTATTTTCTATTGTTCATTGTGAGATTAATTAGATCTGAGTGACTTATTGGTAATTAGTTTAAGAGGTGGGGCTCCTCTTTGAGCCTCACCTCCCATTCACTTCATATGTTTTTGTTCATACTTATTCTTATGCAATATTAGGGTTTTCATGTGAATTTTATGACAGATTTGCATGCTTAATCTCCTCCTCTCTCAGCATTCAAGCATTCCGGTTCTCAGCTCCCAAGATCCGGATCAGTGGTATCAGAGCGGGTACGCTCTCCATTGGGACAATATTTTGAAGGATTATGCGGGTTCAACGGAGGTTCCACAACCTCTACAACAACCCATGCTTCTCTACAAACCCTTGGCATCTCTATACTCAACACTCTCACATTCAAAAAACTTTGAACAAGTTCCATGGACTGCACAAGAGGTTTCAGAGGCTCTACCATAGCTCATCGAAAAGGTATTTCTGTTATCTCAAATGGGTATTTCACAGAATTTCATTTTGTTTCCCGGTTTGTGAGATATGATTGTTTGAAGTAGCATATGTTTGTGCATAATGCGGCCGGACGTACAACAACTTTAAACAAGTATTACTGATTCCACAGAATGTCTCAGAGGCTCTACCATAGCTCATTAGAAATTTTTTTCCATCTGCTAAAATGGGTATTTCACAGAATTTTATTTTGTTTCCTGGTTTGTGAGATATGCTTGTTTGAAGTAACACATGTTTGTACATAATGCGGTCGGACGTACAAACACTTTAAACAAGTGCTACAGACTTCACATAACGTTTTAGAGGCTCTACCATAGCTCATTTGAAAGCTCTTTCTGTCAGCTAAAATGGGTATTTTACGGTTTTTTATTTGGCTTTCTGGTTTGAGAGATATCATCGATTGAAACAACATATGTCTGCAAAATAGTGTGCGCGCATCTCTTGAGCTTCAACAAACATTTTCTCACTATCTGGGCCACCCCAGACCAAGTATGTTATATGGATGGAAAGGTCTCTTTGAGACCTCAAATGGGTCTTCAACAGAATTCAAGTCTTCAACAGAATTCAATTTCACTACATGCATCAGAAGCTATGAATGAATTTGCAGCAAGACATCAACTGCACCAAAGATCATGAATTTTCAATTTTTTTAAATCTTAATGTAATCATGGTTATGGGTTAACCACACAAAACCCATGGTTATGGGTCAACCACACAAAACCCACAGTTATGTATTGTAATCACGGTTATGGGTCAACCACACAAAAACCATGGTTATGGGTTAACCACACAAAACCCATAGTTATATATTGTAATCATGGTTATGGGTCAACCACACAAAACCCATGGTTATGGGTTAACCACACAAAACCCTTCTCTTCAATGGAAACAAGCTTGTCATTGCCACCATGGTTATGGGTCAACCACATAAAACCCACGGTTATGGGTCAACCACACAAAACCCATGGTTTTGAGTCAACCACACAAAACTCTTCTCTTCATTGGAATCAAGCTTGCTATTGCCATCATGGTTATGGGTCAACCACGCAAAACCCTTCTCTTCATTGGTAACTAGTACATTGTAATCATGGGTTTCTTCTTAGCATGAAATGATGGGGACCATCATTTTCTAAGGGGGGAGGAATGATCCGAATTTTAGGGGGCCTATGGTCTAAATTCGGATGTATAAGCCTTAAAAGCATTAAATGAAGGGGCCAGCCTCTCATGGTATTTGGTAGCACATGGTTTTGGCCCATGGTATGGCCTCAAGACACATTGTAATAATGCTATATAAAGGCCTAGCAAGCCTTCTCATAATAAGAAGTTACTCATTTGGTTTCTCTCCTATTTTCTATTGTTCATTGTGAGATTAATTAGATCTGAGTGACTTATTGGTAATTAGTTTAAGAGGTGGGGCTCCTCTTTGAGCCTCACCTCCCATTCACTTCATATGTTTTTGTTCATACTTATTCTTATGCAATATTAGGGTTTTCATGTGAATTTTATGACAGATTTGTGTTGGTCCTCTATTTTGACCATTCAGTATAATGTTTTCTAGCTTAAAGTCTTAATGGAATCCAATAATAATCAGTTTTGTTGTGTCTTTTTGGAGGTCAACACTGCTAAAGCTATGGTAAGTGATTTTAATTACTTGTTTGTTATATTTTCTTGTTCTATGCATATGTTTTGGGCTTTAGGTTTCATTAAATGATATGTTAATAATAAGTTCAGTTTCTCTTCTATACAGGGTTCTTTTGGCTACCCGACTCAGCGTTCAAAGGAGGATTTATGCAGAGATTGGGGATTCGATCTACAATGAGGGCGTTTTTCCTGGATTCATATCATCTCTTAGATGTTTGTGAGGATTGCTCAACTGCTATTTTAGGGATGATCTTTGATCGAGGAGCTGTTGTTGTTTTCTCTTTAGCAATATGTGTATATTTGGGAATCTGAGATCCCATTTTTAGCTCAGAATTGCTAAGATATATGTGGGTTGTTATCCATATCGACCCTTGTCTCCAGGGCGATCTCACTCTGCATATTCAGTATAAAAACGACTGTGGAAACCCTATGTAGAGAGGATTGTAAAAAACTTCATTTTATCAATACGATTCAGTGCGTGTTTTCATCAAATCTGTGGTTTAAGACCGTGAGGCGTTGAGGGCAGGGCCCACCTTCAACACCAAACTGTGATATTTCAGTAGTGTGTAGTTTGCAGTAGCAGATTAGTGTTTTTTATCATTTTACATTGCTTTCCAGAATGTTAATGGTTTGCTCATCGATGGATTGAAATAGAATGCGTGACTGCTATTATTAGTTAATATCATTTATTAGTTGATGTTAATGGATCTAGCTTGTTAACAGTTTGTATCTAAGACCCTCTCTAGTTTTTAGGGCAAATTGTTGTCTAAGACTAGGGTATGCATAAATCGTGTGATGGATTTGATGTAGGTTATGGTAGACTCGATTTTATAAAGGGTTACAAATAGATTGAATTTTATATTTTCCATTTTATCAGCATAAAGTGTTATAATGACAGCTACAGGAATGGTTTTGAACTTTTCTTATTTCACAGGACTGTAAAATGAATTAAGGAATGGTATGGATTTATATACTTCCTTTGATCTCCAGTGTGTGGCGTAATATTGGCAACATGAATCATGAATTCGACTCTGGCTATTAAAAACCTTTGTGTTGCAGCATGAGAGTAATTTATAAATAGCCTATTCTCTTACTGTCGAGTTTGCAAGATTTGAGCATCATTTGCAAACGAGTTGAGGGCTTGAAGACTGTAGTCATAAAGCATCTAGGGTTTATTTCTTTTTGGATGAAGGATTGAATAAAAGCTGAAGCTGTACTTGAATGATTTTTGGGAAGGAGTCCTCGTCTATAATATTGTTCCCTTGAATCGATAATTAGTTTCACAATATACATATGTAAACCAAAACCAGTGAATGTTTATTACACAGCTCTAACCTCTAATGATGAGCAGAATCTGAATAGTTTTGGTGTTCTCTTATGTGCATTTGTATACACAAATCATAAACAGAGTATATTGGGATCTCACTAAACAGTTAAGCTCTCCTTTGATAGACTGTGTGTGTTGACAATTTAAAGTTAAAAGGCCGTAGGTTTATTTCAGATTTGGAAATATTTGTGTGGATTTAAGCATTAGATTTAGAGTTCAGATAGGAAACAAGGTTAACTGAGGTCAATTAAGCATATGCATGTGGTTGATAAATCTTTTTCTTAACAGGTTGATTATTTTTATATAGACTGTAGTTACGATAGCTTAAGATTGTTAATTGCTTTAAAAACTGCTGTAGCTTAAGATTGTATTTATTTTTCTAGCAGGCTGTTTTGTTCTAAAGATCATAGCATTGCAATTTGGTAATTCTTTGTTTGTTATTGTTGAGTTCAACAGTGAGATAGGAATTAGTAAATTAGTTTTCTTTTCTATAGGACAGATCTAGTGATCCTTGGCATTGGTCATTTAGTGTTAGCTTCCTTTTGTTGTAAGTAGACTAGAGTTTCTGGAGGAATGAGCATTGAGACTATTTTACCCGCACATACAGTGTAGCAGCTCAAAGTCTACGATTCTCCGGTTGATAAATTAAATTGAGGTGAATTAAATATCAATAATTTTAACCAACATTTTGGCGCCGTTGCCGGGGATCGAACCCAGGTCACCCGCGTGACAGGCTTGAAGGATGTCACACATCTCATCCTCCCTCACACACCTCCTAATAATCAGATCTGGACCGGTTCGAAAGAGGTCATTACCTACCCATGAATAATTAGCACTTTGCTGTATGATTCTTCGTTTTTCGTAAGATGACAAATGAGCAGGTAGTTTCCCTGTAACCAAATAGTTGGCTACATCTGCAAACCAGGGTGTTTTAACAGAAACAGCAAACAAGTGTTCATCAGGGAATGTATCATCTACAGGAACATTATCATCAGCATGAGTCAATCTTGAGAGGAAATCTACAACCAGATTTTCCTTCCCTGGTTTGTAAACTATGGTAATGTTAAATTCATGTAGCAAAAGTAACCATCTAGTAATTCTGCCACTAGTGATTGGCTTATTCATTAAAAATTTAATAGCAGAATGATCGGTATGAACAAATACCTCGTAACCTGTAATATAATGCCGGAATTTATTGATGGCATGAACCACTGCTAGAAACGCTTTTTCAGTCACTGTATAGTTCAGTTCTGCAGGTGTTAAATTTTTACTGATGAAATAAATAGCATAGGAGGACTGATTTTATTTCTGTCCGAGCATAGGAGGACTGATTTAACATTACCATAGTTGACAAACCAGGGAAGGAAAATCTGGTTGCAGATTTCCTCTCCAGATTGACTCATGCTGATGATAATGTTCCTGTAGATGATACATTCCCTGATGAACACTTGTTTGCTGTTTCTGTTAAAACACCCTGGTTTGCAGATGTAGCCAACTATTTGGTTACAGGGAAACTACCTGCTCATTTGTCATCTTACGAAAAACGAAGAATCATACAGCAAAGTGCTAATTATTCATGGGTAGGTAATGACCTCTTTCGAACCGGTCCAGATCTGATTATTAGGAGGTGTGTGAGGGAGGATGAGATGTGTGACATCCTTCAAGCCTGTCATGATGGACCCTGTGGAGGCCATTTTTCAGACAAACGGACAGCATATAAGGTGTTACATCAAGGGTATTACTGGCCTACCCTTTTTAAAGATGCTGAGAAGTATGTACAGGGCTGTGACAGCTGTCAAAGAATGGGGAGACCCACTGCTGCTGATCAAATGCCTTTACAAGCCCAAGTACAAATTGAACCTTTTGAAAAATGGGGATTGGATTTTGTTGGCCCAATCTCACCAATGTCAAGAAAAAAGAGATATATTTTAGTCTGCACTGACTATGTGACTAAGTGGGTTGAGGCAAAAGCTCTATTGAGGGCCACTGAGAAATCAGTCATAGAATTTATTTACGAAGAGATTTTTACTCGCTTTGGCATTCCTCGTGAAATTGTGACTGACAATGGAGCACAGTTTGGCTCTAAATCAATGAAAGCACTTACAGAACAATATGGAATTAAGCACTATAAATCTACTCCTTACCCCCCCCAAGCAAATGGTCAGGTGGAATCAACCAATAAAGTGCTAGAATCCATTTTAACTAAGACTGTGCAGCTACATCACAAGGACTGGGCAGACAGGCTACCTGAGGCATTGTGGGCTTACAGAACTACGTGGAGAAATACCACAGGGTATACCCCATATCAGCTTGTTTATGGTAAACAGGTCCTGCTTCCTATAGAATTTCAGGTGAAAACTTTTCGTACTGCTGCACAATTGAGCCTGAATTTGGATGAAGCCAAGGAGCAGAGGCTGATGCAATTAAATGAACTTGATGAAATCAGACAAGATGCTGTCCAACGAACTGTGTTGATACAGAATCAGCGGACTAAGTGGCATGATAAATTTTTGAAGAAGAAGACTTTTGAAGAAGGTGATTGGGCTATGTTGTTTGACTCACGATTCAAACATTTCAAAGGTAAGCTTACCACTAGATGGATGGGGCCATATGAAATTGTGACTGTTTTTGATAATGGTTCTGTCAAGATAAAAACAATAGATGAAGAACAAACTGCCTTTGTAGTGAATGGACATCGGTTAAAGGTATATCATAAACCTCTCTCTAAGCAAGAGTTCATCCATAACATGAGTCAGCAGTCTGAACTAGAGATGGTAGGTGAGGAAATGACTTCTTCATCTCTTACTCTCTCTCAGTAATCTTCAATGGAATTGTTTTTTGTACATATGTACAGGAATTTGTTTTATTAGGTCTCTTTTTGAAAGGGTGCAGATATTCTTTTCAGTAAGGCTCAGAATGTTTTGAAACCTAAGGGAAGTGTTTTATCACTACTCTATTTTAGCCTTTGGATTATTTTTGCAAAACATTTTCTTTAAGGACTGTGTACATTTGGGTCAAGTTCTGAGTTTCACTGATTTATTAGAATGTCTGCATTTGTGTGTGTCAGATTTTTCAGAACTGTTTTGGCTATTCATAAGAGTACTGGCCCACCAGGCATTGCCTACATTAATATTTTCTGCTTATGAACCTATGGGCTGCTAGGACCATTTGATTTGGTTTCACACTAGATAGAGAGAGGGAATTGATGTTAGTTACAGCTATGGGCATGAAATTATTTTTAAGATAGGCATCATGTTAAAAAGGTGTCCAGGACCGGGCAGTTTGGGGGTTATTATCTCTTGGCTGTTATAATACTAAACACATATATATATACATTGTCTTTAGCCACTTTATGACTTTCACTTTCTACAGTTACAGAGGTTAGTTGTTCATATGGGCAAATCTTTACAGGCATATACAAAGAATACTCTTCCAATTCTTGTACCATCCCACTCCTCGATGGTTTTCAGAGCAGCTCCCCCACTCATCTATGCTTGAGCAAATCATAAATTTTATCTTTAAGATGAAATTGGGACAAGAGCCTCTGATAGAAAAAGGGTGTAAGAGGTTAACCCTCCGCGATACTGAACAGGTCTGCTGGCAGCGGGTACCGACCTGTGGTATGAATAGGCAAACCCATCAGGGTGCTGAACAGGCCTGTTGGCAATGGGGCATCTGCCTGAGGAAGAAGCTTCTTAAGATGTTACAGTTACCCCACCGGAGTACTGACCAGGCTTGCCGGCAGTGGGTTCTGACTCTAATATCTTCTTTAACAGCCTCATCTATACTTGTTTATATGAACAACGTACCTATGTGAAGGTAAAAGAGAGGCCATAAGGATGGTTAATTAAAATTTAATAAATTCATTAAAAAATAAAATGATAGCCAGTTGATAATCATCTCCAACTGTTCTGCATTTTGGGTTACCTGATTCTAGAAAAAAGAAGGTTTATGCTTGATGCCTAAACATAGCTGAGAAATTTAGTACTATTTGTTCCACTACTCAATTTATCCTGTGTGAAGCTGAGTCAAAATGGACCAGTACCCCATTAGCTTCTGTTGGTATTTTCCTTGTCCTGTGGCATATGTCCTGGTGGAAAAAGTTCTGTATGGATGACAAGGATGAAGTCTGAATTTCTGATTGTTTGAGTTATGAGTGATTGATGAAGTTTGAATTTCTGATTGTTTGAGTTATGAGTGATTGATGAAGTTTGAATTTCTGATTGTTCGAGTTATGAGTGATTGATGAAGTCTGAATTTCAGGTTGTTTGAGTTACATAGAAATAAGGGTGATTGATTGAAGTCTGCGTTCCTGATTGTTATTTGTATTTTCAATAAAAGGTGGTTTCATAGCACAATTAAGTTTCCTGTGTGATTAGATGGAGCAGCAACCTTTCAATAAGGAAATCATGCCACAAAACTGTTGAGGGTCCAACAAATATTTTAATCCAGTTTACTTGCTTATGAACTCATCCAAGTGATGTATATTTGGGAGATTAATGGTTTTACATCACTATTCATAGCCTAGTAGCTGCTCCAGATGCTGGTACTTACTTTTATACTGGTAACTTGTTGTGCATCTTTATCAGCCTAAAAGCACTGCTGTATTTGTTAAAGTGCCGGATTGAGTGCCGTAAGGAGTGTTGGAAGACATATTGGGAAATTGGCATGTATATGGTAATGAACGTTGATGGAGGTAAGGAAGGGTGTACGATTGGCTAAAGTCTTAATTGTTAATAAGGATTGTAATTAAATATTTTTGCCATTATATGAAAGTCGATGAGCTATGAACTACCATAAATAACTTTGATAATATCTCATCCTCTATTATTGTTGGCAACCTTTGATAAAAATAATTATAACCTTGTTCTATTACAATTGGGGTTCTTACGTGTTAGGAGATTAAGATTAGTCCAAACGTGTTACATCATGGTCATCATCTCCTGCGACGTGGGCAGTATGTGCCACCACTTGCAATGACTTTCTCTTGTCACGATTATTGTTTTCATTACTTTTACTTCCTATCATTACCATTCTTTACCATGTTCATTCGGTTTTTTTTTTACAGTCTCTATCGTTACAGTCTCTATCGTTACCATTGTCATTGCCTGCGAATTGCTTGTCCGAATTCTCTGCTAATTCTCTGTTAATTCGCCAATCTTCGTGTCTCCACCATGCTTAACCGGCATGAACCCTCTGCGTATGAGCAGTTATTAGCCATCCCTGAGTTCGTAGCATGCAAGGATATGTTTACTCGGGCTGGATGGCATGCATTTTTAACCAATTTACAGGGCCACGATGATGCTGTCTCTTTACAATTCGCCTTGAGTTTCGATGGGCATATCGCTAGAGTGGGGGCCCTGGAGTTTGCAGTGACAGAGGAGTCCATTTCATTTGCTACGGGACTCCCACGCACCGGTGATAGATGGTTTAAGAATTTTCGGTTGCCACGAAAAGAATATGACTGTGTTTTCAAACCAGAATATTTGGCCGTGAAGGGTGAGAAGGGTTTCTCCAAGCTGTGGGTTAGAGAAGAATTTCATAATTCCTTGATGATCATCACCAAGCTGATTACCTGTGAAGGCCGATTCTCCACTTATAAAGCCTGTCATTTTCGCCTTCTAGCTCACTTCGAGTTTGGTAAGCTTCTGAACTTTCAATTTTATTTTTGGAAGAGTTTGAGTAAAATGGCTTCACAAGTGAGGAAGAACCTAGAGCATCCAACTCATAGTCTTTACCATCATGGGCTTATTAAAATGCTCATTTTAGCTGAATTAAAGAAGCAAGGTCGGGTATGGGAACAGTTTGTGTATGAACTCTCTAACCCTCATCTTCAGTCACCCTTGAGGAATGAATCAGGTGAGCCTGGTATTCCTGATCTAATGGAGAAAGATTCCTCTACAAACAATTTTGTTCCTCAAAATGATTGCCCTCAGGAACCAGCTGTTAATAGTTGCAAGAAACCTGCCCCATTATATGCTAAGAGGTCCCCAATCTCTAAAAGACAGTGTGTTAGCTCTCGGTCTGGGGGAGATAAGGAGCACGAAAATTTGTTTGGTTTTCCCAATAGACGATTTACTCGTAGCATGGCCGCTAAAGAGGGGAGAAAGGAATCTAAGGGTAAAGAACCTGTCCAATTTGAATTGTCATCATCCAATGCTTCCTCTACCCATGTTAACTCTGATTCTTCTGGTTCTCCTCATTATTCTACAACATTGAGTCCTGTCAGTGAACCTTTGCTGCCAGTATCCCCTTCAAAATCGAGTCTGAAATCTACCAAAGGATCCCCTTCAAAGTCAAGTTTGAAATCTGTCAAAGTATCTTCTTCAAAATTGAGTTTAAAATCTGTCAGGGCATCACTTTCAAGATCAGGTTCGAAATCGGAGGCTTCAACACAGGGGATTGAATATTTTAGGCAAAAGAATATTAAATTGACAAGGAAGCTGCAAGAGTATGTGAGGTTGGATCGGGTTATCAAGCAGGAAAATGCCATTTTAAAGGCTAGAATAGTGTCTTTACAAACCCTGGTTGATGAGGTTAAAGGGACAAATCACAGTCTTCGAAAACAGTTAAAGAAGAAAGACAAACAGTTTGAACAATTGGTTAGCATACAGCAACAATCTGCCCCCTCTCCTCCTCAGGTTCAAGTCCTGTTTAATACTTCAGCCTCAGTCTCTGGAGTTGGATCCAAGGATTGATAATTCACTTTGAGGTTTTAAATTTTGTCTATCTGAAATTCTCTTGCATAGGGACATGCAAGACCTTCAGTCTGGGGGAGATGTTGGTCCTCTATTTTGACCATTCAGTATAATGTTTTCTAGCTTAAAGTCTTAATGGAATCCAATAATAATCAGTTTTGTTGTGTCTTTTTGGAGGTCAACACTGCTAAAGCTATGGTAAGTGATTTTAATTACTTGTTTGTTATATTTTCTTGTTCTATGCATATGTTTTGGGCTTTAGGTTTCATTAAATGATATGTTAATAATAAGTTCAGTTTCTCTTCTATACAGGGTTCTTTTGGCTACCCGACTCAGCGTTCAAAGGAGGATTTATGCAGAGATTTGGGATTCGATCTACAATGAGGGCGTTTTTCCTGGATTCATATCATCTTTTAGATGCTTGTGAGGATTGCTCAATTGCTATTTTAGGGATGATCTTTGATCGAGGAGCTGTTGTTGTTTTCTCTTTAGCAATATGTGTATATTTGGGAATCTGAGATCCCATTTTTAGCTCCAAATTGCTAAGATATCTGTGGGTTGTTGTCCATATCGACCCTTGTCTCCAGGGCGATCTCACTCTGCATATTCAGTATAAAAACGACTGTGGAAACCCTAAGTAGAGAGGATTGTAAAAAACTTCATTTTATGAATACGATTCAGTGCGTGTTTTCATCAAATCTGTGGTTTAAGAGTGTGAGGCGTTGAGGGCAGGGCCCACCTTCAACACCAAACTGTGATATTTCAGTAGTGTGTAGTTTGCAGTAGCAGATTAGTGTTTTTTATCATTTTACATTGCTTTCCAGAATGTTAATGGTTTGCTCATCGATGGATTGAAATAGAATGCGTGACTGCTATTATTAGTTAATATCATTTATTAGTTGATGTTAAAGGATCTAGCTTGTTAACAGTTTGTATCTAAGACCCTCTCTAGTTTTTAGGGCAAATTGTTGTCTAAGACTAGGGTATGCATAAATCGTGTGATGGATTTGATGTAGGTTATGGTAGACTCGATTTTATAAAGGGTTACAAATAGATTGAATTTTATATTTTCCATTTTATCAGCATACAGTGTTATAATGACAGCTACAGGAATGGTTTTGAACTTTTCTTATTTCATAGGACTGTAAAATGAATTAAGGAATGGTATGGATTTAGATACTTCCTTTGATCTCCAGTGTGTGGCGTAATATTGGCAACATGAATCATGAATTCGACTCTGGCTATTAAAAACCTTTGTGTTGCAGCATGAGAGTAATTTATAAATAGCCTATTCTTTTACTGTCGAGTTTGCAAGATTTGAGCATCATTTGCAAACGAGTCGACGGCTTGAAGTCTGTAGTCATAAAGCATCTAGGGTTTATTTCTTTTTGGATGAAGGATTGAATAAAAGCTGAAGCTGTACTTGAATGAGTTTTGGGAAGGATTCCTCGTCTATAATATTGTTCCCTTGAATCGATAATTAGTTTCACAATATACACATGTAAACCAAAACCAGTGAATGTTTATTACACAGCTCTAACCTCTAATGATGAGCAGAATCTGAATAGTTTTGGTGTTCTCTTATGTGCATTTGTATACACAAATCATAAACAGAGTATATTGGGATCTCACTAAACAGTTAAGCTCTCCTTTGATAGACTGTGTGTGTTGACAATTTAAAGTTAAAAGGCCGTAGGTTTATTTCAGATTTGGAAATATTTGTGTGGATTTAAGCATTAGATTTAGAGTTCAGATAGGAAACAAGGTTAATTGAGGTCAATTAAGCATATGCCTGTGGTTGATAAATCTTTTTCTTAACAGGTTGATTATTTTTATATAGACTGTAGTTACGATAGCTTAAGATTGTTAATTGCTTTAAAAACTGTTGTAGCTTAGGATTGTATTTATTTTTCTAGCAGGCTGTTTTGTTCTAAAGATCATAGCATTGCAATTTGGTAATTCTTTGTTGGTTATTGTTGAGTTCAACAGTGAGATAGGAATTAGTAAATTAGTTTTCTTTTCTATAGGACAGATCTAGTGATCCTTGGCATTGGTCATTTAGTGTTAGCTTATTTTTGTTGTAAGTAGACTAGAGTTTCTGGAGGAATGAGCATTGAGACTATTTTACCCGCACATACAGTGTAGCAGCTCAAAGTCTACGATTCTCCGGTTGATAAATTAAATTGAGGTGAATTAAATATCAATAATTTTAACCAACATTTTGGCGCCGTTGCCGGGGAGTTGCTCCAAGGTAAACTGGTATTTTGCTCATTTTTTTTGAATTGGTTGCTCAGTTTGAAGTTCAGGTAGATAGGATCTTTTTATAGTACACAACAAGATGGAGGGGAAACATTAAGACGCAAAGACGAATTCACTATGGGATTCCCATGGTGTAACAGCCTGTCGCAGCCACTTTAGTGGGTTACCCCAAATTTTTGTTGTGTCCTTCTGGTAAGTGTGGTTGTTTTTCTTCACAAGTTTGAATTATTTTACTACAAGAAGTGTGTTTATCTTTCCTGTAAAAAGTGTTTATTTTTAGTTTACTCTCATACAAGTGTGGTTATCCTTTTGTAGGTGAGGTGTGTTTAATTCCAGAAATATAATTTTACAACAGTTGTTAGGTGTGACTAGTTGTGGAAGATTGGAGGAGGAGGATTGGTAAGGCAAACTTGCGCATTTCATAACAGGTTCCTTCAAACCCAACTGTGGCATAGGTATTTCAATTTATTTTGATTAAAAGTCTTGTTATTTTCAGAAATTGTTTTGATGAGACCTAGAGATAGTAAGGGTAGATTCATTAAGGTTCATTCTGATCTTTTTGTAAACAACAAAACCCCCCCCTTCACTAACCCTAGGGATAGGGATACCGGCAACGAAACTGAAAACAACAACATTCAAAATTCAACGGAATTTGGGACCAAACCAGTAGGAACTGAGGTTATACTCAGTGAACAGTTACATTCAGAAGAAATCCCACAGATCCAACAAGCTTCACCTTTAAAGGAAGATCCCAATTTGGTTGACACAGTGAACATAGAAAAAGTGAACTTCCTTCTTGGACATAACCAGAATCCGGTGGTTTCTCAAGTAGAATCCACTACAGATTTACCTTTCAATTTTCAAACTTGGCCTAGGCCAGACCATTGGGATTTTATTCTATCCCCAAGAAGAGACAGGTTAGGTGTCAACTGGTTTAGGAACCCTCTTGTCATGAGTGATCAGGAAACTGGACACCAGATGGAAGGAGAAGGAGAACATGAGGGACGAACTGAAACAACTTTTGGCTTCCCCATTCTGGATCTTACACGGGATGTCAGTATGAAAAATATCCCAACATCTTCATTACCTACCTTCTATGGGAAAAGTACTGAAGATCCGGATACCTTTCTATTTGAGTTTGACATCTTATGTAGGAGTTATAATTATCTACAGGATGCTCAAAAGTTAAAACTATTTCCAGCCACCCTTAAGGATTCTGCACTTAGATGGTTTATGAGCCTGGGGGAATCAACCATCCGAACTTGGGAACAAATGAAGAGTGCTTTCCTCAGAAAATACCGAGACTACTGTGGGCCTCGAGACTCCCAAAATGATATCTTTAAAATGCAACAGCATGAAGAAGAGAGTCTGGAGGACTTCCTAGAACGATTCTGCTTTGTATTACAGAAGTCTAAGTATAATACCTTACAGGAGGATGCAGTCAGAACTCTTTTTCTAAAAGGGATTCTGGATGAATATGTGGAAATCCTCAACTTGATGGCCTCAGGTGATGTATCTCATAAATCCTTTGAGGATATTACTGAACTATGCAGAAAATATTCGAGGAGTAGAGCCAAGGAAGGAAAAAGCACAAGGGAAGGTCCTTCCCGTACTTCTAGAACAGCAGGAACTAGCGGGGTCACAAGAGTTGAATTGGGAAACCTGTTAGAAAATTTCAAAACTGATATTTTAGGCACCTTAAGCTCCCAATTTGATGCATTGAAAACAAAGAAACGGCAAGAGGAGGAGGACATAGCAGCATTACACATATTCTGCCCCAAGTGCAGAAAAAGACACCCTTTGAAAGAGTGCCCTCTAAATACCATTTCAGTCTATGCTCTGTTAAATTTTCAGAATTTACTTCAATCTGATCTAGGATCTTAACTGAGAGAACAACATGTACAGCATATCTACAGCATATCAATCATGGAGACAATAATGCAAGCACACAAGAGACACAAAGATTTACTTGGGGAAAACCATAAAGGTGAAAAACCCCAATAACTTCCTCAGAGATAGATAGAGAAATGATACAACCAACCAATAGAGATAGCCATAACCTAGCAGAAATCCTCCTCCTCCATAAGTGCGCCTCTCCTCCTTGAGAGCATGTGTGTGAAGTGAGTGAGTAAATAGAGTGCCTCCCGCACTCTATTTATACTTGACTTGACTTTCCTTTTTACCTAACTCATGTCGGCTCGAACTTAACCACATAACATAATGCTGAGTGGGCCGACCCCCAATAGGGTGGTCTAATAACCCTTTGACCCACATGGCCGACCCCCAATAGGGTGGTCTAATAACCCTTTGACCCATATGACTTATACAGGGCCGACCCCAAACAAGGTGGTCTAATAACCCATCAAGTATAAGTTACGACACTTACAATATAAATGACGACACTTCCTTATAGAGGAATAATACCATCTCTATAGGAATACAATATACATATATGTGAAATACATTCCGAAGTTACATATACATCAACACTCCCTCTTAACTAGGAAGGTATTTCTCAGCACAGTTCTTCTAGCACAAGTCATCTTCTCTAGATCATCGTCACTGGATAATCGTCATCGAGTCATCATCATCGTCACTGCTGCTGCTATCTCAATCAATCTCTGAATCTACTCGTCATAGGAAGTTCTACAGAGCCAGTCCTTTTTCATACTGGATGTAGGCCCACCACCTGCAGGTCTTCGTCATCACTAGCCATACTGTGGAATCCTCAGGACTTATTACGTGCGTCACAAAACCTCGAAAGAGCATCCCAGGATGTTACGGGTACACAACTCCAACCTGTAGGATCTCCCAGGGCGCTATTACATGTGACCCCACCACAAAACCTCGCAAGAGCATCTCAGGATGTTACGGGTACACAACTCCGACCTGAAATCTCCCAGGGCACAAATTACATGTGGTCCACCACAAAACCTCGCAAGAGCATCTCAGGATGTTACGGGTACACAACTCCGACCTGAAATCTCCCAGGGCAACGAATTACATGTGGTCATGGAAAAACCTCGCAAGAGCATCCCAGGACTGATTACGGGCACACAGCCCAACCTATCGGATCTCCCAGGGAAACGAATTACATGCCATAGGACAAAACCTCGCAAGAGCATCTGCCAGATATCCCAGGGCGCTATTATATGCCATAGGCAAAACCTCGAAAGACTATCTGCAGATCTCCCAGGGCAACGAATTACATGTCCTCCCAGAGCAAAACCTCGAAAGAGCATTTGCCAAATGTCCCAGGGCACCGAATTACATGCCATAGGCAAAACCTCGAAAGACCATCTGCAAATCTCCCAGGGCAACGAATTACATGCTCATCTGCACAACCTGATCCACGGCCATAGAGTATCAACCTGATACTCACCATACATCATCCTGATGTATCCATGATCATCCTGATCATCATCACTGCAACGTCCTGCTGCATGTCATCTGGAGCAACATCCTGAAGCTCGTCATCTATGATCATCCTGATCATCACTGCAACATCCTGCTGCATGATCCACCTGATCATCAATGCATCTACCTGATGCATACCAAGTATCATACATGATCCTCCTGATCATCAATGTATCCACCTGATACAAATACATGATACATATCATCATACATGATCCTCCTGATCATCAATGCATCTACCTGATGCATACCAAGTATCATACATGATCCTCCTGATCATCAATGTATCCACTTGATACAAATACATGATACATATCATCATACATGATCCTCCTGATCATCAATGCATCTACCTGATGCATACCAAGTATCTACCTGATACATATCATCATACATGATCCTCCTGATCATCAATGTATCCACCTGATACAAATACAAATACATGATACATATCACCATACATGATCCACCTGATCATACAATGTATCCACCTGATACATATACAGATACATGGTCCAAGCATCCAACATGATGCATACATACATACATAAAATGATCCAACTGATCATATCCAAGCAGAAACCAGAACATCATCATGATGCTCATCATCCAGCGCTTACATCCACAACCATGTGAAGGATCCTCCTTCCAACATGCTTGGAATGGCTTCAGCAAATGTGTCCATCACTTCTTCCTCGAATTATCCTTGATCTGAAGCATGCCAAGCCTCTCTCTGAAGTACTCGAACTTCACCCTGGCTAGTGGCTTCGTGAGCACATCTGCAATCTGCTCGTCCGTCGCAACATACAGGAGCTTCACAGCTCCTCTCTGCACCATATCCCTGATATAGTGATATTTGATCTCTATGTGTTTCGACCTGTCATGAAACACTGGGTTCTCAGACAGCTTCACACAACTCTGGTTATCACAGAAGATACCAGTAGCCTCCAACGGGAGATCAAATAACTCAGACAGTAGCTTCCGTAGCCATACTGCCTCACAACTAGCTGAACAGGCTGCAACATACTCTGCCTCAGCTGTACTCAGTGCTACGCAGGACTGCTTCCTGCTAAACCAAGAGATCACACCTGATCCCATACTGAAGCAGCACCCAGATGTGCTCTTCCTGTCTGCAGCACTGCCAGCCCAATCTGAATCAACATAACCTTCCAGGTTAAACTTTTGATTCGCCTCATACCTGAGCCCATAATCCACTGTACCCTTCAGGTACCTCAGAACATGCTTTACAGTAGCCAGGTGAACACTTCTCGGATCCGTCAGGAACTGGCTCAATGTGTTCACAGCAAAGCAAATGTCTGGTCTCGTGTTCGTCAGGTACATCAAGGACCCAATCATCTGACGATACATAGAGACATCAACTGACTCAGATGAAGCATCACATAGAAGCTTCAGATTCGATGCCATAGGTGTGGCCATGGCCTTGCAATCCATCATCCCGAACCTCTTTGGGATCTCTACTGCATACTTCCCTTGTCCAAGGAAGATTCTATCTGCACTTTGCCACACCTCCATGCCAAAAACAAATAGTGCATCATCCCCAAGTTCTTTATCTCGAACTCGGTAGTAAGCTTCCGCTGCGTGTCGGCAATCAATCTATCTTCACCATACCAAGTTCTGGGAGCTTGCTTCAAGCCATACAAGGCTTTCTTCAATCTACATACATATGACTCCATGTCAGGTCTTGGGACTGCATCCCAAACATCTTCTTCATGATCTACGGATCATGGCATTCCATTTCTTCATCCCAGATCCTGGGAACTTCAATATCTTCAATAGATATCTTTCTTGCTGGAACAAATGTTGTAGTCCTTTTGTAGGAGATGGCATATGATCTTTCCTACACAACAAGTTAAATTGCATGATTAGAAAACATCTTATAGTTTTCAGAACAAATTCTTACACATAAAGAAATATGCCATACAGTCATGCAATTATCTTAGCCAATGCTTCAATACAACATTTATCCATATCCCGTAACTTTCTAGATGCCTTCCAATCTCTACCAGAACATTGTTAAGAGTGTGCACAACTCCCAACATGTCAGCAAAGAGGTTTCATTCTAGATAAGTAGCAATGGAATGTTGTACAGTGCCATAGGCTACTTACCCATGCATATTAGTAGTATACTATTCATCAATGCAATTATTCTAATATGCATAATACACAACCTAATTCTAGGAACATCAGTATATACATTATTGAACAGTATTATTTAAGAAATGACAATTCAAATACTTATCTTTGTTTGTTCGTTGGGTGGACTCCCTCTGAGTCTTTGCTTCCTTGCAGGAGCTGCTGGAGTCCTAATCTGAGGTAGCTTCTTCTACACCTTTCTGTTGTGAAATGTAGAGAGATGATCAACTCCCTCTGAATATCTGCATCCTTGCAGAAACTACTGAAGTGTGCTCCTTTGCTTTCTTGCAGGAACAACTAGAGTGTGCTCCTTTGCTTTCTGGCAGGAGCAACTGGAGTGTTCTCCCTCTTGATCTTTGCTTCCTGAATTACCTGTTCTTGAACTCATATTCATCCTTGGTCCCTATGCATGCTTATTAGTATCATGAATGTGTTATCCTTGTGATCTCATATAAAATCATACATTCATTAGTATACTATTAAAACACAATAATCTCAAGCATGTATAGTCATGATCATTTCAAACAGAAATAATAAGCATGAGCATTCAAGGATTCTTATGGTTAGTCAAATCATAAGAAACATAACATGTCTAAACCTGTAATTACTCAAGCCTATGAGTCTTCAGGTTAGTTGAATCATCAATCAAGATAAGAGATATAAAATGCATAAAACCTGTGATTATTCAAGCCTATACTTTCATGATTCTTCTGGTTAGTCATATCATCAATTATAATAATATACATCCAACCATGATTATTCAAACCTATGACTTCATGAATAATTATTATCCACAACAGTATAAGATCCTAACACAAGGTAGGATTTTAGCTTGATATAGGAAAAACATACCTGGATTAGCATGCTAGCTATTTATGTCTAACATACCCGCATAATGTCTTCTGGTTCTCTTTAGTGACTTGTGCTAGTAACCTGCATGTCTCATAAGTTAACCATTATAAAACTAAGTTATACATACCTCGAGAATGGATCTTCTATGAGATCCATGGCAATGGATGAATCTTTGTCCTCATGATCATATGTTCTTGAACTAGAACATGATTTGTCTTCTTGGTGTACCTTTCATGTTAGTAGACAACATAAAACTCATACAACATCACAATGTGTTAGTACAAACATAAGTTTCATACTCCTAATAAATGAATGACTTCTATCATGCATTCATAATTTTATTAAGGTGATATGACAAGTCTAAAATCAAGATTGTACTAACCGTGATAATATGAAGACAAGCATACCATAAACTTAATTATGAACAAATCTCAAAACATACCTCGATGAGTCATACCTGTCGAGATCACTTGTAATCTTCTTATGTAAGGCCTTAGCCTCATCTCCCTCTGAAACAGGAACTTCTTCACTTATGCAAGTGATTAACCCAATCCACTTGATTTGCAAGAACTGGACCTTGAGCTGGATATGGGTTTGTCAGAGAAACCCCAAAAATTCAAACTTTGAATTTCAAACTTCTGATAGGATAGAAATATGTGCCTTGATGAGCTGATCAAGTTGGTATATTCAGAATTTGAAAACTGCAAAGTTTCACTCCTCAATTTTGCCTTTGAAACTTCTAGATTCACTGGACGTGACCCTGAACTGGGGTTTGATGAAGCCCACTCTTTTTCCCCATCAAAATGTTTGATCCAAAGCTCTAAGCTTCTATTTTTCTGAGGAGCTTCCAGCCGTGGTCACAGATTTCAAAAATTCCCATTTTTACAGAAGCCCTAATTTTCCACTTTTCTGATCAAAGTCCCGAACTAGGGTCTAATCAAGCCCGGCCTTCTGCCCAACCAAAAATTCTGATCTTGGTCTCTAAATTTCTATTTTGATGAGTAGCATCCAGCCGTGGTCTCCGATTACAAAAATTCCAACTTTCTCCAAAGCCCTAAATTCCGGAAGCCATGAATGAAGGTACCAAAAAATAATTCTGTTTTGACAGAAATATGTACCTGATTGTTTCTGGTGTAACTCCGAAATTTTTGATCCACAGGGTCTGAAAAAGTTTCCTGAGATAGCCTGACCTGTTATCTTTCCATCCTGACAGGTCTGACCTCAATTGGATTCTCTGAGAGAGAGATATGCCAAATGTCGCAACGTGACCTGGTTTGGGATAAAACAGGAGAGCGAACTTGTACGGCGTGCCACGTGTCACTATTTTAACTTCAGCCTCTGAAAAACGTTTTCTGAGATAGCTCGTCCTGTTACCTTTCCATCCTGACAGGTCTGACCTCAATTGGATTCTCTGAGAGAGAGTTATGCCAAATGTCGCAACGTGACCTGTTTATGGGATAATACAGGAGAGCTAACTTGTACGGCGTGCCACGTGTCACTGGTTCAACTTAGGCCTCTGAAAACGTTTTCTGAGATATTACAGACTGTGTACTACCTGTCACTTTTTACGAAATTTCATTTGGAGCTTCCTAGCCCAAGATATGACTTTTTTTCCCAAGGTCACCTGATTTTGACTTAGATCTGGAAGAGGCAGAAACCCTATATTGTACAGATCATAAATCACAAAGTACAACGAATTAGAGGTTGTCCTTTGGACACAAGATACCTGGAGATCTTAGCTTCGGCCTGTAACAATTTCAGATCCGAAAACTTCGCCAAAACGGATTTATAGCGAAAGTGCTACGATGACTGGTTTTTGCTATATCAAGCCCTAGCATCGTAAGTGCAACAAGTGTCATACATGCCATATCATGCCTTCTTTCAGGCTAGCTCTGATACCATGTTAAATTTTCAGAATTTACTTCAATCTGATCTAGGATCTTAACTGAGAGAACAACATGTACAGCATATCTACAGCATATCAATCATGGAGACAATAATGCAAGCACACAAGAGACACAAAGATTTACTTGGGGAAAACCATAAAGGTGAAAAACCCCAATAACTTCCTCAGAGATAGATAGAGAAATGATACAACCAACCAATAGAGATAGCCATAACCTAGCAGAAATCCTCCTCCTCCATAAGTGCGCCTCTCCTCCTTGAGAGCATGTGTGTGAAGTGAGTGAGTAAATAGAGTGCCTCCCGCACTCTATTTATACTTGACTTGACTTTCCTTTTTACCTAACTCATGTCGGCTCGAACTTAACCACATAACATAATGCTGAGTGGGCCGACCCCCAATAGGGTGGTCTAATAACCCTTTGACCCACATGGCCGACCCCCAATAGGGTGGTCTAATAACCCTTTGACCCATATGACTTATACAGGGCCGACCCCAAACAAGGTGGTCTAATAACCCATCAAGTATAAGTTACGACACTTACAATATAAATGACGACACTTCCTTATAGAGGAATAATACCATCTCTATAGGAATACAATATACATATATGTGAAATACATTCCGAAGTTACATATACATCAACATGCTCTTTGCTCTGCTCAACACCCATCTGACAATTGCCCTTCTTTGCCAGAACTGCAAGATTTTTACAAGCTTAATGCTGAACCTACCGATGCATCAAGAAGGCCTTGGCAACCTAGACCTCAAAACATGTACCCAGAGCCTGTTTTCCCCGAACCCTGCATATTATTATCCCATGCAGCAATCTCAGCAGCCATGGAGTCCACAAATGTGGCAGAATTGGCCCTCTCAACCTACTCAGACCCAACCTTGGCAGCAAGGCTGGCGGGGACAGTCATATGGGGGACCACAAGGACAACCCTATGGAGGAACACAATCAACCACCCCTCCTAGTTACTGTCCAATGCCACCAAATATACAGCAGCTATTACCAGGCTTTACACCACCTACCCTTCCTCCTATACCCCCAGTTCCGCAACAATATCAAAATCCAAATCCACCTCGACCCACGTTGTTGCCATCCCAACCTATCCCAAACCCTAATAACAGACCTCCCCAGCCTCTTCATAATGCTGAAATTCAAATGGCTCCAACTTATGTAATTCATTCAGCTCCTTTACAGGAAATACAATTAAGGTCTGGGAAAACATTAAATAAAACCCCTCCAGCAATGATTATTCATGAAGAGACTGGAGAAGAAAATGATGAAAAAGAGATTACAGAGGAAGAAGAAGTGCAGATTGCCTCAGAAAACACTCAAGCACTGGGAACTCATTTTCAATCACCTTCTCCCCCACAAGTAAGTAATAACCCCCCCTTACCCAGAGAGGTTATTAATGGAGAAACCTGCGGTATGTCCACAGTTTGATTTGGAAAATGAGTTGAGAAATGTTTGTATCAAGATTCCATTACTTCAGGCTATTAGAGATGTCCCTATTTATGCAAAACTGGTAAGGGAACTGTGCTTAAATAAACCTGGTCGAAAACAGAAAGACCCACCCAAGATAAATGTTTTAGGCCAGCTGTCCAATTATATTTCAGACTGTCCCTTACCCCCAAAATTTGCAAATCCTGGGAATCCAGTGGTGACCATTTACATCAATAAGATTCCAATAGGAAACACTCTAGTTGACCTGGGGGCTGCCATTAATGTCATGTCTATGACTACCATGCAGAGACTTCAGTTGCATAATCTCCTCAGATCTACTCCTACTATTTTGGAGTTGGCTGATAGGAGCACAGTCAAACCTGTGGGGGCCTTAGATGACATTACTGTCACAGTAGCTTCTTGGGAGTATCCAATGGATTTTCTGGTAATCCAAACCAAACACCCAATGGGGGAACATCCTGTTATATTAGGCAGGCCCTGGTTAGCCACTGCCAATGCCTTTATAGGATGCAGAGAAGGTATTTTAACTATATCAAATGGCACTTCTCTACAAAATCTAATTATTTATCCTCCAGCACAGCCTGTATCGGAAAACATGTTATGGTTAGAAAATCCTTATGGGGATGAGGATGTGGGACAACCCTTACTGTCCATCAGTCAAACTAGGGGGCTGGAACACAAGACTGAGGATGATATCCTAGATCAATTTATTTCAGCCACCACTAGTGTTGAGTTCCCTCAGTCCTTCTCTGACTTAGACAATGTTTTCTCAGAAGATTTTCAGGAACACTATTACCCTTCAGCCACCTCATCATCAGTAGTTTTATTCATAGATGAGAAGATTGGAGCTGCAACTATACCAATGGAGATTAGTCCAGGGAGATCTTTGTCTATTAATGCAAATCTGTCTCAAAGCCAGCAAAGTCAGGTAGTTAATTTACTTAAGGCACAGTCTGGGGCATTTGCTTGGGTTTATACCGACATGAAAGGCATTCACCCTGACACATGCATTCATCACATCTATACGCAGGAAAATATTAGACCAGTAAGGCAGCCACAAAGAAGAATGAATCCTACGCTTAAAGACATTGTGAAGGATGAATTACAAAAATTATTGGATGCAGATTTCATCTATCCCATTTCTGATAGCAAATGGGTATCTCCGTTGGTGATTGTTCCGAAGAAGGGAGGTAAGTGGAGAATATGTGTTGATTTTCGTGAGTTAAATAAAGCAAGTCTCAGAGATTACTTCCCTCTTCCTTTCATAGACCAGGTTTTGGATACATTGTCTGGAAAGAAATACTTTTCTTTTCTGGATGGATACAGTGGATATAACCAGATAAGAATAGCCCTAGAGGATCAAGAAAAAACCACTTTTACCTGCCCATGGGGAACTTATGCTTACAAGGTGCTACCATTTGGACTGTGTAGCGCTCCTGCCACTTTCCAGAGGGCAGTGTTAGGTATTTTGGCTGATTTAGTCCATGACTGTGTGGAAATATATATGGATGATTTTACAGTCTACGGTAATGATTTCAAGGAAGCCTTGGATAACCTGGAGAAAGTTTTAATTAGGTGCCAAGAAACAAATCTTGCTTTAAGCCATGAAAAGTGTAAGATGATGTTAACTGAGGGTATTGTTTTAGGGCACCATGTTTCATCAGAAGGTATTAAGGTTGACCCAGCAAAAATTGAAATCATTACTAATCTATCTTCACCAACTACACAAAAAGAAGTCAGAAGTTTTCTGGGGCACGCAGGGTACTATCGTAGGTTTATTGCTAATTTTACAAAGATAGCAGCCCCACTGTTCAAATTGTTGGCCAAAGACAGTGGTTTTGATTGGGATCAACACTGTCAGACAGCCTTTGACACATTAAAGTCAGAATTGTCTTCAACACCAGTTTTGCGGGGGCCAAATTGGTCTTTGCCCTTCCATATACAAACTGATGCTTCAGACACTGCCTTGGGGGGAGTGCTCGGACAGAAAGAAAATCAGTCCTCCTATGCTATTTATTTCATCAGTAAAAATTTAACACCTGCAGAACTGAACTATACAGTGACTGAAAAAAGAGTTTCTAGCAGTGGTTCATGCCATCAATAAATTCCGGCATTATATTACAGGTTACGAGGTATTTGTTCATACCGATCATTCTGCTATTAAATTTTTAATGAATAAGCCAATCACTAGTGGCAGAATTACTAGATGGTTACTTTTGCTACAGGAATTTAACATTACCATAGTTGACAAACCAGGGAAGGAAAATCTGGTTGCAGATTTCCTCTCCAGATTGACTCATGCTGATGATAATGTTCCTGTAGATGATACATTCCCTGATGAACACTTGTTTGCTGTTTCTGTTAAAACACCCTGGTTTGTAGATGTAGCCAACTATTTGGTTACAGGGAAACTACCTGCTCATTTGTCATCTTACGAAAAACGAAGAATCATACAGCAAAGTGCTAATTATTCATGGGTAGGTAATGACCTCTTTCAAACCGGTCCAGATCTGATTATTAGGAGGTGTGTGAGGGAGGATGAGATATGTGACATCCTTCAAGCCTGTCATGATGGACCCTGTGGAGGCCATTTTTCAGACAAACGGACAGCATATAAGGTGTTACATCAAGGGTATTACTGGCCTACCCTTTTTAAAGATGCTGAGAAGTATGTACAGGGCTGTGACAGCTGTCAAAGAATGGGGAGACCCACTGCTGCTGATCAAATGCCTTTACAAGCCCAGGTACAAATTGAACCTTTTGAAAAATTGGGATTGGATTTTGTTGGCCCAATCTCACCAATGTCAAGAAAAAAGAGATATATTTTAGTCTGCACTGACTATGTGACTAAGTGGGTTGAGGCAAAAGCTCTATTGAGGGCCACTGAGAAATCAGTCATAGAATTTATTTACGAAGAGATTTTTACTCGCTTTGGCATTCCTCGTGAAATTATGACTGACAATGGAGCACAGTTTGTCTCTAAATCAATGAAAGCACTTACAGAACAATATGGAATTAAGCACTATAAATCTTCTCCTTACCACCCCCAAGCAAATGGTCAGGTGGAATCAACCAATAAAGTGCTAGAATCCATTTTAACTAAGACTGTGCAGCTACATCACAAGGACTAGGCAGACAGGCTACCTGAGGCATTGTGGGATTACAGAACTACGTGGAGAAATACCACAGGGTATACCCCATATCAGCTTGTTTATGGTAAATAGGTCCTGCTTCCTATAGAATTTCAGGTGAAAACTTTTTGTACTGCTGCACAATTGAGCCTGAATTTGGATGAAGCCCAGGAGCAGAGGCTGATGCAATTAAATGAACTTGATGAAATCAGACAAGATGCTGTCCAACGAACTGTGTTGATACAGAATCAGCGGACTAAGTGGCATGATAAATTTTTGAAGAAGAAGACTTTTGAAGAAGGTGATTGGGATCTGTTGTTTGACTCACGATTCAAACATTTCAAAGGTAAGCTTACCACTAGATGGATGGGGCCATATGAAATTGTGACTGTTTTTGATAATGGTTCTGTCAAGATAAAAACAATAGATGAAGAACAAACTGCCTTTGTAGTAAATGGACATCGGTTAAAGGTATATCATAAACCTCTCTCTAAGCAAGAGTTCATCCATAACATGAGTCAGCAGTCTGAACTAGAGATGGTAGGTGAGGAAATGACTTCTTTATCTCTTACTCTCTCTCAGTAGTCTTCAATGGAATTGTTTTTTGTACATATGTACAGGAATTTGTTTTATTAGGTCTCTTTTTGAAAGGGTGCAGATATTCTTTTCAGTAAGGCTCAGAATGTTTTGAAACCTAAGGGAAGTGTTTTATCACTACTCTATTTTAGCCTTTGGATTATTTTTGCAGAACATTTTCTTTAAGGACTGTGTACATTTGGGTCAATTTCTGAGTTTCACTGATTTATTGGAATGTCTGCATTTGTGTGTGTCAGATTTTTCAGAACTGTTTTGGCTATTCATAAGAGTACTGGCCCACCAGGCATTGCCTACATTAAAATTTTCTGCTTATGAACCTATGGGCTGCTAGGACCATTTGATTTGGTTTCACACTAGATAGAGAGAGGGAATTGATGTTAGTTACAGCTATGGGCATGAAATTATTTTTAAGATAGGCATCATGTTAAAAAGGTGTCCAGGACCGGGAATTTTGGGGGTTATTATCTCTTGGCTGTTATAATACTAAACACATATATATATACATTGTCTTTAGCCACTTTATGACTTTCACTTTCTACAGTTACAGAGGTTAGTTGTTCATATGGCCAAATCTTTACAGGCATATACAAAGAATACTCTTCCAATTCTTGTACCATCCCACTCCTCGATGGTTTTCAGAGCAGCTCCCCCACTCATCTATGCTTGAGCAAATCATAAATTTTATTTTTAAGATGAAATTGGGACAAGAGCCTCTAATAGAAAAAGGGTGTAAGAGGTTAACCCGCCGGGATACTGAACAGGTCTGCTGGCAGCGGGTACCGACCTGTGGTATGAACAGGCAAACCCATCAGGGTGCTGAACAGGCCTGTTGGCAATGGGGCATCTGCCTGGGGAAGAAGCTTCTTAAGATGTTACAGTTACCCCACCGGAGTACTGACCAGGCTTGCCGGCAGTGGGTTCTGACTCTAATATCTTCTTTAACAGCCTCATCTATACTTGTTTATATGAACAACGTACCTATGTGAAGGTAAAAGAGAGGACATAAGGATGGTTAATTAAAATTTAATAAATTCATTAAAAAATAAAATGATAGCCAGTTGATAATCATCTCCAACTGTTCTGCATTTTGGGTTACCTGATTCTAGAAAAAAGAAGGTTTATGCTTGATGCCTAAACATAGCTGAGAAATTTAGTACTATTTGTTCCACTACTCAATTAATCCTGTGTGAAGCTGAGTCAAAATGGACCAGTACCCCATTAGCTTCTGTTGGTATTTTCCTTGTCCTGTGGCATATGTCCTGGTGGAAAAAGTTCTGTATGGATGACAAGGATGAAGTCTGAATTTCTGATTGTTTGAGTTATGAGTGATTGATGAAGTTTGAATTTCTGATTGTTTGAGTTATGAGTGATTGATGAAGTTTGAATTTCTGATTGTTTGAGTTATGAGTGATTGATGAAGTCTGAATTTCAGGTTGTTTGAGTTACATAGAAATAAGGGTGATTGATTGAAGTCTGCGTTCCTGATTGTTATTTGTATTTTCAATAAAAGGTGGTTTCATAGCACAATTAAGTTTCCTGTGTGATTAGATGGAGCAGCAACCTTACAATAAGGAAATCATGCCACAAAACTGTTGAGGGTCCAACAAATCTTTTAATCCAGTTTACTTGCTTATGAACTCATCCAAGTGATGTATATTTGGGAGATTAATGGTTTTACATCACTATTCATAGCCTAGCAGCTGCTCCAGATGCTAGTACTTACTTTTATACTGGTAAGTTGTTGTGCATCTTTATCAGCCTAAAAGCACTGCTGTATTTGTTAAAGTGCCGGATTGAGTGCCGTAAGGAGTGTTGGAAGACATATTGGGAAATTGGCATGTATATGGTAATGAACGTTGATGGAGGTAAGGAAGGGTGTACGATTGGCTAAAGTCTTAATTGTTAATAAGGATTGTAATTAAATATTTTTGCCATTATATGAAAGTCGATGAGCTATGAACTACCATAAATAACTTTGATAATATCTCATCCTCTATTATTGTTGGCAACCTTTGATAAAAATAATTATAACCTTGTTCTATTACAATTGGGGTTCTTACGTGTTAGGAGATTAATATTAGTCCAAACGTGTTACATCATGGTCATCATCTCCTGCGACGTGGGCAGTATGTGCCACCGCTTGCAATGATTTTCTCTTGTCACAATTATTGTTTTCATTACTTTTACTTCCTATCATTACCATTCTTTACCATGTTCATTCGGTTTTTTTTTTACAGTCTCTATCGTTACAGTCTCTATCGTTACCATTGTCATTGCCTGCGAATTTCCTGTCCGAATTCTCTGCTAATTCTCTTTTAATTCGCCAATCTTCGTGTCTCCACCATGCTTAACCGGCATGAACCCTCTGCGTATGAGCAGTTATTAGCCATCCCTGAGTTCGTAGCATGCAAGGATATGTTTACTCGGGCTGGATGGCATGCATTTTTAACCAATTTACAGGGCCACGATGATGCTGTCTCTTTACAATTCGCCTTGAGTTTCGATGGGCATACAGCTAGAGTGGGGGCCCTGGAGTTTGCAGTGACAGAGGAGTCCATTTCATTTGCTACGGGACTCCCACGCACCGGTGATAGATGGTTTAAGAATTTTCGGTTGCCACGAAAATAATATGACTGTGTTTTCAAACCAGAATATTTGGCCGTGAAGGGTGAGAAGGGTTTCTCCAAGCTGTGGGTTAGAGAAGAATTTCATAATTCCTTGATGATCATCACCAAGCTGATTACCTGTGAAGGCCGATTCTCCACTTATAAAGCCTGTCATTTTCGCCTTCTAGCTCACTTCGAGTTTGGTAAGCTTCTGAACTTTCCATTTTATTTTTGGAAGATTTTGAGTAAAATGGCTTCACAAGTGAGGAAGAAGCTAGAGCATCCAACTCATAGTCTTTACCATCATGGGCTTATTAAAATGCTCATTTTAGCTGAATTAAAGAAGCAAGGTCAGGTATGGGAACAGTTTGTGTATGAACTCTCTAACCCTCATCTTCAGTCACCCTTGAGGAATGAATCAGGTGAGCCTGGTATTCCTGATCTAATGGAGAAAGCTTCCTCTACAAACAATTCTGTTCCTCAAAATGATTGCCCTCAGGAACCAGCTATTAATAGTTGCAAGAAACCTGCCCCATTATATGCTAAGAGGTCCCCAATCTCTAAAAGACAGTGTGTTAGCTCTCGGTCTGGGGGAGATAAGGAGCACGAAAATTTGTTTGTTTTTCCCAATAGACGATTTACTCGCAGCATGGCCGCTAAAGAGGGGAGAAAGGAATCTAAGGGTAAAGAACCTGTCCAAGTTGAATTGTCATCATCCGATGCTTCCTCTACCCATGTTAACTCTGATTCTCCTGGTTCTCCTCATTATTATACAACGTTGAGTCCTGTCAGTGAACCTTTGCTGCCAGTATCCCCTTCAAAATCGAGTCTGAAATCTACCAAAGGATCCCCTTCAAAGTCAAGTTTGAAATCTGTCAAAGTATCTTCTTCAAAATCGAGTTTAAAATCTGTCAGGGCATCACTTTCCAGATCAGGTTCGAAATCGGAGGCTTCAGCACAGGGGATTGATTATTTTAGGCAAAAGAATATTAAATTGACAAGGAAGCTGCAAGAGTATGTGAGGTTGGATCGGGTTATCAAGTAGGAAAATGCCATTTTAAAGGCTAGAATAGTGTCTTTACAAACCCTGGTTGATGAGGTTAAAGGGACAAATCACAGTCTTCGAAAACAGTTAAAGAAGAAAGACAAACAGTTTGAACAATTGGTTAGCATACAGCAACAATCTGCCCCCTCTCCTCCTCAGGTTCAATTCCTGTTTAATACTTCAGCCTCAGTCTCTAGAGTTGGATCCAAGGATTGATAATTCACTTTGAGGTTTTAAATTCTGTCTATCTGAAATTCTCTTGCATAGGGACATGCAAGACCTTCAGTCTGGGGGAGATGTTGGTCCTCTATTTTGACCATTCAGTATAATGTTTTCTAGCTTAAAGTCTTAATGGAATCCAATAATAATCAGTTTTGTTGTGTCTTTTTGGAGGTCAACACTACTAAAGCTATGGTAAGTGATTTTAATTACTTGTTTGTTATATTTTCTTTTTCTATGCATATGTTTTGGGCTTTAGGTTTCATTAAATGATATGTTAATAATAAGTTTAGTTTCTCTTCTATACAGGGTTCTTTTGGCTACCCGACTCAGCGTTCAAAGGAGGATTTATGCAGAGATTGGGGATTCGATCTACAATGAGGGCGTTTTTCCTAGATTCATATCATCTTTTAGATGCTTGTGAGGATTGCTCAACTGCTATTTTAGGGATGATCTTTGATCGAGGAGCTGTTGTTGTTTTCTCTTTAGCAATATGTGTATATTTGGGAATCTGAGATCCCATTTTTAGCTCAGAATTGCTAAGATATCTGTGGGTTGTTATCCATATCGACCCTTGTCTCCAGGGCGATCTCACTCTGCATATTCAGTATAACAACGACTGTGGAAACCCTAAGTAGAGAGGATTGTAAAAAACTTCATTTTATCAATACGATTCAGTGCGTGTTTTCATCAAATCTGTGGTTTAAGAGTGTGAGGCGTTGAGGGCAGGGCCCAACTTCAACACCAAACTGTGATATTTCAGTAGTGTGTAGTTTGCAGTAGCAGATTAGTGTTTTTTATCATTTTACATTGCTTTCCAGAATGTTAATGGTTTGCTCATCGATGGATTGAAATAGAATGCGTGACTGCTATTATTAGTTAATATCATTTATTAGTTGATGTTAATGGATCTAGCTTGTTAATAGTTTGTATCTAAGACCCTCTTTGGTTTTTAGGGCAAATTGTTGTCTTAGACTAGGGTATGCATAAATCGTGTGATGGATTTCATGTAGGTTATGGTAGACTCGATTTTATAAAGGGTTACAAATAGATTGAATTTTATATTTTCCATTTTATCAGCATACAGTGTTATAATGACAGCTACAGGAATGGTTTTGAACTTTTCTTATTTCACAGGACTATAAAATGAATTAAGGAATGGTATGGATTTAGATACTTCCTTTGATCTCCAGTGTGTGGCGTAATATTGGCAACATGAATCATGAATTTGACTCTGGCTATTAAAAACCTTTGTGTTGCAGCATGAGAGTAATTTATAAATAGCCTATTCTTTTACTGTCGAGTTTGCAAGATTTGAGCATCATTTGCAAACGAGTCGAGGGCTTGAAGACTGTAGTCATAAAGCATCTAGGGTTTATTTCTTTTTGGATGAAGGATTGAATAAAAGCTGAAGCTGTACTTGAATGAGTTTTGGGAAGGAGTCCTCGTCTATAATATTGTTCCCTTGAATCGATAATTAGTTTCACAATATACATATGTAAACCAAAACCAGTGAATGTTTATTACATAGCTCTAACCTCTAATGATGAGCAGAATCTGAATAGTTTTGGTGTTCTCTTATGTGCATTTGTATACACAAATCATAAACAGAGTATATTGGGATCTCACTAAACAGTTAAGCTCTCCTTTGATAGACTGTGTGTGTTGACAATTTAAAGTTAAAAGGCCATAGGTTTATTTCAGATTTGGAAATATTTGTGTGGATTTAAGCATTAGATTTAGAGTTCAGATAGGAAACAAGGTTAACTGAGGTCAATTAAGCATATGCATGTGGTTGATAAATCTTTTTCTTAACAGGTTGATTATTTTTATATAGACTGTAGTTACGATAGCTTAAGATTGTTAATTGCTTTAAAAACTGCTGTAGCTTAAGATTGTATTTATTTTTCTAGCAGGCTGTTTTGTTCTAAAGATCATAGCATTGAAATTTGGTAATTCTTTGTTGGTTATTGTTGAGTTCAACAGTGAGATAGGAATTAGTAAATTAGTTTTCTTTTTTATAGGAAAAATCTAGTGATCCTTGGCATTGGTCATTTAGTGTTAGCTTCCTTTTGTTGTAAGTAGACTAGAGTTTCTGGAGGAATGAGCATTGAGACTATTTTACCCGCACATACAGTGTAGCAGCTCAAAGTCTACGATTCTCCGGTTGATAAATTAAATTGAGGTGAATTAAATATCAATAATTTTAACCAACAATTTGCATGCTTAATCTCGTCCTCTCTCAGCATTCAAGCATTCCGGTTCTCAGCTCCCAAGATCCGGATCACATATGAATTCGATGATTACCACATTCAAACAAATGTCATCTTACAGCACACAGAAGAAGAACTTAAACACTAGATGATGACATCATAACAATTGAATTGATTGAACCCCTCGGTGTTGTATTATAGAGATGTTCCTAGATTGTGACCTCGGAAAGCCAGAAGACATAAAAATGGCATAGAAAGTCGAAGAGCCAAAAGGCCTCGCATGCCAGAGCCGATGGAGATGCCGGCCAGATGGATATGCCTTGGCCGATGGAGATGTCATCCAAATGGAGATTCCTAGGCTGATGGAGATTCTGTCCAGATGATCTCGGTGAGGCTTTAAACCAAAAGACCTCATTGTGGAATAGGATAGTCGACCACCGTTGTGAGAGGGTGAGACTTCGATGGAGTACTACTAGATTGAAGATGGAGGCTGAAGAGTAACCAGTCACAGTAGAGACTTGTACACATGTGTTTTCCTATCAAGTTGGCAGTTGTTGTGGCTAAATTACCTATGCAGACTGGTATGCATGGTTGATACACAGTGATGACTGCTTTCGCAGGAGCAGAAACCTATTAGAAAAACAAGATCGCAGAGCAATAACAATAAACAAAAATGTAAATATAATCACACACACATTACAAGAGAGACACAGATATATCATGGTTCACCCAACTTGGGATACGTCCACACTGAAGTTGCCAGTCCTTATTATTATTCCGTCCAACAAAGTTAAGGGATACAACCTGCAGCACAACCACTACACTTCCTCTTCACTATCTCACACAGTGTCTCTTCAGATCTCAGAGATCTTTACAATGCATAAAACCTAATACATCAACCCTAGCCGTATTACAATGTCTTTCTTTTATAAGGGAAATACAATGGGAAAATACCACGGGTTACCCAAAACCATGGGCCTGCAAACTTTTGGCGAAAACAACCCCAAGGTTGGGGAATGGGTGTACAGTCGTCTGGGGTGCACGGCTGAGACAATATCATCTATGAGACTGGAAAATCTGGCTCCACAACCAACAATCTCCCACTTGGAGACTGATTTCAACAACTCCACCGCTGCTGTACTTTCTAGACTTGGACTTGGCAACTTTCTTCTCATCACCTTCATGCGAGAAGGCCAACTGAAACTGAGCAAAAACTCAGTTTCCCTCTGGTCAACACCTTTGTGAACATGTCTGTAGGATTTTGGCTAGTATGTATCTTTTCTAGCTTCAATAGTTCATCTTCCAAAACAGAGCTTATGAAATGGTACTTGAGTTGTATATGTTTAGTCCTAGAATGGAATGTTGAGTTCTTTGCAAGATGAATGGCACTTTGGCTATCACTATACAACCTGCTATCCTTCTACTTCTTACCCACTTCCTCCATAAACCTCTACAACCAAATCATCTCTTTACTAGCCTCTGTAACAGCAACATACTTTGCTTCCATTGTTGAAAGTGCAACAACTTTCTACAGTTTTAAAATCCAACTTACTGTTGTTCCACCTACAGTAAACACATACCCTGTGGTGCTCCTCCTGCTATCCTTATCACCTACCATATCTGCATCAACATATCCCTGTAGAGCAATGTTTGAACCTCCAAAACATACTGCCTGAGTGGTGGTACCTCTCAAATACCTAAAAATCCACTGTACTGCATTCCAATGTTCTTTACCTAGATTGTTCATATATCTGCTCACAACTCCCACTACTTGTGCAATATATGGTCTTGTGCACACCATGGCATACATCAAGCTGCCAACTGCTGATTGATAGGGAATCTTGGACATGTAATCTGTCTCTTCCTATGTCTTGGGACACATTTACTTACTTAAACTGAAATGGCTGGTCAAAGGTGTACTTACTGGTTTTGCATTCTGCATTCTAAACCTGTCCAACACCTTTGGTATGTACTCACTCTGAGACAATGTCAATTTGCGATTTTTCTTATCTCTCATTATTCTCATACCAAGGATTTGCTTTGCAACACCCAAATCCTTCATCGCAAATGAATTAGCTAGCTTCCTTTTGAGTACATTTATATCCTACATGTTAGAACCTGCAACAAGCATGTCATCCACATACAATAACAAGATAATATATTTTTCATTGTTTAGCTTCTTGAAATAAACAAAGTGGTCAGAATGGCATCTACTATAACCTTGTTCTGTCATAAACCTGTCAAATTTTAAATACCACTGCCTTGGAGCTTGCTTCAATCCATACAAGCTCTTTTTCAACCTGCAAACCAAATTCTCCTTACCTTTGACCTCATACCCTTGTGGCTGCTGCATATATATCTCTTCCTCCAAATCCCCATGGAGAAAGCTTGTTTTTACATCTAACTGTTCAAGATGCAAATCTTCTACCACCACTAGACTTAAGATAGTCCTAATTGAAGTCATCTTAACAACAGGAGAAAATATTTCATCAAAATCTATACCTTTCTTCTATGCAAACCCCTTTACAACAAGTCTCACCTTATACTGCTTCTTACCTCCTTCTTCTTTCTTCAACCTGTAAATCCATTTGTTCTGCAATGCTCTTTTACCAGTAGGAAACTGAACCAAATCCCAAGTCTAGTTTCCTACCAATGAGTCCATCTCCTCGTCCATGCCTTGCTCCCACTTCTTTCTAGTTTCCACCTGCATTACTTCTTCATAACATTTTGGTTCACCAGAATCAGTCATCAATAAATAATACATTAAAGGAAAGTATCGTTTAGGGAGTCTACTTAACCTGGTAGATCTTCTTACAGTTGCAGGAGTTTCAGGTACTTGTTGTTGTCCTTGATTTTCTGGCACCTTTGGAACTTTATTTTCTTCAATTTTATCAAGGACTGTGTACTCTGTGTTTTCCTTTTCTTGTTTCTTTCCCTGCAACTGATCTTTATACATGACCTTTTCATTGATTATTACATATCTACTCCTGATGATTTTGTGATTTTCATAATGCCATAAACGATAACCAAAATCATCAACCCCATATCCAATAAATGTATATTTCTTTGGATTTAGCTTCAAGCTTTGTTCTATTTTCTTTATTAATATGGACAAATGCTTGACAGCCAAACCTTCTCAGAAATGAGTATTTTACCTTTTTATTTGTCCATGCCTCCTTTGGAATACCACCATCCAAAGCACTTGAAGGTCCTCTGTTTATTAAATAAACAACAGTATTTATAGCATCCACCCAAAACTGCAAGGGCAACCCTGCATGCAGTCTCATACACTTTGCACGCTCCATGATGATTCTGTTCACCCTTTCTGACACACAATTTTCTTGTGGTGTTCCTAGGACTATGTTCTCTCTACGAATCCCATGGTATGAACAATAGCTATCAAACTCCTTGCCACAGTGCTCACCTCCATTATAAAATCTAAGACACTTCAACCTTTTTCCTGTCTCATTCTCAACCAAAGCTTTCCACTTCTTAAAAGTAGCAAACACATCAGAATTCTGTCTAATGCAATAAACCCAAGTTTTCCTAGTTGCATCATCAATAAATGCAACATAATAATGAGAGCCACCAAGACATTGTACCTGACCCGGTCACCATACATCAGTATGCACAAGCTCTAACTTTTCATTCTTCTTCTGTTTCCCAACCCTGAGAAATATGACTCTCTTTTGTTTTCCATAAACACAGTTCTCACAGAATTCCTAACTTACCTGCTTCAAATCTGCGAGCAACTTCCTTGAGTGGAGAATATACATCCCCTTCTCACTCATGTGGCCAAGCCTATGATGCCACAATGTTGTATCTGTTCCTATGGAATCTAAAGAGATAGAATGGTTAGTATTATGAGGACATAAATACAACGTACCTACCCTGTCTCCTTTTACTAGCACCATTGATCCTTTAGTGATCTTCCACCACTTTTCTCCGAACGTAGATAGATAGCCACCATCTCCCAACTGCCATGTTGAGATCAGATTTCTTTTCATAGCAGGCATATGCCTAACATCTTTCAACAGCCAGTCAGTTCCATTCTTAACTTTTATCCATACCTTACCCAATCCAACAATTTTACATGGCTCATCATCACCCAATAAAACATGTCCAAAATCACCTGGAACATAATCATGAAAGTATTTCCTATGGGGTGTAGCATGACATGAAGCCCCTGAATCTACTACCCAATAATCACTAGTATTATCTAATGCAAGAATCAAAGCATCTTGTAACACATCACCTGCTACATTCGCTTCCTAGGTAGTTTCCTTCTATGCATCTCCTTTTTTCTTTAGATATCTACAGTCTTTCTTCAGATGCCCTTTCTTTCCATAGTTCCAGCACTCTATCTTTCCTAGTTTGGATTTGGATCTGCCCTTTTTAGACTTGTCACGATTACCTTGGCTCTTTCCTCTCTCATTTTTCCTTCCCCTTCTCTCTATGGTCAACACATTACCTGATGTCTCACCTATGCTTTTTCTTCGCATTTCCTTGCTAAGAATAACACCAATAACATCATCAAATTTCAAGGTGTTTGAAATAGAGACAGAGTTACTTACAACCATGACCAAGCTATTCCAACTTTCTAGCAATGAACACAAGATTAGAAGAGCCCTAACCTCATAATCAAAGTTCACACTTACAGAACTTAGTTGATTTGTAACCGTATTAAACTCATTTAAATGATCAGTAACAGATCCAGCTTCAGACATCTTCATATTAAATAAACGCTTCATTAGAAATACCTTGTTGGACGCCGAGGGTTTTTCATATAGCTTACCCAATGCACTCATCAAACCCTCCGTTGTCATTTCTTTTGAGATATTGAAAGCCACCGAGGAATCCAGGCTCAACCGTATTGTTCCCAAAGCCTTTCTGTCAAGAACATCCCATTCTTCGTCCTTCATGGCCACCAGCTGCTTTGCTCTTCCTCCCAACAGTAGGAATATATCCTTCTGGTACAGATAGTCCTCCATTTGCATCTTCCATAACTAGAATTTTTGGCCCTTAAACTTCTCGACCTTAAAATTTCCTTCTTCTACCATTGCTCCCACTCAAACCAGAAACCCTAGCTTCCTGCAGCTTTATCTTCCAAATAGACCTTTAACTTTGATACCAATTGTTAGAAAAACAGGATCGCAGAACAATAAGAATAAACAGAAATGCAAATATAATCACAAACACATTACAAGAGAGACACAGATATATCGTGGTTCACCCAACTTGGGATACGTCCACACTCAAGTTTCCAGACCTTATTATTATTCCATCTAGCAAAGTGAAGGGATACAACCTACAGCACAACCACTGCACTTCCTCTTCACTGTCTCACACAGTCTCTCTTCAGATCTCATAGAGCTTTACAATGCATAAAACCTAATAAATCAACCCTAGCCATATTACGATGTCTTTGTTTTATAAGGTAAATACAATGGGAAAATACCATGGGTTACCCAAAACCATGGGCCCGCAAACTGTTGGCGAAAATAGTCCCAAAATTTTTTCTCGGGGGCATTGCCCCCAAACCTCCATTTCTCAAGGGCGCTGCCCCCACACCCCAAAACCCCAAGGTTGGGGCATGGATCTACAGTCCTCTGGGGTGCATGGCTGAGACAATATCATCTATGAGATTGGAAGATCTGGCTCCACATTCAACAAAACCTAGTATGTTGATACATATTTATTTTTTTTCTTCGAGACAAAGGAAAACTTTGTTGGTGGGGGAGATATTGAGGGGGATGATGGGCCTTTCCTAGATGTCATCACATTTATGTAATTATATAGTTTAATGGATAACCTCTCCTTAATGAATGAGTATTTGGAGTGGGTATAATCGCTCCAATCTCTCTAATGATGTATAAATACTTATCAAATATTAACACTAAGGCGGATTGGATGTCCCTTCCCAATATTTCCTTTTATATGTTACATATGTATATTTCTATGTCTGGTTGAATGAGCATGTGAAAGCCCAGCTTTCAACAGTATCCTAGGATATGAAAGGATCTGGACATGTGGTGAGGTAACGTAGGTGGTTGTGGTGTGCAACATAGTGGAAACTCCTGGGTTGAACCCACCAGATGGCTTGCTTGGTTCATGGAAGAGGACATTTGCATCCAATATGAAAAAAAATTGGCTTTATAGGACAGTTGCATCCAGTATGAAAAAGGACTAGCTCTATAGGATAGTTGCATCTAGTATGAAAAAGGACTAGCTCTGCAGGACAGTTGCATCAAGTATGAAAAAGTATTGGCTCTGCAAGACAGTTGCTTGTAGTGTTAAAAAGGACTAGCTCTGCAGGACATCTGCATCCAGTATGAAAAAGGACTGGCTTTACAGGACAGTTCCATCTAGTATGGAAAACGACTAGCTTTGCAGGATAGCTACATCCAGTATGAAAAAGGATTGGATTTGTAGAGGTTCATCAAGTATGAAAGAGGACTATCTCTACAGGATAGCTACATCAAGTATGAAAGATGATTGTCTCTATAGAGGTGCATCCATTTTGAAAGAGGACTATCTCTATAGAGGTGCATCCAGTATGAAAGAGTACTAGATCTGCAAGATGGCTACATCCAGTATGAAAGAGGACTGTCTCTATATAGGTTTGCTTCTAGCATGAAAGAGGGCTAGCTCTGCAAGATATATACATCTAGCATTAAAAAGGGTTGGATCTGTAGATATTTGCATCCAACATGAAAAAGGATTGGCGCTGCAAGTTTAGATACATCCAGCATGAAAAAGGGATGGCTCTATGAAACTTCTTGTGATGTATATGTTTGGGAGATGTCAGATGTCAATAGTTAGAGTAGAGAAGTGCAGCAGTTGAAAGACGATGGTGACAGTGTCAGAATAATACCTTCCTTGTTAAGGAGTGTTGAAGAATGTAACTTTAGAATATATTCTTATTTGTATCATTCGTATTATTTGTATTGTACTTTGTGCAAGAATTATTATTAATTTAATTGATAATGTAAAATTCATTGAAAGAGTCAATGTAAACCCTAATTATTAGGTTGGCGTAGAAATCTCCATAAAATATTATTTTATTGTTAATTGGACAAGCTGGCCATGTTAGGAAATTCAAGTCGGACTTGTTTGCGAAAAAGTTCAATGGAATGATTAGTATAAATGAGAGGCTCTCCCTCCTCATTTGGTCACCATACTCACTCATCAAGTTCGTATGAGTAGAAAGATAGAGTAAAAAAGAGTAGTTGCTTTTGGAGTCTTCTTGTTTTGGGTTATTGCACGAGGATTACTATTGTACATTCTGAAGAATTTATATTGAAGACATTTGTTAGGTATTTCTACCCCACGATGGTTTTCCTAGGATAAATTATTGTGTACTATTGTCTATGTTGTGCTTGTTTATCTTTTAGTGATCCTTATTGTTATTTCACTTAAAATTCTAACAATAACTTGGTAAGAAGTTTTGAATGTTGATAGAGGCATAGAATCTGCCATTGAATCTACTTCTGTAACATTGGGTTTTACCCAAGGATTAGAAGAACCAAGGGCATGGTTAAAAATGGAAGAGATCATACAAATAGGAGCTTCTTATTTTAAGGAGTTAGGTGTTGGAAAAGGGAAAGTACCCATCAATGAGGAATCTTTAAACAAGCAAACACCCACATTTTCAAATGAATTGATAGAATCACCTATGAAGGGAACGTTACCACTAGGAGTGAGTCCTAATTTAGGTGTGCATTAAGCAAGTTGATCTATAGTGACAATATTCCCTTGATGGGGGAAGCAAAGAATTTGAAATACCAATGAGACTACCACCTTCATGGCATAAAAAAAATTACGCCCCAATAATAAATTATAGTCAAGAGGTGCATCAACAACTTAAACATCTACCATGGCAATTCCCCCCCCCCAAAACAATTGGTAAATCAGTTATGATTCCGTGAGGTGTAAAAAGTACGAACATCAAATTCCTTCAAAGAAGTGGAGGATTAGACAAGCTCAAGAGAGACTATTGCTCGTCAGCAAGAAATGGACATAACACAAGTTGAGGCTCCTTCGTCAATAACAATATGAATGATATTTTTCCCACGTACAACTACTTGAATATTGAATGAAATCTAGTGGGAGAACTTGGGTTGGTTATGTTCAATGTCAAAAACAACCAAACTCGATTCTGTGGGGTCAACCCCTCCAATGGCCGGCAATAGTTGTTTACGTTGCGCAAGATAACTTTGCAACACTTAGAGAGAAGACATGGCACAAGGGGATTGAGATAAATCTTCAACAATACTCTAATGCTGAGCAACTCAATCATCGATATTATGTGTTGCTTGACGAAGTACCCCCTTAGGAGGGAGAAGGATTGTGTCAAGAGTATGATTCTCTATTTGAAGATGGCCATTTAGTTGGGATGGAGAAGTTGAGTCCTTTTCAGGAGAATTGGTCTCAGGTTTCTCATAAGTGCAGTTCTGGGTGGTAAGGGCGATTGTTTTCTCTAATAAGAATACATTCGATGATCCATCACCTTGGGGAGGATGACCTACATTTCCCCCTTATAGAGGTGGAGGATTTGTAGCAACCATCTGTTGGTGCTGTTGATGAGGGAAATGATGAGTTAACATGGCAGTGGGTTGGGTGGAGTCTTTATGAGCAATGAAATCATTGGCTTCTTTTAAGCATGGACAAAGATGAGTCATATGATCGCCCCCACAAATTTTGCATGGGAATTTTGGTTTTCTTTCCTTATCGTTTTCCCCAAGATTAGGGGGTGGTGCTTTCTATGTTCTGTTGGCACGGGGTTAGACCGCATGAAGTACGGAAGCCGACAGCGATGCGAAGGACAATCAACGGAAGACAAGACCATTCGTGGAGAACAAGGAGGTGATGAAAGCACAAGATTGGTTTAGTTAGTTAGAATAAGTCATTTGGACCGTTTTTGTAACCACATTAGTTTTCTATAAATAGGAATATGATTGTAATCCTACGAGCATCCTATATCGATATGGATTTAGGCTTGATCCAATCGAAGAACATAAGTGGATGATTTGCTCTATTTTCGGCATGTTTTGTATGGATCTGCGATAAGTGGTTTGGAACTATTCTTGTGAAGGTTGTATTGCAGGTTTTTGATGAGTTAATGCATGAATATGTTCAGATATGTTTAGCTCTTATGTCTCTGTTCAGGTTGAATGATGAATGCAAATGCTAGTTGTGATATGTTTAAAGTTAAAAACTAAAGGAAATCTACGATTGAATTTTTAAATTTGACAGTTTCGAACCTCTTAAGCAGGTTCATCCTCAGGAGAACGATAATCTCACTATTTTCTGCATGTGGGTGTGACATATAAATATTCATTATCATTTAATTTTTTGTAGGGAGTAGGGTAAGGTCGGTTTTTGTTTTTTAGGGTTAGAGTTTTTTTATCTTTTTATCTTTTTACTGTTTTAATATCATACTTAAAATATGTTTATGTTTGTATTCTTTGTTTGTATTATCATAAAGTTTATTAACTAACCATTTTACTTTATTATGTTTTATTTTTATTTTGTTTTTAATAATATATATTATTTTGTTTCATTTTTATTTTTATTTTTAATTAGATGTAAAATTCATAAATTATTATGTTTTATGATGTTTTATTTTATTTTAATTTTCTAGTGTAATGTTTTCTTAAGGTTAATTGTTGTTTCTATTTAGGGTTAAGTTCTACATTGCTTGTATTTCCTTAGTGAGTAGGTTAAGTGTTGTAGGTTAATTGCTAATATGTTTTTATGTTTAATTATCTTTTTAGTTTATGAATGACATATTTCCAGGCTTCTTTTAGCCTTAAGCCATCATCACGGTTGAAATTCTTCACACATTTCTCAATTTCTATGGCTTCCCGAACTTTCCTTTTGTAATAATGAGGGACAATTGCTAAAAAATTTGAGTCTTCTACGCAAATATGATGTTTGGTGGTGTGAGAATGCTCGTATATGGCTGATTTTTTTATTATATCATGTCGTATATCTACACTATGCTCTTTTAACCTAGTTGCGATTGATCTACTAGTCTCACCTATGTAGGCATCACCACATGAGAATTTTGTTTAGTGAATTCTGGTTTAATGAATTATGTTGATGCGAAGGTTAGTTTACCATGTTAATGTGACTGTCGATTATAACGTGTGAATCATTAATGAATGCATGAACTATTAGGTATGATGCGAAGATACAATCTCTAGTTTCTATAGTTGTAGAGTGAGAATTGATGCATGTTCTCCCCCCACTACGGAAATCTGGTTCCTATAGCCCCCTTAATCATCTCGACTGAGACCTCACTCACTTTATGAGTGTTGCTGGAGAGGGTAAAACCTTTATGGGCTGGTGTTTAAGGATGTTTGGTTGGTGTTTATTGACAGCAGTGCGAAGTGAACCCCTGTCGATAGTCAATGTGTCAACAAATGACTCTGTTGCCGGGAACCTAAATAAGAAAGAAGAGGACATGCTGTGGTACCCAACAAAACCAGAGATTCAAGATTGGTTTGACAAGAAGACAGAATAATTTGCGGAAGGAGAAAATTAGAACCCTGGGCAGATAGTAAGCAGCTGGTTGCAAAAGAATATCTATTCTGATATCCACGAGATGTTTTTCTATGAATTCCCGGTATTGTTGCACGAGTGGTTGGCACAGCTGACATTTCAGAAGAACCATTTCCAAAGGAGTGAGCCTGACCATTGGACTCCAGAACTGATTCAACAGCTAAAATAGGTCAACAATAGGGTATCGAGAGCCATTGACTTCTAGGTAGACAGTATCCTAGAGGGATATGTTACTAAGTTCATAGTTGATACAATCAAATCATACAGCGACAGAGAAAGGAAATTTTTCAAAGGACCTAGAGGGAGATTCCTACTACCACTAAAATCGTGGATTAAGATGCTCGTCTGTGAAAAAGGCATATTGAGGATGAATTCATATTAGTAGAATATTAGTGTGCGGCGGTTGTGGGTATCGCGTGAATGCAGATCCGATAGAAAGATGTGGGGTAGATGGACATGAGCAACAATGAATTTTTAAGGGAGGCTGAGGAAGATTGTTGTACCTTGAGGAGTGGGGCGATATTCCGGTGACCAGAGAAAAAGAGGAGGACTGAGAGAGAGTCTCTTGAGGGGACCAGAAGGGAAGACTGCGAAACAGGACCACAAGGGACAAAGTGACCTTATTACGACGAAGAAGACAGTGACCAGGCTATCCTAGAAGTAGAAGAGGGATGAGTCGTAAGCTACAACTTACCTTCAACTCCGTGCACTTCCCAGAATTTCACAGGAAGAAATACAAGTTATTCACAGAGTTGTCCTACATGCAGTGGTAGGAGTAGCGCATCACTAAATAATAATAGTAGGAACGTAAGAATGGCAAGTGACGACGCAAAAAGGCCCACTTTCTAGGGGAACAGGACCAAGGATCTCGAACAGTACTGGTTCCTGTGTGAAGTGGTATGAACTGTGAAGTAGGTCCAAGATGAAAATATCAAAAAGGGACAACTAGCGACGAACCTCAAGAGCCGTGTGCTAGACTGGTTTATGAAATTTACAAAGGTACCGACAATAACACCAGAAAAAACATTGGCACAGATCAAGGCAGGAATGATTGATGAATTTAGAAAACCAAAATCAAAGTCATGGTACATCACTGAGCTCAAGGAAATAAAGCAATATCTAAACGAGCCGGTATGGTAATTTGATCAACGGTATAAAACGTTAATGGCAAAGGTGAGTTTTGGGATGAGCGATATGCAACATAAAGAGTGGTTTATCGCAGGGTTGGTTCCACACATCCGCAAACTGCTAATGTAATAGAAGTTAGCGACTTAAGACGAAGCATTGGATATTGCGATGAAGTTGGAGGCTTCACCAAGCGGTGAAATCGACATAGGTATGGATTAGATACAAGCACAAATGGAAAATTTGACATTTCAGCTACAAGATGTGAAGAAGGGAAAAGAATCCCGTGAAGATATATGGTGCAGTAGATGCTAGACAAAAGGCCATCACAAGGATCAGTGCCCATATTTTCGAGAGTATTTGCAATCAGGTGCACCAAATCCCCCCAGTCAGGGAGGGATGCCCTTGTGTCACATTTGTCAGACGAGAGGACATCGACCAGAAGAGTGTGTGTACCTACAAAAGATGGTATCGAATCCAGTGAATTTGTATTGCAAATTCTGTCGATCGATTGGCCAAGACGAAAAAGATTGCAGGGCTTACGAACTACTCCAAGAACGGACTGCGGATACATTTTTCATGAAGGGAGAAGAGTAACTGGTGCTATAGCAGCAACCGCAGTATAATCAACAACAATCTCACTATAACCAGCAACCGCAGTATGGTCAAGGGCAATATGGGTAATCGTAGTATGGTCAACCACAATATCCACATCCACAATATCAACCGCCACAGTATGGTCAACCGTAATATCAACAACCATAGTATAGTCAACCGCAGTACTCGCCATATGGTCCACCGCGAGGAGGTTTCAGAGGAGGGTTCCATGGAGGTTGAGGTGCCGGTGCAGGACGAGGAGGAGTTACTAGATGAGGAAGAGGACCAATCATATGTTACAATTGTGTGAAGCAGGGTAACTATCAGAGGGATTTCCCTAATCCAACACCATAGTGCACTTATTGTAGCGCTGTGGACCATGGTGTAGAAGACTGTCCACTGCTCATCGCAAAGTGGATAACTAAGAACCTACCCCAACCTCCACCGAATCAGAATCAGAACCAAAATACGCCACCAGTGGTATATAAGATATCAACAAAGTTCAGAAGTCAAACTGCGACTATTGTAGTAGTGACTCAAGGAGGAGTTGTGACACGAGCTCACAAGTCACAGGCTACCATTCGACCAATAGCACGGAAGCAAGTCACATTTGATGTGGAAGAAAAGAGGTATATTTTCTTGAAAGCACAGGAGGCAATGAGACAAAGGAGGAAGCCACCTCTTCACCGGGAAGAAGTTACTTATTACATGCCACCAACATTTGACACAACGAAGTCATAGAGAAAGGCTAACACCTTAAGAGCCTTCTTGGAAAGCTTCTTGGAGTTGGAAAAACATCAAGATGCATTGGCATAAATATTTAGCTTGTTGCATCGAAGGGAGGGTGCATGACATGAGCGCACAGTCAATCGAATACATGATAGGAAGAGAAATAAGGATGTCTGCACAAATCAGAGCATTTGATGTCGACTCAATCATCTTATACCTGGGGTCAAATGTAAACATTCTGAAAAAATAGACTTGGGAAACAATGGGGAAACCATAGTTGGCCTAGTCCCTGGTACAACTACGACTAGCGAATAAAAGTAAGGTTACTCTGATTGGTCGATTATGATAGGTCTCAGTTGAAATTGAAGGACTCAAAATGTACGCTTATTTCGACATAATAGAGATTTTCTACAACAAAAGCACGTATCCAGTGTTGCTAGGGATAGAATGGGTGATGGAGAACCAATCCATCATCAATTTCAAGAAACAAACCATGTCATTCGAAAACCGCAAGATGAATGTAGTCACACCTCTTGATCCCACAGAAGGGCAGCGATATGTTTAGCCGACAAGGGATGAATTTACTAAGGGATGGGGTAGTCTATACAACATATCAGAAGATTACATCAATCCTACTACAAATGGAGAGTTAGGATGGAACAGCATTAGTTCGGCGTCATCAGATTCGGATGAGGCACTTGAAAATTGGCAGAACCGGCTCTGTGAAGTATCGTTTAGGAGGTGTGCACAGATCACACAGTCACTGCGATGGGTAGCCACAGAAGAGTGCGCACTGCTAACATATGAGGGGTTTCCCAACTTGACTACATTTCTCACTGAGTTTGAAGAAAAAGTGGTGGAACCACAACGACTACTGGCCTTGGAGGAAGCGTTGAAGGCTACACCAGCGCGATGGTGGGCAGTGCACAAGTCAAGTATAAAAAACTGGCCATTATGTCGACACCTAATGGAGGCTAGATTCAGCAACACTGTAGGATACTGTGGAAGAAAGTATGAAGGCAGAGGATATCCAAAGGAGCATTTGAATAAATGTCAAAGCCAATGGGGGCCGCGGGCGAAACAGGAATGGGTCCACTCATTCATTCACACACTAGATGAAGTATCGCGTATTCGGTATATCGTAGCAGAGCTGCGATGCAGAGCAACCTCATGGGAACAACTAACTATTGGCTTTAGACAAACGTTCAGTTTCTCCGACAAAAACCCCTTCATCCACGGCGCATTACAGGCGATCCATGCAAAAGTATTCGAAGGTATTCCAATAGACAAACCTATGAGACTTCGGTGGACTGCAACACCGAAAATGTTAATGGAATGATATAACATCACAGGAGAACCAGACGATGAGGATGACCCGAGGGCTATGTATATACCAGAGTCAGAAGGAAGTTGCAGTGTTGAGGCACCAGAAATTCCTTATGACAAGTTTCAGCAACCATTTCCAATCCATAAAGTAAACATTGGGTCGGAGAAGAATCCCAAGTTTGTGAGTAGGAGATTATTGGGATGACTCGACCATTGCTAAGATGATTGACCTATTGCATGAGTTTTAGACTTGCTCCCGACGAAATTCTCAGAGATGAAAGGAATTTTTGGGGACTTGGGCAAAATGAAAATCCCACTGAAACCTAATGTGAAGCTAGTAAAGTAGTGACCTTACAAGTTGAATCCAAGGTATAAGGAGCGGGTACAAGATGAACTCGAGTGAATGTTGGATGCAGGAATTATAGAACCAATGGAGGAATCAGAGTGGATCAGCCTGACGGTGGTCCAAGATAAGAAAACTAGCGAAGTCAGGATCCGTGTCGAATTAAGAAAGAAACCACCTTTTCAGTTGAACCTAATATCCCGGAACATGACACAGATGAACAAGAGCGACTCCACTAAAGGACTGGTGCCGTAGAATCCACTACGGCTGCATAAAAAAAAAAATGAAGGTTACTGCAGAGTACAACAGATATGACGAAGTTCAGCATCTATCAACAAGGGAGCATCTGTCGACAAGGGAATCGCAGAGTGGCACGATTCGGCAAAAGCAGGTCAAATACGGTCATAAATGCAGTAGTTAAGCCATGATGGACAAAAGAAAAAATGAAAAAACAACAATTAATACCCAATGTACGGCAAATTTGGCATATCGGTGTTGGATTTGGTAATTGTGGTCCAAAATCGATTGGATGTGGCCAACTGACACTATAAATGAAGGGAAAAGGGGTAGTTTGATGCACCATATATTATGCAAGAGCTTGCAGAATTGCACATGGAATTTTACATTTCGAGCTCCAACAACAAACGACCACAGCAAATGCTATTTTTGCAGGAGAAACCAAAATTCATGTCTGGAATACCACTGAGGAAGAAGCGGAGCACCAATCGGCCTCCAGACATCGGTCGAGAGCTGAAGAAAGGGACCAAGAATTCAGCACACCTAGTGGAAGAAGGATCAGGCCCTTCACGCGCTTCCCAGAAGAAATCAGCATCGCAAGGAAGGCACCATGGCCCAATGATACCAAGGTATGTTCCTCCAAGCAAGGTAGCAACACCAACGGTTCGCATAGGTAAGAATGCAAAATATAAGATCACAATGGAGTCGATACCCAAATGGGTTGCTCAAGTTGGGAATATTGTAGAAAACCTACAGAAACTATAGTATAGCAATAATGACCTAATGAACTATCCCGAATGCACGGAAGCATACATTAATGTTTTGCATGGAGGAGGCTTGGTCATGCAGGAACCATTGTCGTAGTCACTAGGATTAGAGAAATTGGGATTACTGGGCCTCACCCAAATACCACACTTTGGAAGGACGACAGAGGTGAATGCATGCATCAAACAGTTGCTCGCTTGTTTCCATGGAGTATACCTATGGTTGCATGAGAAGATACCGGTCACAGTTGACCTAATTTCAAGAATCACCAGACTTTGAATGGATGGAGACGACCCTTCCTAGTTCTTCCAAGGAAAGGACAATGACAAGAAGCTTGTGACAAATCTTAAAATGAAGTATGCGGTGGACCAAAATCCCGACGATACCTCATTGACATAATTCAAGACCAAGCCATCAAGGTCATGGAAAAGATACTTGTCATTAATATGGCACAGAAGAATAGGCCAAAGGAATGCACATCAGGCATCATTGCCTCTGCGGAACTATGTGCCGCAAGAGTGCGAATGAACTGGTCCAAATTCTTGTTAAGTCAGGATGTGGAGGATGCTTTTGATGCACTGGAGAAAGCGAAGGCATTCACATATGCATGGCTCTTAATGTTGGTCGCCTTAGTAGGATGGAGGGAGATAGAGAACTATCAAGGTATGGAGACAGTAGAGGATAGCGTACGAGAGGGCGCAAGGCACCAGAATTTGTGGGCAATGATGGATAAAGCATGCCAAGAGTTCAACACTATGCAATTTTACTTATTTCTAGGTATGATGAGGCTAGACGCAAAAGAAATACCATGGATAACAGAAGAAGCATCAAGGAAGCATCAACTGATTCCAAGAAGATAAGTTGAGTCTCAAACAATTTACATACAAGCAATAGCAGACAGAGAGAAGCAATGGTTACCGACGTGGTACAAGCCCACGGATGAGGAATTGGACACCATCATGGAAGGACGGTTGGTAGAATGGAAAGTACTAGCAGCAGAGCAGGATTTATCAGATCACGCGAAAGACTAATCGAAAAATAAGTCAGAAGAAGATAAGGGTTCATCTAGTCGACCATAGGGTGCAGGAGAAGATGATCTTGCAAAAGAACAGTCGCAAATTTCTAGTCATGATGGAGCCTCCACATCCACACTGACGGATTCCAATATGGAGGCACAATGCAAAGAAATGGGAACAAAGCATAGGATGGACACTCAAGAAGGAAGCACAAGTAGTGTTCTTCCTGTGGAGCAAGTCAATAGACTCCTAGAGAAAATAATACAGGTCGTGGAAGAAAACTGGGAGAAAACCACACAGCACTCAACAGAATACTTCCACCAAGTAACCCAATTGCTAGTGACACTAGCCAATGTAGTTGTGGAGTCAAGCGTACCACATGGGGACGTCCCACCAAGTTTGTCAACACGAAGATTCAAAGTATAAGTCGGCACACAACCGAGGATAGTAAAAATTGAGCTAAACGACATGGAAAAATGATGAGTCCCCAATTAGGTACTCTATATCCTTTTTATGCCATGAAAGCACAATAATGGATAAGGAAAATATCTTTGTTTGTGGGGAATAATGCATTTGTTCTGATTATTTAATAGAGTAGTTTAGATATTATTCTTTTATGCTTAAAGGGCATTTTCTATGAGCTAATTATATGGAGATAAGTATGTATGAGTAGGCGCAGGATATCTAAGAGACAACAAGCAAATCCATCTCAATGACTAAAAGACCACAAGTGGCTCAACGCCCTATTTTCTTGATTTATAGAAGAAGGCTCCTGTTTAGCAGGATCAGCATTTAAAGCATAGAGTTAGGTTATGTTTCAGAATAGATATATATATGGACCTCTTGAGTAGCAAGGGGTTCCTATTGACATTTTTGTAGAAATTTTATTCAGCATATTTTTTTCGAGACAACTCTGATCTAAGACGTTTCTAAGATATGAAGTTACGATTTTAATAATGGAAGAATTGATGTTATTTCAAGCTTTGAGTCTATAAGTCTTTTTCACTGCTAAAATACGGGTTGGGGAGGGCCTCCTCAACACGTAGGTAAGGAGCCTCATTTTACTTCAGGTATTTCTCATGTGTTTTGCTAGTTGGTTTAATCATCATAATATGTGAAATGCTTTGATAATGGTTTGAACAGTAGATTCTTATTTCAGTTCAGCGATTTTTCCTGCAGTTTGATAATACTGATTCTGTAGTTTCGTAACATGCTTTCTGTAGTCCTGTACATGAATTCTGCGCAGGATATTTTACCCCTATTTTTCAGCATGTTATATTAATTCTAGGGAATGATCTGGATCTGCAATTCCATGCATCTTTCGCTTATCTGAGTTCGATCATATAGAAGTTAATTGTTTCAATTCTTTGATTTGAATAGAGTAATGATCATCACTTTCGGTATTAGATTTGAATAGATAAAAGTTGATTGATTTTTAGCATTCAATACTTACCTTAAATTTCCAGCTTTCAGTACTTTATTTCTAGATTAAGTTTCCCAAGCATTCAGTATTTACTTCTTAGACTAGATTTACGCATTTAATTCTTAGCATAGAGATCTACCAGTTTTAGCATTTCCAGTTCATAGATTTACAACCCTTTTATATTCTTTCATTCTTTGTTTAGAAATAGCTCACTTCCAATTCCTTCTTGAGAAACCTTCAAGATACATTCCAACACCCCAAACGACGAAGACTATCCTATAGAGCACATACAGTGCTTAGAACCTCTTAAGTTTGTATGCTCCATGGTCAATAATTAAAGTATACTTCCGGTTTATCTACCCTAATTAGGTATCCATTCCTGGAGTCCACAAATTTTTTTCATCGTTGCCGGGGAGGTGCTTAATCTATAGTATACATCTTAAAAGAAAAAAAAAACGACAAAAACAACCAGAAACACAAAATTTTTACCATGAATGCCTCGACGACAGAGAGATAGATTTGGACACTTTCTGCCTAACTTCCCTATGAGTAACACCAGTTCTGATAATTCCCAATTTGGATTCCCTAACTCTGAAGATGAACCTGATTCTAGCTACGACCCAAACCTAGATAACTTTTTTGCTAGCTCTACCTCAAATACTACTATGGCAGAAAAAGAGGAGGAACCTAGGGAACTGTTCACTTTTCCCATTAGTGTACCTCTTGGGGATGACAGGATGAAGAATATCAACCCTAATAACCTGTCAAATTTCCATGGTTTAACCTCTAAACATCCTAGCACATTTCTATTTGAATTTGAGGTAGTTTGTAGGTCATTTGGTTACACTACGGATGCACAAAAACTAAGACTCTTTCCTTCCACATTGAAAGATCTATCACTCAGATGGTTTATGAGCCTAGAAGAAACAACATTTTTACCTGGGACCAAATGAAGAAATCCTTCCTAAAAAAATATAGGGACTACTATAAGGGGAAAGATACAAGGCATGAAATCTTTAGAATGCAACAAGGAGAAAGAGAATCCCTAGAAGACTATGCACAACGCTTTCAACTCAGTTACAAACGAGCTAGTCACTGCACTTTAGACCAAGAATCACTGAAACTTGTCCTTCTTAGGGGGATCAAAGAAGAAAATATGTAAGTCCTGAACCTTCTGGGAGATGGGGATATATTCCAGAAAACGTATGACCAAATCCTACAAATCTTTTAGAACTATTCTAGATCCAGAAAGGGTAAGAGTGGAGCCAGGGATTTACATCCATTTACTGGGGGACCAGCATCTTCAGGACCAAACGTCACAAAGTATAATTTAGGGAACCGTCTTGATGACATTAAAACTGATATCCTCCAATCCCTAGCAATAAAACTTGATTCACTCCAAATAAAGAAGAAACAGGACGAAATAAACCAAGTATTGGCACTCTTTTTCCCATGCTATATAAAGAAGCATGAAAAGGGACAGTGCACACTAAACACCATAGAAATATGTGGCCTATGCACTGATGATCACTCCACTGATAAATTCCCTCTATTTCCCTCATTCAAAGCTGCTATTCAAGATCCCACAACTGAAGGTGCAATAGAACAACTCTGTTTTGTTAATCAATGAAGAAATAATTTTGTTAGGCCTTAGCAACCCAACAACCCAGCCTATTTTAGTTAGGGAAGTAACCAGCAAAATTGGAACTGGGAACTAACCCCATGGCCATCTCAGCCAACTCCAAACCAGTGGCAGCAAAGCCAACCATATCAACAGCCTTATTACCCACAATCTTATTCTCCATACCCCACACCTTATTCTCAGCCAACAATGAATTATGGAAATCCATATCCTTATTCATCGAACTGGAGGGATCCATTGCAACAGCCGCTCATCATGCCACCCCCACAAAACCAACCACCTTCGAGAAATCCACCAATTTCTTCCTAGCCAGTTCCAAACCCAAACAACAATAGGGAAGGACAACAACAAGCCTATAATATTGAAATGGTGCACTTTCCAACTTATGTTGTGGATACACTAGAGATAAACAAAATCAATCTCAAGTCTGGGAAAAAATTACAAAACACACATGCAGAATAATCAAGGAGATGGAGATCATGAACAAACAACACAACCTGAAATTCACCATCCAGACGAGACAAACCCTCAAGAAGAAGAAATTTGGCCACACATACAAAATAGAAACCCTCCATTCCCTGAAAAACTCATACGAAATAGAAAAGAAGAAGAGGAAAATACAATCCTGAATGAATTAAAACATTTGAACATCCAAATTCCAATTCTGCAGGCCATAAGAGATGTACCAATCTGTAACAAGTTTATTAAAGATAATTGCTTAAAAAGACCTGGCAGAAGAAGACGTGACCCACCAACTATAAACGGTAGGCTAGTTAGTAGATTTAATGTTGGGTGTCCTTTTCAACCTCAAATACCTTGATCCAAGAAGTCTAGTAGTCAACGTGACCATCAACAACAGACATATTTCCATCAACCTAATTGATTTAGGGGCTACAATCAACGTGATGACCAAGGACACAATGATATCCCTAGGAATCCAATCGATGGTCAGACCAACAACTACCGTACTACAGCTAGCTGAAACATCAATAGTAAAACCTAAGGGAATGCTTGAAGACATCATTATCAATATAGAATCCTGGGGGTACCCAGCTGACTTCATAGTCATTGAAGTGAAAAGTAAACTTAGTGTTAGTTTTTCAGAATTTATTTCAATCTAATCGAGGATCTTAACTGAGAGAACAACATGTACAACATATCTATAGCATATTAATCATGGACACAATAGTGCAAGCACACAAGAGACACAAAATTTCACCGGGGAAAACCAAGAAGGTGAAAAACCCTGCAACTTCCTCAGAGATAGATAGATCCATGATACAAAACCGAAGCATAAGAGATCTACTCCTAGCAGCAGCTTCTCCTCCTCCAATAGTGTGCCACTCTCCAAGGAATGTATGAGTGAGAAAAAAATGATCAAATATAGTGCCTCCCGCACTCTATTTATACATGACTTGACTTGCCTAATAACCTTTACTAGGTCGGCCTCAACTTAACCACATACCATAACCCTGATAGGGTCGACCCCCAATAGGGTGGTCTAATAACCCTTTAACCCACATGACTTATATAGGGCTGACCCCATGAAGGTTGTCTAATAACACATCAAGTAAGTTACGACACTTACAATATAAATGATGACACTTCCATATAGAGGAATAATAACATCCCTATAGGAGTACAATATACATAGGTGAAATACATTCTGAAGTTACATATACATCAACACTCCATCTTAACTAGGAAGGTATTTCTCGACACAGATCTGCTAGCACAAGTCTTCTTCTCTAGATTATCGTCACTAGATCATTGTCATCGATTCATCGTCATCGTCCCTGCTGCTACTATCTCAATCAATATCCAATCTACTCATCATAGGAAGTTCTACAGAGCCATCCCTTTTTCATGCTGGATGTAGGCCCACCACCTGTAGGTCTTCATCAACACTGGCCATACTATGGAATCCTCAAGACTTATTACGTGCATCATAAAACCTCACAAGAGAATCCCAGGCTGTTACGAGTACACAGCTCTACCTGTCGGATCTCCAAGGACATATTACATGTGACCCCACCACAAAACCTCACAAGAGCATCCCAGGCTTTTACAAGCACACATCTTTACCTGTCGGATCTCCCAAGGACATATTACATGTGGTCCCACCACAAAACCTCGCAAGAGCATCCCAGGTTGTTACAAGCACACAGCTCTACCTGTCGGATCTCCCAAGGACATATTACATGTGGTCCCACCACAAAACCTCGCAAGAGCATCCCAGGCTGTTACAAGCACACAACTCTACCTGTCAGGTCTCCCAAGGACATATTACATGTTGTCATGGAAAAACCACGCAAGAGCATCCTGGGCTATTACGAGCACACAGCTCTACCTATCAGATATCCGAGGGCCATATTATATGCCATCTGACAAAACCTCACAAGAGCGTCCCAGGCTGTTACGAGCACACATCTCTACTTGTCGGATATCCTAGGGTGCTATTATATGTCCTCCCAGAGAAATGCCTCGAAAGTGCATCCCAGGCTATTACGAGCACATAGCTCTACCTGTCGGATCTCCCAGGTCAACTTACATGCTCATATGCACAACCTATCCACGGCCACAAAGTATCAACCTGATACTCACTGTACATCATCCTGATGTACATGATCATCCTAATCATCATCACGGCATCGTCCTGATGGATGTCATCCAAAGCATCATCCCGATACTCATCACACATGATCATCCTGATCACCGTCACTGCATCATCTTGATACTCATCACACATGATCATCCTGATCATCGTCACTACATCGTCCTAATGCATGGTGTCCAGAGCATCGTCCTAATAGTCATCATCCATAATCAACCTGATCATACAATGTATCCACCTGATAGATATCATCATACATGATCCTCTTGATCATACAATGTATCTACCTAATACAAATCATCATACATGATCTACCTGATCATACAAGTATCCACGTGATACATATACAAATACATGATCCACCTGATCATACAATGTATCCACCTGATACATATACAAATGCATGATCCAACTGATCATATCAATCATCCAACATGATGCATATACATATACCTGATCCAACTGATTATATCCAACATCCAACATGATGCATATACAGAGCAGTAACTGGAGCATCGTCCTGATGCTCATCATCCAGTGCTTACATCCATAGCCATGGGAAGGATCCTCCTCTCACCATACTTGGAATGGATCCAGCAAATGTGTCCATCACTTCTTCCTCAAAGTGTCATCAATCTAAAGAACACCAAGCCTCTCTATGAAGTACTCAAACTTCACTCTTGCTATTGGTTTCGTCAACACATCCACAACCTGCTCATCCATCGCAACATACAGGAGCTTCCCTACTCCTCTCTGCACCATATCCCTGATATAGTGATATTTGATCTCAATGTGCTTCGACCTGTCATGGAACACTAGGTTCTCAGAAAGCTTCACACAACTCTAGTTCTCACAAAAGATACTAGTAGGATCCAACGGGAGATCAAATAACTCAGACAATAGCTTCCTAAGCCACACTACCTCACAACTAGCCGAACAAGCTGCAACATACTCTGCTTAGGCTCTACTCAGTGCTACGTAGGATTTCTTCTTGCTAAACCAAGAGATCACACATGATCCCATAATGAAGAAGCACCTAGAAGTGCTCTTCCTATCCGCAACACTACCAGCCCAATCTAAATCAACATAACCCTGCAGATTAAACTTTTGATTCCCATCATACTTGAGCCCATAGTAAACTGTACCCTTCAGGTACCTTAGAATATGCTTTATAGCAACCAGGTGAACACCTCTCGGATCCGTCAGAAACTGGCTCAATGTGTTCACCACAAAGCAAATGTCTGGACTCGTGTTTGTCAGGTACATCAAGGACCCAAACATCTGACGATACACCATAACATCAACTAGATCAGATGAAGCATCACACAGAAGCTTCAGGTTCGATGCCATAGGTGTGGCCATGGCCTTGTAGTCCATCATCCCGAATATCTTCAGGATCTCTACTGCATGCTTCCCTTGTTCAAGGAAGATCCCATCTGCACTCTACCACACTTCCATGCGTAGAAAATAGTGCATCATCCCCAAGTCCTTCATCTCAAACTGGGCAGCAAGCTTCCTCTTGGTATCAGCAATCAAACTATCCTCACCTGTAACAAACAAGTCATCCACATACATAAGTAGTATCATTGGATTGCCTTCCTCAACCTTGTAGTATAGGTTGGAATCTGCTTTACTGTTGGTAAAGCCCAAACTAGATAGAAATTTGTCTATCCTACCATACCAATTCCTAGGAGCTTGCTTCAAGCAATACAAGGATTTCTTCAACCTGCACACATATGACTCTCTGTCATGCATCTCAAAACCAAGTGGTTGCTCCACATACACTTCCTCCTCGACTACACCATTCAAGAAAGTTGTCTTGACATCCATCTGGTGTATCTTCCACTTCATCACTGCAGCCAGAGAAAGTACTATTCTGATGGAAGTGTACCTCGCTACAGGAGCAAAATTTTCTTCATATTCTATCCCCTCTTTCTGGGAGAAGCTATGAGCTACAAATCTCGCTTTGTATTTCTATATGCTTCCATCTGCAGCATGCTTGATCTTTGGAAGTCACAACAGACTTCCCATCTGGTCTTGTGACCACATACCAAACATCTTTCTTCATGATTGACGGATCATGGTATTGTTTCATTACTTCATCCCGGATCCTGGGAACTTCAATCTCTTCAATAGATAGCTTTGTTGCTGGAACAAATGTTGTAGTCCTTCTTTTGTAGCTGATGGGATACGATCTTTCCTACAAAGCAAGTTAAATTGCATGACTAGAAACATCTCATAGTTTTCAAAACAAATTCTTACACATAAAGAAATATGTCATACAGTCATTCAATTATTTTAGCCAATGCTTCAATACAACATTTATCCATATCACGTAACTTTCTAAATGCCTTCCAATCTCTACCAGAACATTGTTAAGAGTGTGCACAACTCCCAGCATGTCATCAAAGAGGTTTCATTATAGATAAGTAGCAATGGAATGTTGTACAATGCCATAGGCCACTTACCCATCACATGCATATTAGTAGTATACTATTCATTAATGCAATTATTCTAATATTCATAATACACGCCCTAAGTCTAGGAACATAAGCATATACATTATTGAACAATATTATTTAAACAAACAAGTATGCAAGAAATGACAATTCAAATACTTATCTTTGTTTGGTTGTAGGGTGGACTCCCTCTAAATATTTGCTTCCTTGCAGGAACTACTGGAGTGTGCTCCCTCTTGATCTTTGCTTCCTGGATTACCTATCTTTGAACTTATATCCATCCTCGATCACTATGCATACTTACTAGTATCATCATTGTGTTATCCTCGACGTCTCATACATACATTCATTAGTATAATCTTAATACTATCAAAAGCATTATGATTCTAAGTAATCTTAAACATGTATGGTCAATATCATGTCATACACAGATAATTTATCGCAAATCTTATACTCATGCATATTCCTATTTGACCATAGGACTTTTCTGGTTAGTCATATCATCAATCAAAGTAAGAAGCATAATATTCCTAAACCCTTGATTACTTACATTTCTAACTTCATAAATAATCTTTGCACCGAGAGGCACTCTACAGTCCAATATGAGGGAGATCTTGTAACATTTGTCGAGTGTTTGTCGAGTTTGTCGAGTGTTTGTCAAGTAAAAAAACAATACAAAGTAAGCAAAAAAGAATAATACAAAGTAAAAAGTAATAAATATTATGTCGGCCATAAACAAAAAAGAATAATGAAATGTAAAAAGTAAATATGAGGGAGATCTTGTAACATTTTTCGAGTGTTTGTCAAGTAACAAAATAATACAAAGTAAACAAAAAAGAATAATACAACATAATTGCACCAAGAGGTGCTCTACAGCACAGTATGAGGGAGATCTTGTAACATGTGTAGAGTGTTTGTCGAGTTTGTCGAGTAAAAAAATAATACAAAGTAAGCAAAAAAGAATAATACAAAGTAAAAAGTAATAAATATTATGTCCACCATAAACAAAAAAGAATAATACAAAGTAAAAAGTAAATATGAGGGAAATCTTGTAACATTTGTCGAGTGTTTGTTAGTAACAAAATAATACAAAGTAAACAAAAAATAATACTACAACGTAAAAGGTAACAAATATTATGTCGGCCATAAACAAAAAAGAATAATACAAAGTAAAAAGTAAATATAAGGGAGATTTGATCCCTTTCGGCACTTGATAGAGCCGGATTTGGATCTATGTTGGTTATCAATCATGCCATGTATACTTATATAAGAAATCCTAACACAAGGTAGGATTCTAACTTGATATAGGAAAAACATACCTGGATTAGCATGCTAGCTAGTTATGTCTAACATACCCGCATAATGTCTTCTTGTTCTCTTCAATGACTTGTGTTAGTAACCTGCATATCTCATAGGTTAACCATTATAGAACCAAGTTATACATACCTCATAAGTATATCTTCTATATGATCCATGACAATGGATGAATCTTTGTCTTCATGTCACCATGATCATATGTTCTTGATCTAGAACTTGATTTGTCCTTCTAGATGTACCTTTCATATTAGCGGACAACATCATCCTCGTACAACACCACAATGCATTAGTACAATCATAAGTGTTATAACCCTAATTAATGAATATCTTCTATCATGCATTCATACTTTTACTAGGGTGATAAGACAGGTCTAAAATTAGTCAAGATTGTTACTAAACTTAATAACATGAAGACAAACATATCATAAACTTAATCATGAACATATTTCCAAACATACTTGTAAGTCATACATGTCAATATTGCTTGTAATATTCTTATGTAAGGCCTTAGCCTCATCTCCCTCTGAAATAGGAACTTCTTCACTTATGCAAGTGACTAATCCATTCTCTTCTAGGATTAACCCAATCCACTTGATTTGTAGAAATTGGATCTAGAGTTGGATCAGGGTTTGTCAGGGAAACCCTAAAAATTCAAACTTTGAATTTCAAACTTCTGAAAGGATAGAAAGATGCACCTTGATGAGCTGATCAACTTGGTATACTCAAAATTTGAAAACTGCAAAGTTTCACCCCTCAAATTTGCTTTTCAATCTTCTGGATTCACCAGGGAGGACCCTGAATTAGGGTTTGAGTTTCCTGGAGCTTCACCCAACCAAATAGTTTGATCCAAATCTCTAAACTTTGATTTTTCCAAGGAGCTTCCATCTATGGTCATAGATTTCAAAAATTTCCATTTTTGTAGAAGCCCTAATTTTCCACTTTTCTGATCAAAGTCCCAAACTAGGGTTTGATCAAGCCCGACATTCTGTGCAAACAAAGAATTCGATCTTGGTCTCTAAATTATGATATTGATGAGGACCATCCAGTCGTGGTCTCCAATACAAAAATTTCCAACATTCTCCGAAACTCGAAATTCCCGTAGCCATGAATGAAGGTGCTCAAAATCCAATTATGTTTTGACAGAAATATGCACCTGATTGTTTCTGTTGTAACTCTGAAATTTTAGATCTACAGAATCTGAAAATTCTTACTATGGTATCCTAACCTGTTATATTTCCAACCCCATAGGTCTTACGTCAAATGGATTCTTTGAAAGAGATTTAGACCAAGTGTCGCAACGTGACCTGTTTATGGGATAAAACAGGAGAGCGAACTTGTACGGAGTGCCACATGTCACTGGTTCAATTTTGGCCTCTGAAAATTGTACCTGTGAAAGTAAAGTCTGTTCCCTACCTGCCACTTTTTACTAAATTTCATTTGGAGCTTCCTATCCCAAATTGTGACCTTTTTTCCTAGGGCACTTGTTTATGACTCGGATCATGAAGAGGCATAAACCCTATATTGTACAAATCATAAATCTGAAAGTACAACGAATTAGAGGCTCTCCTTCGGACACAAGGTACATGGGGATCTTAGCTTCGACTTGTAATATTTTCAAATCCTGAAACTTCTCCAAAATGAATTTATAGATAAAGTTCTACGATGACTGGTTTTTTCTATATCAAGCCCTAGCTTTGCAAGTGCAACACGTGTCATAAATGCCATACCATGCCTTCTTTTAGGCTAGCTCTGATACCATGTTAGTTTTTCAGAATTTACTTCAATCTGATATAGGATCTTACCTAAGAGAACAATATGTACAGCATATTAATCATGGACACAATAATGCAAGCACACAAGAGACACAGAATTTCACTGGCGAAAACCAAGAAGGTGAAAAACCCCGCAACTTCCTCAGAGAACGATAGAGCCATGATACAAAACTGAAGCATAAGAGATATACTCCTAGCAGCAGCTTCTCCTCCTCCAATAGTGCGCCACTCTTCAATGAGTGTATGAGTGAGAAAAAAATGATCAACTATAGTGCCTCCCGCACTCTATTTATACATGACTTGACTTGCCTAATAGGTCAGCCTCAACTTAACCACATAGCATAACCCTGACAGGCCGACCCCCAGTAGGGTGGTCTAATAACCCTTTAACCCACATGAATTATACAGGGCTGACCCCATCAAGGTTGTCTAATAATCCATCAAGTATAAGTTATGACACTTACAATATAAATGACGACACTTCCGTATAGAGGAATAATAACATCTCTATAGGAGTACAATATAGATAGGTGAAATACATTCCGAAGTTACATATACATCAACACTTAGTGGGCACCCAATAATACTAAGGCGACCTTGGCTAGCAACTGCAGAGGCCTATATATGGTGCAAATCGGGCAACATGACAATCACCAGTGGGCAAGATAGGAAGAAAATCATGATCTATCCTCCAGCAAGAAAGTCCACAGACCTAGAATATCAAAACTCTACAAATGATTATAATGACATAACAGACCAAAACATCCAACCTGCTCTTGTTATGTTTAGCCTAAATTCACAAGCAAGATCACTGAAAGAAACATAATCACAATATAGACAAAGATTTACCATGGGAAACCCTCATGGGGTAGAAAACCTAGCAAAGCTTTCCTCAATATAGATAATCAACCAATACAAGACGCAGTACCCAAGAAAGAGCTCCTTCTCCTCCTATGCAGACCTCTCTCTCTTTCGTATGCCCCAATCACAAGTGAGTGAATGAATGATATAAGTGAGGAACACACCTCCTCTACTTATACTCATCTCCCAAGTGACTTTTTACCCTAATGGGGCTGACCTCTCCTAAGAGAGTCTAATAACCCCTAAATAACTAACTCAGGGATGACCCCACATGGGATATATAATAACCCTAGTTACCACACACTCTCGGAGGAATAAACATCTCCGGATACATAACAAAGTCCCGTCGGAGGAATGTACCATCTCCGGAATAATAGGATAGAAATACAATATTCTTAGAAGTTACAATATTTCACACTCCCCCTTAACGAGAAGGATATTATAACAACGTCTGTAGGAGCAAGGAGTCATCAACTACATAATACATGATATATCTATAAATCATTGGAAGCTTTCTTCATACATCATCAGTAACTCAACCACTTACTAGAACATATTCAAGATCTTCAATAATGGAACATCAACATCTTCAATACTGAGTCTTCATCTTCTGCAGCACTCGAATAGCGATAGCAATATCAACTTCTGGATCCTCACGATCATTAGCATCGTCATCTCATGATCATTAGCATCGTCATCTCACAATCATCAGCATCATCATCACATGATCATCATCATCATCATCACAGGATCATCAGCATCGTCTTCAGATGATCATCAGCATCGTCATCACACGATCATTATGTGGATCCGTTGATCAACAGCCTCATTGTCTGGATCTTGCGATCAACATTATAGCAGCATACCCTACAACACACATGATCCAATTTACAGGATGATCAATCCTTCTCACTTTAGGACATAATTCCAAGGATGATAAAATCCTAACACGTACATTTTGAACCAAGGGTTCCGGGATGATGCAATCCCCATCATGTACATTTTGAACCAAGGGTTGTAGGATGATGCAATACCCATCACGTACATTTTGAACCAAGGGTTCCGGGATGATGCAATCCCCATCACGTACATTTTGAACTAGTGGTTCTAGGATGATGCAATCCCCATCACGTACATTTTGAACTAGTGGTTCTGGGATGATGCAATCCCCATCACATACATTTTGAACTAGTGGTTCCGGGACGATGCAATCCCCATCATATACATTTTGAACTAGTGGTTCCTGGATGATGCAATCCCCATCACATACATTTTGAACCAATCGTTCAGGGACGATGCATTCTTATCACGTACATTTTGAACCAAGCGTTCAAGGATGATGCAGTCCTATCACGTACATTTTGAATCAAGTGTTCAGGTACGATGCAGTCTTATCACATACATTTTGAACCAAGTGTTCAGGGATGATGCAGTCCTATCACGTCCACTAGGGACCACACAATGACCTCATTGTCAAAACAGGTAGCCTCATCATCGACATCATCGTCGAAACAGGTAACCTCATCAATGCTATATGTATCCACATCAATACAAGTATCCTCATCACATCATTGATACAGTATGCTAATCAATATAGGTATCCTTATTATTGACCTTATCATCAATATAGGCAATCTTATCAACGATATAGGTATCCACATTGTGAAAATCCTCACAGCAAATCTAAGAGTTGATGTATACTTCACAAGAGTATTATGATTAAGTAGGAAAATAGAAGAAGAGTGGTCAATGCAGTATAATGAGAAACAGAATAATAATACAGTAGAACTCAGATAGAAGAAAAAATACTTCACACACGCTAATTAATTAATCACAATATGGACAATAAGTAGTACAATGCATGAGGATTCGAATGCCTAAGCTGGAAATTTGAATTAGCCTTCATGGAGTGATCAAAATATCACTGGAGTGTCATCGAAGCACAACTAGTAGTCTATCTCATCATCGGTGGAGTCATCAATGCACAAGTAACTGTCAACCATCAGTCAAACTGAGTCTAAATGAGTCAGGTAGGTGTAACTGAATGTAACTGGCACATGGAGAAACTAACTAAATGAAGGAGGCTTAGTGGAGGGCGCATGAGGAGCTAACTGGAGTTAGAATAGGTATTCATGTCTCATCGGAGGTCAATCGGAGTGATAACAACAGTGAGGCGTCAATCTGGCCTCAAATCAAGGAAAGACTGGTGGCTAACTGAAGTAAACTGGATTGGTAGGTGAGAAAGGCTCCCTTCTCATGCAGTAGGTGAAAGGAGGGTGCATGACAGGCTAGGAGGGATGAAACTGAGTAAACAAAAGCTCTGGGGGCTAGCTAACTGAGGGCTAGGTGTTGGGACTGATGACTGGAATCCATGCAAATGCATGCAAACCCTAAAAGCGCATGCATGAATGAAAATGTAAATTATCAAAATGCTGGTGGGACTAGGATGGAGTATAGGAATATCCTAACACCCCCCCTTAATCCATCCTGGGACCTGGTAACTAAGACCAAAGGTCACCCAATACAATGAATAATAACAGTCAATAAACCGAGGAATTGGGGAAAATTTCATGGGAAAAATACCCCCCCCTAAAAACAGACTATAAGAAACACACAAAGAATAAATGCTCCAAACACAAGCAGATGTGATGCTTGGTCATATGTCTAGAGGTATCTTCTTCTTGGGAAGAAGTGGATCATGCTCGAAAAGCATGTGCTTGTACTTGCTATTCAAATCGAATGTGATGAGAACAAATCCAAAAGTATGAGGATGGTCCTTGAACCTGTGATTTGAATGAGTTGAGGTAGGATCAAAAACATGAATATGCAAATAGTATTTTGTCTTCTCCTTCGAGCCATCATGGGTGAGATTATGCCAAAAAGAACCATCAAATAATAATGATTGCTTGAAATCCAAATCATATTTAAGACTTGATGAATAGTTTCCTGAGATCTCCTTTGAACTAGCAGGGGTGAGATCAAAACTATCATACGCATGAGAAATTATCCCAAGTAGTAATTTCTTAGAATCCAAACTAGATCCAAGAGTTGAATCATGGTTTATTGAGATCTCCTTTGAACCATAAGAGGTGAGATCAAAACCAGTAAATGCATGAGAAGTTATCCCAAGCGAATGGCAATGGTTTCTTAAGATCTCCTTTCAACCAGCAAGGGTGAGATCAAAACCAGTAGATGCATGAGCAATTATCCCAAGTGGGTGGCAATGGCCATACTCTTCGATAACCTTCTGAAAGCATGGAATAATGATCATATAGTAGTAAATAAGAGGTGATTACTTGAGGAGAGCGAATGCATTACCTCCAATAGCTGATTTTACCTCCAAAATAATCATGTGATCATGATGCAAACAAACAGACTCTGGTGCAAGAGAGGATTTAGGACCTTCTGCAATATCTAGAGTGTGAGTTGGCATAGACAGAGAAGAAAGTTGGAGCATGAGTGTATAATCTGCAAGTTTGTTGTGGACAACTTCAAAATGAGATATGTTTGATACTAGTTCATGATCAATGAGATCATCAAGGAGGGAAAATGCATCACTTTGCTTGCTCTCGAAGGGGTTTGGACCAATCCCTTCATTATGTCTGCCACATCTTTCATCTAGGTAGGCCCATAGATATTTTGGAAATGAAAAATTAGGGAGTTCATATAACATGCATCGAGACATAGCATACATCATGGTTGCACAAGCTATTTCTCCTTCATTTAACCAGTCATATTCTTCTTCAAAGGAATCAAACTCTCTTTCAAAACAATAATCAATGAGACCATGTTTCTTCAAATGTGCTATCATGGTGGTTTCCATTCATCATAGTTGAATGGAGAAAGAGGAGTAATTCCTGATGAATACATAGAAGCTATAGAAGACCTGCAAAAACAATAGAGAATATCTGCAACTACTATTGCTGCACTCGAAATCTTGGTAACAACCTGCAAAAAACTCTTAGGAATGGAGATAAACAATACTCTCAACATGCACTGATACCATGTGAGAATCCTCATAGCAGATCTAAGAGATTATGTATACCTCACAAGAGTATTATGATTAAGCAGGAAAATAGAAGAAGAGTGGTCAATGCAGTATAATGAGCAACAAAATAATAATACAGTAGAACTCGGATAGAAGAAAAAATACTTCACACACGCTAATTAATTAATCACAATATGGACAATAAGTAGTACAATGCATGAGGATTCGAATGCCTAAGTTGGAAATTCGAATTATCCTTCATGGAGTGATCAAAATATCACTGGAGTGTCAACGGAGCACAACTAGTAGTATATCTCATCATCGGTGGAGTCATCAATGCACAAGTAACTGTCAACCGTCAGTCAAACTGAGTCTAACTGAGTGTGGTAGGTGTAACTGAATGTAACTGGCACATGGAGACACTAACTGAATGAAGGAGGCTCAGTGGAGGGAACATGACGAGCTAACTGGAGTCAGAACAGGTAGTCATGTCTCATCGGAGGTCAATCGGAGTGATAACAGTAGTGAGGAGTCAGTATGGCCTCAAATCAAGGAAAGACTGGTGGCTAACTGAAGTAAACTGGACTGGTAGGTGAGAAAGGTGCCCTTTTCATGTAGTAGGTGAAAGGAGGGCGCATGGCAGGATAGGAGGGTTGAAACTGAGTGGAAGGAAACACCAGGGGCTAGCTAACTGAGGGCTAGGTGTTGGGACTGATGACTGGAATGCATGCAAACCCTAAAAGTGCATGCATGACTGAAAATTTAAATGATCAAAATACTGGTGGGACTAGGATGGAGTATAGGAATATCCTAACACCCCACCTTAATCCATCCTGGGCCCTAGTAACTAAGACCGAAGGTCACCCAATACAATGAATAATAACAGTCAATAAACCGAGGAATTGGGGAAAATTTCATGGGAAAAATACCCCCCCCTCAAAACAGACTATAAGGCACACACAAAGAATAAATGCTCCAAACTCAAGTAGGTGTGGTGCTTGGTCATATGTCTGGAGGTATCTTCTTCTTGGGAAGAAGTGGATCATGCTAAAAAAGCATGTGCTTGTACTTGCTCTTCAAATCGAATGTGATGAGAACAAATCCAAAAGTATGAGGATGATCCTTGAACCTATGATTCGAATCCATTGAGGTAGGATCAAAAACATGAATATGCAGATAGTAATTTGTCTTCTCCTTCGAACCATCATGGGTGAGATTATGCCAAAAAGAACCATCAAATAATAATGATTGCTTGAAATCCAAATCAGATTTAAGACTTGATGAATAGTTTCTTGAGATCTCCTTTGAACCAGCAGGGGTGAGATTAAAACTATCATATGCATGAGAAATTCTCCCAAGTAGTAATTGCCTAGAATCCAAAATAGATCCAAGCATTGAATCATGGTTTCTTTAGATCTCCTTTGAACCATAAGAGGTGAGATCAAAACCAGTAAATGCATGAGAAGTTATCCCAAGCGAATGGAAATGGTTTCTTGAGATCTCCTTTGAACCAACAGGGGTGAGATCAAAACCAGTAGATGCATGAGAAATTATCCCAAGTGTGTGGCAATGGCCATATTCTTCAATAACCTTCTAAAAGCATGGAATAATGATCATATAGTAGTAAATAAGAGGTGATTGCTTGAGGAGAGCGAATGCATTACCTCCAATAGCTGATTTTACCTCCAAAATAATCATGTGATCATGATGCAAATGAACAGACTCTGGTGTAAGAGAGGATTTAGGACCTTCTGCAATATCTAGAGTGTGAGCTAGCATAGAAAGAAAATAAAGTTGGAGCATGAGTGTATAATCTACAAGTTCTTTCTGGACAACTTCAAAATGAGATATGTTTGATACTAGTTCATGATCAATGAGATCATCAAGGAGGGCGAATGCTTCACTTTTCTTGCTCTCGAAGGGGTTTGGACCAATCCCTTCATTCTGTCTGCCAAATCTTTCATCTAGGTAGGCCCATAGATATTTCGGAGATGAAAAATCAGGGAGGTGATATAACATGCATCGAGGCATAGCATACATCATGGTTGCACAAGCTATTTCTCCTTCATTTAACCAGTAATACTCTTTTTCAAAGGATTCAAACTATCTTTAAAAACAATAATCAAACAGACCATGTTTCTTCAAATGTGCTATCATTGGTGGTTTCCATTCATCATAGTTGAATGGAGAAAGAGGAGTAATTCCTGATGAATACATAGAAGCTATAGAAGACCTACAAAAACAATAGAGAATATCTGCAATTGCTACTGCTGCAAAAATGCAGAAATTGTTGCAACTGCTACACTCGAAATCTTGGTTATAACCTGTAAAAAACTCTCACGAATGGAGATAAACAATACTCTCAACATGCTCTGATACCATGTGAGAATCCTCACAGCAGATCTAAGAGATGATGTATACTTCACAAGAGTATTATGATTAAGCAGGAAAATAGAAGAAGAGTGGTCAATGTAGTATAATGAGCAACAGAATAATAATACAGTAGAACTCGGATAGAAGCAAAAAGACTTCACGCACGCTAATTAATTAATCACAATATGGACAATAAGTAGTACAATGCATGAGGATTCAAATGCCTAAGGTGGCAATTCGAATTAGCCTTCATGGAGTGATCAAAAGGTCATTAGAGTGTCATTGGAGCATAACTAGTAGTCTATCTCATCATTGATGGAGTCATCAATGCACATGTAACTGTCAACCGTCAGTGAAACTGAGTGTGGTAGGTGTAACTGAATGTAACTGGCACATGGAGACACTAACTGAATGAAGGAGGCTCAGTGGAGGGCACATGAGGAGGTAACTGGAGTCAGAACAGGTAGTCATGTCTTATCGGAGGTCAATTGGAGTGATAACAGCAGTGAGGAGTCAGTCTGGCCTCAAATCAAGGAAAGAGTGGCGGCTAACTGAAGTAAACTGGACTGGTAGGTGAGAAATGCGCCCTTCTCATGCAGTAGGTGAAAGGAGGGTGCATGACAGGATAGGAGGGCTGAAACTGAGTGGAAGGAAGCTCTGGGGTCTAGCTAACTTAGGGCTAGGTGTTGGGACTGATGACTGGAATGCATGCAAACCCTAAATGATGCATGAAAACCCTAAAAGTGCATACATGACTAAAAATGTAAATGATCAAAATACTGGTGGGACTAGGATGGAGTATAGGAATATCCTAACACACATCGATACCAGTATCCAACTATCATTATATCACTCCCCCTTTCGAGGAGGGTCCTTCTGAACTACACCAAGCATTTCTCAGAAATACTCAAACTTTACTCAAGATAGAGGTTTGGTCAAGATATCAGCAACTTGTTTGTTAGTGCCCATATACTCGAGCTTGATAGCTCCTTTCTGCACCATATCCCGTATATAGAAATATCGAATCTCTATGTGCTTTGACTTATCATGGAACACTGGATTCTCTGTCATCTTGATACAACTCTGGTTATCACACAGGATCACAGTGGGGTCCATCTCTAAGTCAAACAGTCCTGATAACAACTTCTAAAGCCATATCACTTCACAATAAGCATAGCAAGCATCTATATATTCCACTTCAGCTGTGCTGAGAGCCAGACTAGACTGCTTCCTACTATACCATGAGATCATGGCAGATCACAGCCAATAACATCTTCCCAATGTACTTTTCCTGTCTGATACACTTCCAACCCAATCAGCATCTATGTAGCCATACAATCTGAAATCATGATCTCCAAAATAATATAGACCAAAGTCTGTCATACCCTTTAGGTAGGTCATCACATGCTTTGCAGCTATCAAGTGAACACGTTTAGGTTCTACTAGATACTGACTCAAGGTGTTCACAGCAAAGCATATATATGGCCTAGTGTTCATCAGATACATCAATGACCCAATAATCTGTCTATACAGAGTTACATCCACTAACTCTAATGAGTCATCCACCAACAACTTTAAGTTGGAATCCATGGGAGTGGCCATGGCTTTACATTCCAACATATTAAATCTTTTCAAGATTTCCACAGCATACTTTACCTGGTTGAGAAAGATTCCTTCGGAGCCTTGCCATACTTCCAATCCTAGGAAGTAATGCATCAAACCGAGATCTTTCATCTCAAACTCTGCAGAGAATTTCTTCTTGCACTCAACAATTTGTTTCTCATTTCAAGTCAGAAATAGATCATCCACATATAATAACAATATGGCAGGTTCATCATCCATAACCTTGAGATAAAGGTTAGGATCAGCTTTAATCTTGGTAAAGCCCAAGCTTGTCAAGAAACTGTCAATTCTTCCATACCAAGATCTGGGAGCTTGCTTCAACCCATACAAAGCCTTCTTCATTTTGCATACATGGGTTCTTCTATCTGCAACCTCAAATCCTTGTGGTTGTTCTATGTACACTTCTTCCTCAATCACACCATTAAGGAAAGCTGTCTTTACATCCATTTGATGTAATTTTCACTTCATCATGGATGTAAGTGCCATAATGGTTCTAATAGAAGTGTACCTTGCAATTGGTGCAAAACTTTCTTCATAGTCAATTCCCTCTTTCTGAGAGAATCCTCTGGCCACAAACCTTGCCTTATACTTTTCAATGCTACCATCCGCAGCATGCTTTATCTTATATATCCATTTGGAGGATACCACACTCTTTTCCTTTGGTTTGGGAACCACATCCCAAACATCATTCTTCATTATTGACTGGTACTCCTCTATCATTGCCTCTACCCACTCTTTCTTATGAACTACCTCTTCATAACTAGTAGGTTCTTGATCCACAAGATCACATATCAAAGCCACATAGTTAGAGAATGGCTTTGGTTTCTTGCTCACTCTAGTGGAGCCTTCAGGAGCTCCATACTTTTCTACTCCTAGTATAATATCTCTATCCCATGCTGGCTTTCTCCTTCTTGAAATGTTTGTGATAGGGGGTTCTTGTGGTTCTATCATGTCATGGTCTTCAGGTGTTTCTTCTTCGAGGGCTGGTGCAACTTCTGCAATTCTAGTAGGTGCTTCTTCCTCATATACTTCTTCATACTGGCATTTCCTAGATCTCTTGAGAGCTACTTCTTCATCAAATGTTACATCCCTTCTAATTTCCATATGATGGAATCCTGGGTTGGATGATTTACAATAATCAACAAATATTCCCTTCTTTCCAGAAGGGTCCAACTTAGTTCTCTTTTCTTTTGGTATGTGAATATATACTGGACACCCAAATATCTTGAGGTGGCTTACCTCAGGTTTCTTCCCTATGAATACTTCTTCTGGAATCTTGAATTCAAGGGCACTGTTGCTTGGTTTTTCAACCAAGCATGTGCAAGGATGCACCTACTAACTAGTAGTAGTAGTCTCAAATAAAGCAATGTAAATAAGCAAATATAAACTATAGATTGATGGCAGTAAACAGTAAAATAAAGAAATCTAAATTAATAACAATAAGCAAAATTGATTCATAAACATGTAAATAAAAATTAAAACTCTTGTATTACCTCAAATGGTGAGGATGGTGAGTTTTGAGTAGCTCCAAGGTTGAGAAGCTCCAATGTCCAATGGTCTCTTCTTCTCCAATGCTTCAATGGCTCGGAAAATCCCAAAAGATGGGAAAATCCCAAAAGATGGGAAAATCTCAAGATGGATTTTGGCAGCATGAGGATAGGATGAAATATGGATGAAAAGTGAGGAGCCCCTATCATCTTTTTATATTTTTTGGTGATGAGAAATACCATTATGGTTATGAGGAAACCAATGGTATTAACCAACATGGTTTAGGTCTTTTTTTCCCTCTTTTTCCTTTTTTGAGTATTTGTTTTATATTTTTATTCCCTTTTAATATTTTTGGGGAATTTTGGACCCTTTGTGAGGGCTTTTTGTGTTTTTTGAGAAAAAATATATATATTGAGTGGAAAAAGGTGTATTATGGTCTTTTTGGTGACCTTTTGATGGTTTTAGAGGCTCAAATGGTGGAAAAACTGGACAAATGGATCATGTGAATAAGGGAATGAGCTAGTGAGCACTTTTTGCATGTTAACAGATTGCCCCCTGATGTGTGAGGGTAGGAGCTCATCATATGATCGATAGACATCATAGTTCTTTTGTATTTTTCCTAGGGTTTGGAGGAGAGAAGAGACTGATTAGAGACTGGAAAAACGGCCCCTTGGAAGCTGCAAAAACTGAAAAAATACATGGCCTCAAAATGAATGAGGAATAATCTCTGATAATGGACGAGGTGGGCATACCCATGCTCATGTCAAGAGATATATATAACAATTAGGCCCAAGAAGGGGGACCTGAATAATACATAAAAATATGTTGGTAGATCATAATGGTCCAGAGGGGACACAAAGCTAGGACATACTCATGATCATACCATGACTAATCTCAATAACTGATACACGGGAAAAGAGAAACAACCATTCTAAATAAGGTTTCAGAAGGGTTGATGAACTGTTGGAGCTAAAGGTGTCCAACATCTGTAGGGAGTCAGTGACTGTGAGTCAACTTCTGAGGAGTATATGTAACTGTATACTCAAGGGAGTATAGAACTGCGGTACATCTTGAAAATTGTCGCTGAGCACAACCCAGATATCCATAGGAAAATGTAACTGGTTGTTTCCTCAATTAGGCTCTCAAATGTGGTAGAGTCAGGTGATATCTGGCGTCTTCAACAAATAACTAAAAGGATCGATACCATGTACGAGTCTCAATGATTCGATCAAGGTGTTGAAGTCGAGCATGTGAGAAACAATCATTTGGAGAGGCACTAAGGACTCCTTTCGAATGGTGATGAGTCCAAGGCACAGGGACCTCTGGGTATTTGGTCTGGAATAGATTTGGTTGGAATCGACAGAGGGAGACCAGAAACTACCAAGGAAATGATGTTTCCTTGATAGGAGCACGAGGTGTACAACTAAAGTGTAATAGTACTGATGGTAGGACTGACATACTATGGGGATGGGGAATAACTGGGGTCATAGAGTGGTTGGACTCAAACTTCCTTTGTTCAGAGAATGATGACATGGTGGTTGACCTGGAAACATGGGAAACTGACTTTTAGGTGTGGGGATTATCTTTAAGGGATCAAGGGTATGTATTGCAGATTAGAGTGACTCTGGGGGACAAGCTGATGGATGCTATCGGGAGACTGTCAAGGTAACATACTGCAGAATACTCTGAACAAAGGAGACCATAATAGGGAAGTTGCCATATGAGTAGACATGATCTATTATGGCGTCGGAAAGCACCGTTGGGTCCTTCTTCGTGGTTTTAATGAGCTCCAAGAAGGGATAAAAGTGTGCTCTAAAATGGTACTATCCTGTAGATTTATGTGAGCCAAGGATTGTTCATGCTCGTGGTTGCTTTCAGTTTTTAGAGAGTCTGAAAGTAGTAACTATACTCCAATGGTGATCTTTTTCGTGTGTTATTCTCCAAGGCCCAAAAAAGCATAAAATAATGCGAATGGAGAACTCTTCTAGCCGATGTGACTAGAGTATTCATTTTTCGTAAATAGCCTACAAGGTCCAGAAAAGGGGTAAATTTATACCAGGTAGACTCCCTTTCAAATATGTTTAACGAGCATGAAAGGAAGCAAGATTGCTCGGCGATCTTTTCATTCTTTTAGGAGTTAGAAAAGAGCTTAACAGAAACTCCCTAAGTGCCTTTTTCGTAAAAGAATTGCTTGGCCCAAAAAAGGGATAAAATTATACTGAACAGAAAGGTATGGGTTAGAGCGAGGAGTGATCTCGAGCATCATCAAGTGCAGAAAACTGAATCCGGTGATATAAAATTCATCAAAAACGGACAACGGCCAATGTGGCACGCAAATCGAGGCAATGAGGGGCATGTCAAAAAATGTGTGAAAAATCTGGTGGTGAGAGCGACAAGTGATCTCAAGCATCATCACGAGCACAAATATATGAATCCGGCGGTGCAAAGGGTGCGAAAAACGGAGGTCAAATGACTCGGGAATGGTAAAAAAAAATTGAGGTTAAACAATGGTTATAAATAAAGGTGAGCCCACCAAGCGAAGGATGCAGTGGTGGGGAGAAATGATGACCTGTGGGAGCGAAATACTAGGCGTATCAAATCAAATCAAATATACCAGTGACACATGACTTCAAAAATGGTTGAGATCACAAATGTGAAAAAGTGAGCAGGGTTAATGAATTGCCCCCATGCTATGTGTATGGGGTTTGTGATTGTGGATCACATATTTGTTGGTTTGGACAATGGGATCATTGAAATACTGAGATAGGTGTGATGGGGAAGGTTCAAAATGATTGATCATGCCCCCTATCCCAGGGTCAAGGTAATCTATTATGCCCCCTAAATCAAAAGTGTCAATGCGGTGCAGATGCTGTCTTAGAGAGGATTAATAGGGCATTGACCAACTACTGGAGGGGGGGTGTACCATGAGGTTGTGGGCCATGGTGGCATACTGAAGTGATGATATGATGATGGGGGACTCCCCTTGCGGGGTTGATTCCCCTAGTATCACCGATGAGAATGATGATGATAATGAGTAGGCAAGGTTTCGGGCCTGCCCCCATGCTGTGGACATGTTGTTTCCTCTTGATTTGAAAAGGTTGAATATGTGGGTCAGAGGGATCAATGGAAGGGGTCGACCAGACAAAGTGGTCTCCATTGGAAACCATGTAAATTGTGTTAATATATTATGAAGAGGAAGATGGTGGGGGATGAATTTCCTCAATGAGAGGAGGGGATATCTCTAGATCGGCATTATTCAATTTGTATAGAGTTGCTCTATAATCTACGAGATCAGGGCAGTGATGTGAGTAATGGCCGCAAATGCCACATATCGCACAAGGGTGATTGGTACGCAATGATTTATCGCGAGGCTGAGGTGGTGGTTCAAGTTTGACAACTAGTATGTTAGTGTCATCATCCAACATTTGCATGTGTTCTTGAAGTGCCGGTAATTGTGGACATTGATGGGTAGCATGGCCTATATCGTCACACAAAGAGCACTTGGGGGGAGCACGAATTGTTGGGGGATTCTTTGCCAACTTGGGAGTTGGTGGGGCGGTACGGGTTGTGGGTCCAGTGGTGTAGGTTTGTGGGCCTATGCCCCCATTGTAGTGGAGTTCAGGGGGAGCATTACTAGATGTTGATGCAGTGGCCCCCATTGAAGGTGGCTAGTTCTGTATTTTTGCTACACCAGGGGGTAGACGGTTAGAAGTATTAATGGGTTTCACCAGTTGTAAAATGACGTTCGGTGTCGGGGGAGGGGTTGGGGCAGGTAGATACAACATAGGTAGTCCTAATGTTAATCCTGGGAGATTAAGTGTAGCCATGACTAGTGTATTGATGGCACCTTAAGGGGAAAATAAAAATGGGATAGTATGAATTGGTGTGGCTCCTACGTGAGTTGAAACTAAGGGTGGTTGTGGGAGTAAAGGGGGTTGTTGTTTTGGTACCTGTGTGTTATGCGAGAGGGTGCACAAATTAGATATCTCGGTTCTCTTCAAAGAGGGTGGGATGTATTGGAATGTGGAATTCATAGGTGATTCAAAGTATAATTTGGGTCTAACTATGGAGATGAACGATGTAGGTGCGTTCTGAACTGGTTGTTCAATCATAGGGAGTACATTTTTAGGTGCAGCGGGGGCGTATTGGTTTTGACACGTTTGGGGATTCATGTCGGATGATGACATCATAAAGAGATTATGAGTACTTTAATCCATCTCTTGGTTTGTGTGTGTAGCGTATGTGATTTGCTATTGTGGTGTTGTGGTTCCTTGGGGAGGATCCAATGGATGAGTGTTCAGCACTCCTCGTGTGGGAAAAGGATTCTACAGCACCATGGGTTTTGGTTTAGGAGGTGGTACTGGTTGTGTCGCATGCCCTTGGCATTGGGCGTCATCGGTCTAGAGTTGACGCGCTCGATCCAAATGGGGGAAAGTGTGTGTGTAATGGTTGTATACCCCGCATATGGAACATGGGTGGTTTGTTCGTAAATTGGGGTTCTTACCCTGTTTCGTTGGTCGATCAGTGTTTTGGTTGGTGGGGCCAGCATTGTTGTTGTTTGGAGGATAAGTCTGAATGACTGGAGGTTGTGCTGCAGCAAGCACTGCCTGTGGTGGGTAAAGCCACTGGGGCTTATGAGTGAAAAGGAGCATGTGTGGTCTACTGTTGGTAATACGTAGGGGGTACAACCGGAGGTGGATAGGCTGAAGGTGCGTGACCATAACACTTTGGTGGACATGAGGGTCCATGAGTGTGGTGGGGGTGGGCCATGGGAGCATAGGAAGTTGTAGCTCTGGAGTGAGATGTGGCTCGCAAAAGATCGAGGCTGGTATTATTGCGCATAATAGAAAAGGGTTGGTTGTGGGATGCAACTTGTCCAATGATGCCGTCGGCGGCGTGGGATGCCCCTGGCACGTCAGTCCGAGAGGAATCGTCATGGGGAGCATCGGGTAAAATAGTATATAGGTAGCCGCACTGGGCGTAGATTAGATCAAATTGCTGAGCTTTGAGGGTGGCTTCTTCTTCTGACTGGGGTCGTTCAGAAGCTACATCTTTGGCAATGAGGGGCAGAAGGGACTTGAGAAACCAATCCAAGAAGATACGGTCATCTAGCTTAATCTTGCATAGACTTCGGCATTTTCGCCACTCATGGATGTGATCTGTGATATGGGTTGTTGTGTTTTTCCTACAAGACAAAAGGATTTCAATGCCTGCATCATAGCGGACGGGTAGTTGAAAGAATTGTAAAAAAGTTGAGGCGAGGGATGTGAAGGTGGGGTGTGCCCCAAGTGGTTGCTCAATATACCATTTGGCAACAGAGCCAGTAAAAGTGCGTTGCAATAGGTGCAAGTGGATAGAGTCATCTACTATGGAGTTTGAGGAACACCATAAATGGAATGACATGACATGGTTTTGGGGATCTTCCCTAGCCTTCCCTTCAAACTTTGGGATGTCTGACGGGAGTTTTGTGGGCATGGGGGGCCAATTAGGGTCATTCCTAATGGGGTCATTTGTTAGTCTTTCCAAGTTGGGTATGTTAAGAATAGCCATAAATGGCAGACTGCCAGAGGGGTATGACATAGTCATGGGGGTATAAGTGCTAGTGGTAGCATTATGTATTGGGCCACTACCCCCTAGGGGGATATTAATCATGGGAGGTATGTGCCCTCTATCCATAGGAGTGTGGGAGGGGCCTGCGCCACCAAGTGCAACCTGGGTTACAGATGGGTTGGGAAGATGTCCAATAAGTGTTGGAATCTTAGTGGTAGCAGGGATAGTAGGTATAGTTCCCATAGTGGGCATGCCTAGGCTAGGTGTGGGTCCTATATTGGGCAGGGGTCCCATGTTAGGCATACCTAAAGGAGTTGTTGTAGTAGTGGCCAATGTGGTGGCCATTGTGGTGGAGGGTGTGGTGGATGTTCCACCAACAGTTTCTATGAAGAAGGAGTCAAAATGTGACCTGGCCATGGGGCTAGTGGGTGCTGTGTATATAGGATGTTCATATTCTTACTCAAAGTCAGATGTGAAATGAGGTGCGTCAAAGTCAGATGATAGGGTTCTGTGCCGATGACGTTTGGATTCAAGGGAATCGTACTACGGGGGTTCACCCTGGAAACGTCAAGAACATCTTGGGGACTCAATGGTGACAGTTGTGAATTAAATTTACTAGGTGGTGATGAGTGGAAAGCTCGAAATCCCTAATGCAACCGTGTGTGCAAGAGGGGAGCATAAAAAATAATGGCACTCAGGCCAACAACCAAACTCAAAACACTTACTATAACAACTGTGCTATAGTAAGTGGAGTAATCAAAAAATGTGGTCAGAAAACCAACATACAAACGACTCCTAAAAATAGAAAAAGGTGTACTCACTAACCAAAGGGAGGTAATGGAACATGCAAACACCTAACTGAAAAGTATTATGAATCAACAAGGTATATCCTATACAAGGTGATGAAATCCAAGTCACACAATATAAATTGTAAAATCAAACGCTAGATATCCCCCTACCAGAAGGGACACCGGGTAGACAATCCTCTAAGTTTGGCCACTAAGATACCCCATTCATGACACGTTCGGTTGGGTGAATCTGCAGTTTTGTTCTATCACCATTGTACTCCCATGAGGGTGGTACAACGAGAACTACTAAAAGTATCCTTCAGTTACTGAATGGATTGCGGTATTCCACTCAGGCTTCCGGAACTAGTCTGGCTACTTCAACCCTCTTAAGGGAGAGGCCTTCCCGATGAATTGGTGTTAAATCATGTCAACAAATAATAAGGGATTTTGGTACCCTAAATGTAAACCACTATGTCTCAACATGAAAAATGAGTGAGGGGTGTTATTTGGATACTTATCCTCTCAGTCCTACCTAACTAAAATGCTTTACTTTATTTGGTTGAGTTAAGCTACTTTTTTAAGGCTCACTTGAAATTATTTTGATAGATTGTGTGATGGTGTGGTTGTATACCAAATCAGTTTGCCTCGCATGGGCGACTTAATCACAAACTAAAATAATGATTTCAATTTGCGAAAAATGAAAGACGTTTCAAATTTAAATGCTTTAATAATCTTTTCAAAAAATATGGATTCTTTAAAACGTTTTGTAAGGTAAAGCAAATAACATATGTAAAAATAAATGGATTTCTAAAGTTTTTCTTGGGCAAAATATCAAGCAATTCAAAATTATGATTCTAACTTTACAAAATATGAAATTTCTAAGCTGAAAAAGGCTTAACAAATCTTTCTTTCACTTAACTGAAAATTTTCAAAAAGATGTAGTAAAGCAAATATCAGAAAAGTGTAGCTAGCAAAATGGGTGCAAGTAAATAAGCCTACTAAAAATATGATGAAAGAGATATCAATGAATGCAGACAGGAGTCTATCAAGTGCTACAACAAGCCAAAAGTAAGCAAAAGTGCTATGAGCATAAAATATAGTATGAGAGGGATAACTACAATGGGTAGAGGATGAACTGAAATGATAAATAACATAAAAATAAAAAATTAGAGAAACTTCTATGAAAAAATTCTTAAATCTAATAGGATATTTGGATTCCTTATTCAAAAACACCCAATTTGAAAAAACAAATCGTCTCAAACGGAGTTCAGGAGAGGGAGATATGGCCGTTTGAAATTTGTGTCGCGCTGCCAGAAAATTACATCGCGGGTTTCGGGCTAAAAGTCGCGATGAGCCGCATGGAAAAATGCCGAAAAGTGCAATGGACTGCATGGGAAAAGGTCGCCCAGCTGTGATTGGCCGTGCAAAAAAATTCCGAAAAGTCGCGATGGACCATGCAGGAAAAGGTTGCCCAGCCGCGATGGATCGTGCAGAAAAATGCTGAAAAGTCACGATGGATAGCGCGAAAAAAAGGTGCATAGTCGCAATGGACCATGCGACTGTGGGTGTTGAAATTCGCGATGTACAGATGGAATTCGGCCGGCGAAAAACAAACCCAAAAATTGAAATTTCAGGCTCTTTTGGGCTGCAGAAAGGGCCAATGGCTAAGGCAGCTATCAAGAAGCTGACTAGTATGGAAGATCTACAGTTTTAAATGGGAAAAACGACTAAAATAAAGATCTAAAGAAAAAAATTTAAATTTGAAAAATAGCGGAGTCGCCAAAAACTGTTTCTTGGTTTTTCAACCAAGCATGTGCAAGGATGCACCTGCTAACTAGTAGCAGCAGTCTCAAATAAAGCAATGTAAATAAGAAAATATAAACTATAGATTGATGGTAGTAAACAGTAAAATAAAGAAATATAGATTAATAACAATAAGCAAAATTGATTCATAAACTTGTAAATAAAAATCAAAACTCTTGTATTACCTCAAATGGTGAGGATGGTGAGTTTTTAGTAGCTCCAAGGTTGAGAAGCTCCAATGTCCAATGGTCTCTTCTTCTCCAATGCTTCAATGGTTGGGCAAAGCTCAAAAGATGGGCAAAGCTCAAGATGGATTTTGGCAGCAGGAGGATAGGATGAAATATGGATGAAAAGTGAGCAGCCCCTGCCATCTTTTTATAGTTTTTGGTGATGGGGAATACCATTATGGTTTTGAGGAAACCAATGGTATTAACCAACATGGTTTAGGTCTCTTTTTCCCTCTTTTTCCTTTTCTGAGTATATTTTTTTTATATTTTTATTCCCTTTTAATATTTTTTGGGAATTTTGGACCCTTTTTTAGGGTTTTTTGTGTTTTTTTTTAGCAAAAATATATATTTTGAGGGGAAAAAGGTGTATTATGGTCTTTTTGGTAATATTTTGATGGTTTTAGAGGCTCAAATGGTGGAAAAAGTGGACAAATGGGTCATGTGAATAAGGGAATGAGCTAGTGAGCACTTTTTGCATGTTAACAGGCACTATGAGATAGTCTATTCTGCACATAGACTGTTGTCCTAGCTGCTTCAGCCCATAGATACATAGGTAGGTCTTGATCATGTATCATTATCTTTATTACTTCCATAATGGTTCTATTCTTTCTTTCTGCAATTCCATTTTGCTGGGGACTGTAGGGATTGGTTAGTTCCCTCTTGATTCCATCTTCTTTACAAAAGACTTCAAAATATTTTGAAGTATATTCTCCACCATTATCTGTTCTGAGTGTCTTGATCTTCTTTTCTGAATGATTTTCTATCAAGGCTTTCAACTCCTTGAATTTCCCAAGGACTTCATCTTTTCCCTTTAGGAAGTATATCCAAGTCTTTCTTGAATAGTCATCAATGAATGTAAGATAGTATTCATATCCACTTAAGGAGGTGGTGGGCATTGGTCCACATACATCTGAGTGTATCAATTCCAAAGTACTTTTAGTCTTTGTTTCACTTTTTGGAAATGGATTCTTGATATTCTTACCTTTGCACATCTTTTGCAGGTGCCTTCATGTTCAATCTTTAAATATGGAAATCTTGTTACTACTTTTCTCACATAGGGAAAATCTTTGTAGTTGATGTGAGCAAGCCTTCTATGCCATAGCTCACTCGGACTAGTGGCTTCATGAACAAGGGAAGCTTCTGGATGTCCCTTAAGATTATATAGGCCTCCTTCCTCTTCACAAATAACAATTGCATCCTTAATTGTTTTCTCTTTAGACAACATAAGTACTTTTCCATCTATGAAAGAAACCCTATAGCCTTTCTTATCTAATGTTGAGATAGAAAGTAAGTTCTTCTTCCAACCTTGTACATATAATACTTCCTTCATTTTCATGGGGGCTCCAGAATCAAGCTTGTAGCTTGCTTCACCAATTCCCTTGATGGGATATTGATAATCATCTCCTAAAAATACTTTTTGTGGAGATGTCTTCTCTTCAAGTTTTGGGAGAGTTTTCTTTTGTCCTGTCATGTGCTTTGAAGCACCACTATCAATGATCCATGTATCTTCTCCAAGTGTCATAGACCCAGAGAGTGTAGAGAATAGAACATACTCTTCTGCATCTTCTTCTTCTATTCTAGCTTTTTTCTTTTGAGGCCTTTCCTCCTCCTCTTCTTCTTCACTATCATCTTATTCTAGATGTGCTTGATGTCTTTTATGATGAAAACTCTTCCTTTTCTTTGAGGGACACTCTATAGCAATGTGTCCTATTTTGTGACAATTGTAACATTGGAATGAGGAGAAATCTCTTCTTTGATTTGTTCCTCTTTTCTTTTGAAATCTTTATGGAGGTTGAGACTCCTTGTGGTTATCCTTCTTGAAATTGGATTGATTCCTTCTTCTCTTGGTGTGGGTGGCCAATGCTTGATCATCTTCCTTGAGCAAGGCTTCTCTATTGGCAACCCTAGCTTCTTCTTGAGTGCAATCCTCGCATACAACATCAAACTTCATAATTTCTTTTCTGGCACACATGGTTTGGATGAATGACTCCCAAGGTCTAGTGAGACCATTTAGAGCAGTCATGACTAGTTCATCTTCATCAAGGGTATCTCCAATAGCATCTAGTTGTTCCTTGAACTAGGAAACCCTTGAAAAATAATCTTGAATGGATTCTCCTTTATTCATCTTAGTGCTCTTTAATTGAGCTCTTAGGTTCATCTTCCTATTGATGCTCTTTCCTTCATACATTCTGGAAAGGGAATCATACATTTCCTTAGGGGTCTTCTTGGATGCCACTTGGGGAATCAAGTGGTCCTTGATAGAATCAGCAATGATTCTCTTTTCCCTAATCAAGTCCTTCATATACTTCTCTTTGGCTTCATCTTCCTCAGGTTCTGCAACCTCATCCTTGATATATTGGGCAAGATCAATCTTTAAAATCCTATATTTCCATGCCTGAAAATTCTCTATACCCTCTAACTTGTCTTCAAGCTTAGTGCTTGGATCCATCTTATCCAGGGGGTCACAGAGATTGAAGTTTCCCAAGAGATAGAATAACACTTACCAGGATATGTTCTTGATTGAATTGAGAATACCGGTGTGTTCTGCTTCTGGAAACTTCAAATTTTCACCTTCTGTATCTGCAATAGAATTTTTGGTTTTTTGGTCTTCACTTTTCTGGTTTACTAGTGCACATGTTCGCATCTTTTCTAGTTCACTAGTGCACACGTGCGCAGCTATTCTGGTTCACTAATGCATAAGTGCACACTTTTCTAGTTTTCTAGTTTTCTACAAATTTGGTCCAAAACCCAAACAAGGGTTTGACTTTCCTGTATTTCTACCAACCAAAAATATCGATCCAGGGCTCAAAACTTCGATTTTGAGGAGGGCTATCCATCCATGCAATCAGAATTCAAAAATTTCAACTTTTTCATAAACCCTAATTTTCACCGAAGGAGGAGAGAGAGGTATTTTCTCCTTGTGAAAGATGTCCTATTAAGGCTAGCTCTGATACCATGTTAAGTTTAGCCTAAATTCACAAGCAAGATCATTGAAAGAAACATAATCACAATATAGACAAAGATTTACCCTAGGAAACCCTCATGGGGTAGAAAGCCCAACAAATCTTTCCTCAATATAGATAATCAACCAATACAAGATGTAGTACCCAAGCAAGAGATCCTTCTCCTCCTATGCAGACCTCTCTCTCCTATGCACCAATCACAAGTGATTGAATGAATGAGATAACTGAGGAACACACCTCCTCTACTTATACTCATCTCGCAACTGACTTTTTACCCTAATGGGGCTGACCTCTCCTAAGAGAGTCTAATGACCCTAGTTACCACACACTCTCGGAGGAATAAACATCTCCAGATACATAACAATGTCCCGTCGGAGGAATGTACCATCTCCGAAATAATATGATACAAATATAATATTCTTAGAAGTTACAATATTTCAACAGTTCTTACCATTGAAGCTACCCTGTCACTAAAATCCATTGATGAAGAGAGTCGTTTAGACAGATTCATTCAAAATACATCTTCTAATCATGATATTTTTGAATATTTTCTTGGCACAGTTCAATAGCAAGAAGAGGAAACATTAAATCACGACTCTGATAGAATCTGAGCATAGGTAGTCACATTTGAACAACATCCAATTCAGATCAAAATGGTTGAGATAATTCCTGGGAAGACAGTTAATATTAACTCCAATTTGGAGCCAGGACAAGCACAACAATTAATGAAGGTACTGTCATACAACAACAAATCCTTTGCATGGACATACACTAACATGAAGGGTATCCACCCAGACATCTTCAAACATTACATATATATCAAGGAAGGTGTTGTTCCTATCAGACAATGATAGAGAAGAATGAACCCAACATTTAAAGACATAGTTAAGCTGGAGCTATCGAAGCTGTTAGATGTAGGGTTCATATACCCAATCTCAGATAGTGAGTGGGTATCACCATTAGTTATAGTTCCTAAGAAAGGAGGGAATTGGAGGATATGCGTGGATTACAGAGAACACAATAAGGAAACTAAGAGGGATCACTTCCCTCTACCATTCATCGACCAAGTACTGGACACATTGGCTGGAAACAAAATTTCTCATTCTTGGATGGGTTCAGTGGGTACAACCAGATCCTAATCCACCCATCTGATCAGGATAAAACAACATTCACATGCCCATGGGGCACCTATGCATACAAAGTGCTACCCTTTGGACTATGTAATGCCCTGACAACATTTCAAAGGGAAATCTTAAGCATCTTCTCTGATTTTATTAATGATCAAATGGAAGTCTACATGGATGACTTCACACCCTATGGCCAGAATTTCGACCAAGCATTAAAACATCTAGAATTAGTCTTAAAACAATGCATCAAGATGAGCTTATGTCTAAGCAATGATAAATGCAAAATGTTGATGGAAGAAGGCATCATGCTTGGACACCATATTTCACAGAGATGAATTGAAGTTGATCAAGCAAATGTCACAGCCATCATAGCACTACCACCACCTGTGAAACAAAGAGTTATGAGAAGCTTTCTTGGGAAACAGGCTACTACAGAATATTTATCTAGAGTTGTAGCAAAATTGTTGCACCAATGTTTGCTCTTCTCACAAAAGACACAGAATTCATTTGTACAAAACATTGTATGTCAGCATTTGATAACCACCAAGAGAAGACAATCACAGCTCCAGTACTCCAAGGACCAAATTGGGCACTTCCATTCCACATTCATTCTGATGCATCAGATAAGGCCATTAGATCAGTCCTTGGACAAGAAGAAGAGAAGAGACCATATGCCATATATTATATCCGTAAAAATTTGGCAGGAGCAGAATTAAATTATATAGTCACAGAGAAGGAGTTTTTGGCTGTCATACATGCCATAAACAAATTTAGGCACTACATAACTAGATACCAAGTTTTTGTCCACACTGACCATTCAGCAATCAGGTATCTTATGAATAAACCTAATACAAGTGCTCGAATCATTAGATCGCTACTCCTTTTGTAAGAATTTGACATAACAATCTCAACAAGAAGCCCATGGTTTGATGACATAGAAAACTACTTATTGTCTGGTAAATTCCCACAACATTACAACCACCAAGAAAAGAACAAAATCATAAGGCAAAGTGCCACGTACACATGGATAGAAGAAATGCTTTTCAAAAAAGGGCTAGACTAGATATTGAGAAGATGTGTCAGAGAAGATGAAGTCCATGACATATTGCATGCCACTCACAATGAGCCATGTGGAGGACATTATGCTGCAAAAAGAACAGCCTATAAAATATTGCAAACTAGATATTATTGGCCAACACTCCCCAAGGAATCCTATGAATACGTTTCACATTGTGATGATTTTCAATGAATGGGGTGGCCTACTCAAAGAGAAGAAATGCCTCTCCATCCACAAATCTATTTGGAAGCATTTGAGAAATGGGGATTTGATTTTGTTGGTCCATTCAAACCCCAATCAAATCAGAAAAGCTATATTCTAGTATGCACTGACTACCTTACAAAGTGGGCAGAAGTAGCAGCACTTGCAGCAGCAAATGAAACAAATGTGGCAAATTTTTTTACAGAGCAAATATTCCACAGATTTGGAGTACCAAGTGAGCTAGTTTCTGACCAAGGCACACAATTTACATCCAACCTCATAGAGGACCTGCTTCGAAGAAACAATGTTAAACACAAAAAGTCCTCTTATCACCCTCAAGTTAATGGTCAAGCTGAGGTGACAAACAGAGAACTAGAAAGAATCTTGACAAAAATAGTGCAACTGCACAAAAGAGATTGGGCAGACAGATTAAGTGAGGCAGTTTGGGCTTATAATACCACATGGAAAACAACCACAGGTTGCACTCCATATGAGCTAGTTTATGCAAAGAGAATAATGTTACCCATTGAGTTTGAAATCAAAACATTGAGGATTGTAGCCAAATTTAACATGGAACTTTCAGACATCCAGTAGGAACAAATGCTACAATTAAATCAACTAGATGAGCAATGCCAACAAGCACTTAGCCACACTAAAATCATCCAGCAGCAAAGGAATAAATGGCATGACAAAAACATAAAGCAAAAGAAATTCAAAGAAGGTGACTAGGAACTACTCTATGACTCCAGGTTTCACACTTTTAAAGGAAAACTCATAACCAGATGGCTCGGACCCTACATCATTGAAACGATCTATGACAATTGAGCTGTCAGAATTACTACAATATATGAAGAAAAATTCTCCATGTTGGTGAATGGACACAGACTCAAACTCTATAAGACACCATAGTCCAAAGAGGAGTTCACACAGACACTCTATCAGCAACATCTAATGCTAATAGAGAGCATAGAACACCATTGATTCCAGTAACAAAACAAACAATCAAAAAAAGAGAGAGAGAAAAAAAGAGAAAATGAAAAAATGAGAAAAAAGAGCAAAATGAAAAAAACAAAAAAGAGAGAGGATAATACAAAAATCCACTCAGGTTCTCACAAATGAAATTTATGGAATTGATCCATCCCTAACAAGAACCAGCAAACAATTTCAAGCGAGCCAGCAAATTTAGCAGCAAGAAAGTCAACAACGCCAACAATAGCATAATAAACAAATAATAATAAATAAATAAATAACTCGATCAAGCGAGCCAGCAGTCAATTCAAGCGAGCCAGAACAACAGAAAAGCTACCACTATAGAAATCAAATCAACGTTCGGAGCACTGATACAAACACAATGCTGAACACAATGAAAAGTCATGTCAACAAAGCTTGCACAAAAATCAAGCAAGCAAATGCAGCAATTCCAAAAGAACAAGCAGAAAAAAGGCAAAAAGGTGTAACTACTGACATGCCCAAATTAACTACAGATGCAATTGAACTCAACTACAGAATTTTATGCCCATACAATCAAGCACACATCATCCACTCAGGTATGCTAGCATAGAAGGTAATCACTTAACTCTTTGTTTTATTTTCAAATCAAATTGTTATCCCCCACAAGGCAGTTATTTTCCAAATCTTAGGACAACTTTTAAGTTAATTCGGCGGCACAGTTCAAAGTAACCTCACAGAATCATGATTACCTACCTCAAACATGTCAGAAAATGACAACCTTTGCATCCAACTGCTATATCGCCAAATGATCAAAGCAGCAGTGCAATGTACAATGATGGAAAGAAACGCAGGGTGAAATAATGGAAAGGAATGTGTAAGGAAGCAGGTACGAGGCACAAATGATTGGGATAAGTGTGTAAAAATCACTAAATAAGGCAGCATATTCTACAAAAAGATGCAATTTCGCAATGCAAGCTTCTCAGAAGCAAAAAAATTGGAGGTTCATATCATCACTCAGCCAGCAACTTTCCCTCAAGCCTGTGATCAATCCCGACCAGTTGAGGTAAGTTAGCCACCATCAAAACTTTTTGGTTTGTTGATTATAGTAGAAAATTCAAAAATGAAAAAGTGGTTCAAGAAGAGTGAGCCAGAGGATCACATGCCCATTTATCAAAACCTACAGGTTTTTTCCATCCTCCATGATGCGAGTTGGATGCCCTTTATCTCGGGACTGAGAGGGTCCAATACTGAGGTGGCCCTAGAATTTGCGAGGAACATGAAACATATAAAGATGAATAGTTTGTCACCCAGATAAGGGGACTACATATTAGACTTGACGAGGAGGCAATTGCAAAATACACAGGGCTGCCCATGGGTCTACACTGGGGCAGAGACGACTGGGAAGCCAACCAAAGGGAAAAGGAAGCCTTCTTCAAACAAAGGGAAGTCTATGAAGAAGACACAAATGGAGTCAAAAGAATCACCATGCCAGCACCCTGGGATGAGATAGCTTCTATCGTTCTGAAATATATAACGTGCACAAGGAGACTTAGCTATGTCCCAATCTTCCACTTCCGAATTTTGGAGTTTCTGAGACAGAAGGGCCATATTACACCAAATAACAACATCAACATTCCCTATTATCTTCTTAAATCTCTAGGATAAATGAGCAAAAAGATTGCTTAGGGAATAGAAGATGCACTAGCCCACCATGGGCTAATCAAATTGATAATTTCTGAAGAATTAATGGTACAGGTTCCATAACTCTCATGGGAGGAGTTTGTGTTGGTCTCGGTTGAAGATGTGCAGAGAATGAGGGGTACACCTAATATAGGCATACCCCTAGCTTCTAGGTCAAAGGAAAAATCCACTTCTGCATCAAGAGCTAAGAGAAAGATTGACCTGGATAGCGACAATGAAGTTATGGCCGATACCCTAATTAAAATCAAGCATTCAAAGGATTCTTGCCGCCAAAAAGAATCAAGGGTTTCTGCCAGCGGGAAAGGGTCAAAATGACGAAGTAAAAGGGTCGTACAACATCCCAAAAATGATCATACAAAGAAGGTAGAAAAGGATCCTAGCCCAATAATTCAAAACTTATCTGATGATGACGATTTTGGGGTAGACCAGGACGACCCAACTACACCTGAGGAAGAGGATGCTTTCCAATGAAATCCTGTTGATAAAGATGTAAACCCTAGAATCGACGACCGACTAGTTGAGGCAATCACACAACTAGAAAAAGTCAAGGGGGAGTTGGCAGCATTAAAAATTGAAGCAAGCATCTAGAGAAGCTAGCCAGCTTCACCAGCACCCCCATCGTTTGCACATGAAAAGACCCATATTTTGAAGATGCAGCACGCAGGAGAATTAAAGCTGGAAGAACAACAAAATTTGGCACTGAAGGACAAATTGGGCCAAGCTCAGGAAGAGTTGGCTCAGAAAGACCAGAGAATCTGACTATTGGCACCCATAAATTTTTTGCCCAAAATCCTAATCCTAAGACTATTCCCACGGGTAGGCTCTGTGAAAAGATGGTTAAAACCCCTTCCCTATTCAGGTCTAGGTTGCTAAGGTCAAGAAGATATCTAATTCAGAAAGGAAATGATGAGAAAGATGAAGGGTTTGAGCACTTTGATCCTAAGGAGGTAGCCCAAATAATGAAAATGGGTAAAAATGCTGATAACCTATTGTCCGATGAGAAATAAAGTATAAGATAAAGAGGGGGCATTTTCCAACCGTTGAGATGAGGCGCGAAAGAGATCCACAGTCCATAGATCATCCTCGCATCGCGAAGGTGTGCAAAAGGAACACAAGAGAGTGGTCGCGAGAGGCATACCCCCTGGACAGATGGCAGTCAGAGGAACTCTCGCAGGAGGGTTTCAACGGTAAACAAAAACTGCCAAAGGCCTTGCGATACCACCACAGTGGAGCAATAAGAAATAAGATCAATGGTGCGGATTGCATAGCCATGAATCTAACGGCGCAAAAGACATATGGTCACATCAGCACAAGGATAAAAGCAGATCAACGACTTGCAACAAAAGAAGTCAGATCTACGGCTGGAGAATGTTAGTAGGCTCCACCTACGATGGTACTAAAAATTAGACACCTGGGTGACTCCCCATCGTAGATATGTCAGAGGAAAGATCAACAATCCCTAGCGGTTCTCGCGAGGTAAAAAAACACTCCATATAAGCAGGGAGGGTCGTTGCGAGATTGTATACCATCTTCCATGTGTCACCTTCTGAACACCTCACGAGGAGGGCTAAGTGCTAATCCAAAACCAAAGGTTGGGTTGCGATACCATCGTTGGATATTATCGACAGCTAGGATTTAAAGCCAATAAAAGATCTTATGGCTGAAATGAAGAAAGATCAAATCAAAAAGGTTAAATAAAGGATCGAATCAATGGATTGGAGACAACACCTGGTAGATCGATGGATAAGAGAAAGGGACAGCTGGCAAAAGTGGGCAGAAGTTATCTGAAAAGGGTTTTATATATATAGCAGGGCATGAGAAGAATAAACATTTCATTCTTGGACATGTCGGAGTTGGAAGCTTCTGGAAGCGCAAAAGCCGAAGAGGACAATAGGGAAAAAGGTCACTCTCAAGCTTTTCCTGTGATAGGTAGGGTCCCAAAATTCTCTATTTTCAACGTGCAGTGTGTTTTCTAGCTATAAAATGACAGAGGAATAGGCTTCTGCTAGTTCTAAAGTCTGAGTAACCCTAGAAGACAAAGATTGTGATGTTTTCGACCTAGACCTTCGGCTCCCTATACCAGAGATTAAAGGAAGGCTAAGAGCTCTACTCGAGCAAGGGGTAGATGTCCATAGGGTCCATCAGTCCTTTTTCATTTTCTTTTGTCTAGAACAGATTATGTCGTTCCCTGAGTTCGTGTCGTGGTATTCAATAAATTACTCAGAGCCCCAACGAGTAATAATGAATTCTAGGAAGTCTAAAATAGTTTGTAATGTTGACCCTATTGTTATCTAAAGCACCCTTGCCGTACCAGAGTCTCCAACCCTAGCCCCCGAAAGTTCTTCTGAAGAGTCAGTCGTCACTTTGTACAGACAAATTTCTCCTAAAATCCATAAGGCTTTCCTTGACACCTATTTAAAACCTGACGTAGAGATTACAGACACCCCTTACCCACTGGATGTCAACCTTTTAATGACAATACCCAGTTGGTCCTCTCTTTGATAGCTCAGTTCTTAGCTTTAGATTCAGATTTGTGAACAACTAAAGTACAATTAAGCCTGTTGTTCAGGATTAGCATTAGTTTCCTAGAGGCGGGAGATGAGTCAGTACCATCCCTCAAGTTTGAGGAGCTTTTGGCGGAGAAAATACATGCCCAGTTAAGTTGTTTTGAGAATACCAGATTTTTTCGGTTCTAGGCCTATTTGGCTAAAATGATTCTACATAGCAGTACAGATGAGTTGAGTTTCTCTCAGTCACTCTTTACCGGAAACTTGGAAGATAATGTTTTCAACTACATGAATTACATTCTATCTGCTGTGTATAAAGTCATATTCCCGGCATTTTGGGATGCAAAACAGAAGTTGATTCCTCTAAGTGAACATAAAAAGTTGATGGCCAGTAGAAGGATGGACCATTCCAAGTTTAAACACATGAGCCAACCACTCTCAGGAAGGATCTTGTTGGACAAGCTACATGAAGATTTTGAGATATTGTACAAGTTAACTTCTATTAGGGAAGGACTTCCACCTATGTCTTCTGCTGATCAGCTTAACATAAGAGTCCTGGAGAAAGAGATGGCAAGCTATGACATCCCAGCGCCTGAGCTTTGGGTACCTATGGAGAACTTTTGGAGCTTTGCATATTTTGTCTACTGTTGTTATTCTGAGATATTTCTTGAATAAAGTTATCAAAAGCTTATGTATGTTTTCCAGAGATTCCTGTATAATTGGTCTGGTAGTATGTTTCTCCTTTTCCTATGTGATATGTGTTTCTTTCCATTGTCAATCCATATTGTTTACTTTCCTTCATACTTGGTTCAATGTAGCATCTGAATGAGATTCATAGAGATTATGCCTTGTTCATTTCTTACCGAGTACTTCACAAAAATATTTCTACTAAAGTTGGTATAGGATTCATCTGTGTATGCCTTATATCAGTGGACTGTGCATCTTTCTTCTTTTTCGCCAATTAAATCACTTTGACTACTAGCTGGTTGCTACCTTGCCTTTGTGTAAATGTATCTACAAAGCATTTGATGATGATGTTTATGTTATACTTAAATTGACTCCATTTCCAATATAAATCCCTGTTGTTCTCCAACCAATGGTTCATAGAAGTTAATTTTGCCCTACAGAAAACTAAGCTTCTGCATATGTTTAAATAGAACATCTTGAGGAATGAATGTTGGTGTCCTTTTTCATGATTGACGACCATGATTATTTCCAGTGTTTCATTGGTTTATTGAGAGAGCCCTCTCAGACTGTATTCAGTCAGTAATAATAGTCCAAAGATTGGTTAGTGGTTACCCTGAGACCCCCTTCCTACAACCTGAGGGTCGATTTGGGTGTTAACAAAATTGGTGCCGTTGCCGGGGAGCACAAGTTTTCTTATTTTCCTTGCAATAACAACAAAGATTAGAAGAAAAGAGAGATCCCTGTTGGAAAACGGAGATTTCCATATCTTTAAGGGTTGTACAATTTTTTCTCTGGCGACTCCACTCATAAAGATTCATATTCAAGAAAGCGCTCCACTGGGGAAGACCTCTGAAGCTGAATCCTAATTCTGAAGAAGATCTCGACAAGGCATCCTGGCCTCAAGAAAGATACACACCAGAGGTAACCCTATTCCTAAAACTCTGTTAATTGTTGATAATCCGGAAAGTCTGCTTAGATGAAAAGCTAAAAAAGATAAAGTTAGCACTCCAAACAGTGAAAGAGTTGTGTCCGAAGCAAAATTCCTTGTTTTTCAAGAATTAGATATAGAGATTGACATTGGGGAACCTTTACCAAGATCAAGATCCAAATCTTATCTAATATTAGGTGAAGGAATCCAAAACAATATTAAATCTTACTTGTTAGATCCTATCTGGCGTGCTTTACTAGATACTATCAAAGCTAAGAAAGCTAAACCCTGTTCCCAAAATATCCCACCCCTTTCACAAAATCCGCTTGTAATCATGGCTGCCATATTTGCGCCTTTAGCCCTGCCAGTTGTTTTACATGACTTACCTCAAAACTATGGACAAAGGATCGTCTCCTATGATGGACAGGGAAATTTTTTCGCCAGACAGCATGTAGACAGATTTGAAGATTTTATTGATCTAGAGGAGGTGGATCACGATGATGCAAAGATGAGGTTATTTGCCCAAATTTTGTTTGGAGAACCTAAGAAATGGTATAGGTTACTACCAAATGCCTCCATAAATGACTTTGCAGAGTTCAAGACCCTGTTCTTAGAAAGATGGGAAATGATAGGAAGTCCTTCCCTAGTCTTGTCCCAGTACAATCACATCAAGAAAGGAGGTTTTGAGTCTATGCACGAATTTTCTGCAAGGTTTATGAGGGAGTATAATTCTATTCCAGATGACCTAAGGCCCTCGGTAGGCACTGCGAAACTCCATTTCGCAGATGCCTTTGATGGAGATTTCTCATGTACATTAAGAGAAAGAAAGCCTATCTCCCTGCCTATTTTGTTAAAGGATGCCCTAGAAGTAGAGGCAAACATGATGGCCTCAGGGAAAATAAAGGGTAAAATAGAGGCTGAGAGAAAGAAGCAGGAGACGCAAATCTCTACCTCATCTACCTCTAACGATGCTAAATTTGATACCATGATGAAAACCATGAAAACATTGATGGATAGGTTGACCGTAGATACCAAGCCTTCTCCTCGACAAAACCTTGAAAACCAGATCCGAAATCCAAGCATTAGGAGACCATCGCCCCATGCAAGAAATCAAAGAAATGTTGAAGAACAGCTGATGCGCCCTCCTTTTGCTGAAAATATGGTAGACAATGAAATAGTTGAAGAGCCCACCGAAGCCCAGATTCATTTTTTTGATTCCCTAGACCATGAAATATACCTGACTGAAAGGGAGCATGAATTTTTTAACAAAGGAAGTACTAGTAGCAAACCTGAGTCAGAATCCAAACATTACCTAATGGGTTATCAAATGCTGTGGATGATCTTCAAAGAAAGCTAAAATTGAAAAGTAGAGAAGTTGTCATGAGTAGGGGAAAGCTTCCTTTGAACCAACCTCCAATCACCCAACAAGTTGCAAAAGAACCGAAAGAGAAACAACAAAAGGCTATTGCAAACAAAAGACCTGAAAATAAAGAAGAAGAGGGTTAGCCTTCAAGGAGGTTAAACCACCAAAAATCACAGAGGTAATCAAACCTGCCTCCACTTTTAGCCTCAGAGCTGAACTGTCAAAAGTAAAAATCTCCATCCCTCCTAACGAGTTACTAAAAAATAATGAATACAGGGAAGAGATAACGAAGATGGTTAAAGGGAAAAATGAACACCAGCATGATATTCTAGAATTGTCTGATGATGCCCCTACCATAATCTTTGGATCTAAGTTGGAAGAACCAGGCGATGAAGAAGTCCCTCCTTTCTACTTAAGCCTAAATGTCCATGATTGGATCTTGCATAATGGCTTAATAGACTCTAGGGCATATCATAACCTAATGCCAAAATCTGTGCTGAAAGAGCTAGGATTAGAAGTGACAAGGCCATACCAAGATCTTTACTCCTTTGATTCTAGAAAGGTACCATGTTTGGGATTGATAAAGAATATGGTAGTAACTTTAACCCAACTCCCTGCTAAAAGTATCATGATGGATGTGGTGGTGGCTGATGTGCCTCCAAAGTTTGTGATGCTTTTGTCAAGATCCTGGGTTTCAAAGTTGAAGGGAACTATGCAGATGGACTTGTCTTATGCTACGATTCCCGTGTTTGGAGCAAATAGAAGATTGTATAGAGAAAGCAGGATGGAATATGTCGTCAGCAGCAAAAGCAAACCTGAGAATCACCCTATCTATGCCATTGATACAGACATGGGCTGCTCCATTTTTTATGTTGATGGCCCTCATTGTGATCCTAACCCTCCCTCTTATATGGAAGTTGATGAAGATAAGGAATTCGCAGCCAAGTATGAAGCTTCTAAAAGAGACGAAAATGAAGAAGGCTAGTGGAAGATGTATTTTGATGGTTCTGTGAGCAAAAATGGTGTTGGAGCAGGGGTTTGGATCATCCCTCCCAATCAGGAGTCTAGGGCACTCTCATACAAGCTAACTTTTGAGTGCACTAATAATGTGGCCAAATATGAAGCATTACTGTTGCGATTGCGGGCTCTAAAGGACTTGGGAGCTAAGAAGATAGAAGTGTTTGGAGACTCTGAGTTGGTAGTAAACTAGATAAATGATAGTTACCAAGCTAAACACCCAAGGATGAGGGCATATAGAAATGAAGCTTGGGATTTCTTTGGGAATTTTTTCACATAACAAAATATTAGAGTAATACCCAGACATGAAAATGATGTAGCAGATTCTTTGGCGACTACTGCTGGAGGATTTAAGACTCCGATTTTCTCTCAAGCTAAGTATGAAGCCGAGATAATAAATAGACCTTCTATTCCTGATAATTCTAAGTATTGGCAGGTATTTTAAGACGACTTACAGCTCAGGAGATTTTTGGAAATCTCTAATGAGTTTGCAAATGTGCATATGGATACTGAAAATGAGAACCTGGAAAACTTTGTGGAAGGAGAAAATGTTGAAGAAGAAGCCAAAGAAAAAAGGTGGAAAAACATGATAGGTGGTAAGGATATTATTCAATTCAAGAATAATTACATCCCTAAAGGTCTGATACCCCTGGAAAAGCTCTTTGATCAAGATGATGTTGCCAAAAATCCAAAATTTGATCCTGCCCAAGAATTAGTAGAAGATCAAAACTTGGGTACAGAAAAAGATCCTCGAATGGTAAAGCTATCTAAAAGACTACAGGCTAACAAAAAGAAATGCTATGTAGAGTTGATGAAAAGATACACTGATGCTTTTGCTTGGACCTATGAAGACTTGAAGGAATATGACACATCAATCATACAGCATTCTATTCCGCTCAAGCTAGGTGAGAAACCTTTTAAGCAAAAATTAAGAAGAATAAATCCTCAGCTAATAAATACAATAGATAAAGAAGTGAAAAAGCTATTCAATGCAAAGATAATTGTTACCTTAAGGTTCTCACAATGGATAGCAAATCTGGTCCCGGTCAGAAAGAAAAGTGGAGAGATCAGAATCTGTATTGATTTGAGGAACCTAAACAGAGCATCAATGAAAGACAATTACCCTTTTCCTAAAATGGAGCACATTTTGCAACAAGTGGTAGGAGCCGAAATAATTTCCACCATGGATGGTTTCTTAGGGTGTAATCAGATTAAAGCACGACCAGAAGACCAGGAAAAAAATGCTTTCACAACTCCTCGGGGACTTTCATGTATGCTAAGATGCCATTTGGTTTGATGAACGTTGGAGCCACTTTTCAAAGAGCTATGGATATTTCCTTTGTTGAAGAAAAGGAAAAATTTGTGGTGGTATACATGGATGATATAACAGTTTTTTCAAAATCAGATGAAGAACATCTCAAGCATTTGGAAAGAGTTTTCATAAAATGCAGGAAATATGGCATTTCCTTGAATCCCAAAAAATACTTTTTCACTCTGGATGAAGCTAAGCTTTTAGGACATATCATCACCAAAGAGGGGATAAAAATTTATCTTGAAAGAGTTAATGCTATTCAGAAAGTAGGAGAGCCTAGAAGAAAAAATGAAATACAATCTTTCATTGGCCAAGTGGATTTTTTAGGAAGATTCATACCAAGTTTTGCCGAAATAATGAGGAGCATTACAAATATGCTAAGGAAAGAGAACTAGATAAAATGGACTGAAGAAGCCAGATATTCTTTCAAAGGGATCAAGACAGCTATCACCGAATCTCCAGTGTTGGCTAGCCCAAAATTTACTAAGGATTTCCTAGTTTTCTCATATGCATCTGAACATATAATAGATGGGGTGTTGTTGCAAAAAAATGATCAAAATGTTGAGCAACCTATTGCTTTTTTCAACAGAGTCCTGAGAGACAGGGAACTGAAATACGATATCATGGAGAAACAGGCTTATGCTCTCATAAAATCTCTGAAATATTTCAGGGTTTATATCATACACTCACACATCATTGCCTATGTCCCAAATAGTGCTGTCAAAAGTATTTTGACCCAGTCTGATCCTGAAGGTAGAAGGACCAAGTGGATTGCAGTCTTATTGGAATATGATTTGGAAATAAAACCCACTAAGTTGGTAAAAGGCCAGGGGTTAGCAAAATTGATGACCAAAGGAAATTGTGACTCCTTGTAGCTAAATTTTCTGGAGAATCAACCAAACCAGCGGGATGCAAATATACAGGTGAAACCTGAACTCTCTGAGTCTCCTTGGTATACTGCCATTGTTTTTGTACTACAGAATTTACAAGCACCTGCAGGGTTAAGTAAAGGCAGGGCCAGGTCTGTAAAACTAAAAGATGCCAAGTATTGTATCATGAACCAATACCTGTATTGGAAAGACCCTGGACGGGTACTGCTAAACTGTTTGGTGGAAGACGAAGCTAGACACATAAAAGAAGAATTCCACAAAGGGGACTGTGGGGGACATCACTCCTGGAAAGCAACAGTAAATAAAATCCTGAGAGCAGGGTTTTACTGGCCCATTATGTTTTCCGATGTTTACAAAGAGACTGTGGTTTGTCACCAATGTCAGATTTTCGATGGAAAAAGAAAGGTTGTTTCCCTCCCTCTAAATCCCATTTTAGTTGAAGCACCTTTTCAACAGTGGGGTTTAGATTTCATTGGAGAAATAAACCCAAACTCCTCTGGGCAGCACAGATGGATCTTGACGGCTACTAATTATTTTACTAAATGGATAGAAGCCATACCTACCAGGCGAGCGAATGAAGGAGTAATCATGGATTTCCTGGAAGATAACATCCTGTCCAGGTTCGGATGCCCCAAAAGAATTGTGACTGATAATGCTCCAACTTTTTGTTCCAAATAGATGATTAATTTCTGCCATAAATACCATATCAGCCTAAATCATTCCATGACTTATTACCCCCAACGGAACGGAATCACCAAGTCCTCAAACAAAAGCCTGGTAAGAATCATAAAAAAGTTGTTAGAAGATAACAAGAGGTCTTGGCACACAAAGCTAAAGTATGCTCTATGGGACAACAGAATCAGCACGAAAAGGGCCATCGGGATGTCATCATTTCAGTTGCTGTATGGAGCTGAGGTAATTTTTCCAGCATCCCTAGGGTTACCTGTCATGAGGTTATTGCAGGGGATAGAAGAAGAACCAAATCCCATGCAAAGAAGAGTAAATCAGATAGTTGAGCTGAATGAGCTAAGAAACAGGGCATATGACAAAGTAGAAAGCCATCAAGAGAAAATAAAGAAAGCTTTCGACAAAAAGGCCAAGGAAGATTATTTTCAGGTTAATGACCTAGTTCTGAAGTGGAACTCCCCTAAAGAAGAAAAACATGGAAAGTTTGACCATATGTGGATGGGGCCATATATTATTGCAGCGGTCCAAGGGGTAAATTCTTTTATCTTGGAACATCAAGATGGGTCTGCCTAGTTGGGAGGTCCGGTCAACGGGAGATTCTTAAAACACTACTTGTCCTAAGGGAAGCAGGTATTCTATGTACCATAGTCTCTGTATATATTTTTCTTTTGTTTTTTGCAGTTGTTTTAGAAATCCCTGACGGCCAACCTGAAAGACTTGAAACCCTAAAGAAAAGAAGATAAGGTCTAGAAGGCTAGCCATGGTTCCTTTTCTTTTTATGTGTGAAGCAGCCTAGATATGTGGCAGATACAGTTGCAGTTCTAAGAATTCAGAGGAGGTCATTGACCCTGAAGTTTGAAATGCCCAATGGATTAGGCACTTAGTCTATGGTGTTCTTTTCTACGTCGCAGGGAGGATAGCATCCCCGGTTGGAGCCAGTTGTTGGCACCCATAAATTGTTTGCCCAAAATCCTAATCCTAAGACTATTCCCATGGGTAGGCTCTGTGAAAAGATGGTTAAAACCCCTTCCCTATTCAGGTCCAGGTTGCTAAGACCAAGAAGATATCTAAGTTAGAAAGGAAATGATGAGAAAGATGAAGGGTTTGAGCACTTTGAACCTAAGGAGGTAGCCCAAATAATGAAAATGGGTGAAAATGCTGATAACCTATAGTCCAATGAGAAATAAAGTATAAGATAAAGAGCGAGCATTTTCCAACTATTGATCCGAGGCGCGAAAGAGATCCACGGTCCATAGATCATCCTCGCATCGCGAAGGTGCGTGAAAGGAACACAAGAGAGTGGTCACGAGAGGCATACCCCCTAGACAGATGGAAGTCAAAGGAACTCTCACAGGAGGGTTTCGGCGGTAAACAAAAACCTCCAAAGGCCTTGTGATACCACCACAGTGGAGCAATAATAAATAAGATCAACGTTGCAGATTGCATAGCCATGAATTTGATGGCATAGAAGACATATGGTCACATCAGCACAAGGATCAATGCAGATCATCGACTCACAACAAAAGAAGTTAGATCTACAGCTGGCGGATGTTAGTATGCTCCACCTACGAAGGTATTTAAAATTAGACACTTGGGTGACTCCCCACCATAGATATGTCAGAGGCAAGATCAAAAATCCCCAATGGTTCTTGCGAGGTAAAAGAATTCTCCATATAAGCAGGGACGGTGGTTGCAAGATTGTATACCATCTACCATGTGTCACCTTTTGAACAGCTCGCGAGGAGGGATAAGTGGTAATCCAAAACCAAAGGTTGGGTCACGATACCATGGTTGGAAATGATTGATGGCTGGGATTTAAAGCCAATAAAAGATCCTACGGCTGAAATGAAGAAAGGTCAAATCAAAAAGGTTAAATAAAGGCTCGAATCAATGGATCAGAGACAACACCCAGCAGATCGACGGATAAGAGAAAGGGACAGCTAGAAAAAGTCGGTAGAATTTATCCGAAAAGGGTTTTATATATATAGCATGGCATGAGAAGAATAAACATTTCGTTCTTGGACCTGTTGGAATTGGAAGCTTCTAGAAGCGCAGAAGCCGAAGAGGAAGACAGGGAAAAAGGTCGCTCTCAAGCTTTTCCTGTGACAGGTAGGGTCCCAAACTTCTCTGTTCTCAACGTGCAGTGTGTTTTCTAGCTATAAAATGACAGAAGAATAGGCTTCAGCTAGTTCTAAAGTCCGAGTAACCCTAGAAGATAAAGATTGTGACGTTTTCGACCCAGACCTTCGGCTCCCTATACCAGAGATTAAAGGAAGGCTAAGAGCTCTGCTTGAGCAAGGGGTAGATGTCCATAGGGTCCATCAGTCCTTTTTCATTTTCTTTTGTCTAGAACAGATTATGTCGTTCCCTGAGTACGTGTCGTGGTGTTCAATAAATTACTCAAAGCCCCAACAAGTAATAATGAATTCCAGGAATTCTAAAATAGTTTGTAATGTTGACCCAGTCGTTATCCAAAGCACCCTTGCCGTACCAGAGTCTCCAACCCTAGCCCCCGAAAGTTCTTCTGAAGAGTCAGTCGTCACTTTGTACAGACAAATTTCTCCTGAAATCCGTAAGTCTTTCCTTGACACCTATTTAAAACCTGACGTAGAGATTACAGACACCCCTTACCCGCTAGACGTCAACCTTTTAATGATAATACCCAGTTGGTCCTCTCTTTGATAGCTCAGTTCTTAGGTTTAGATTCAGATTTGTGGACAACTGAAGTACAGTTAAGCCTGTTGTTCAGGATTTTCGTTAGTTCCCGAGAGGCAGGAGATGATTCAGTACCATCCCTCAAGTTTGAGGAGCTTTTGGCGGAGAAGATACATGCCCAGTTAAGTTGTTTTAGAATACCAGATTTTTTTGATTCTAGGCCTATTTGGCTAAAATGATTCTGCATAGTAGTACAGATGAGTTGAGTTTCTCTCAGTCACTCTTTACAGGAAACATGGAAGATAATGTTTTCAACTACATGAATTACATTCTATCTGCTGTGTATAAAGTCATATTCCCCACATTTTGGGATGCAAAACAGAAGTTGATTCCTCTAAGTGAACATAAAAAGTTGATGGCTAGCAGAAGGATGGACCATTCCAAGTTTAAACACATGAGCAAACCACTCTTAGGAAGGATCTAGCTAGACAAGCTAGATGAATATTTCAAGATATTGTACAAGTTAACTTCTATTGGGGAAGGACTTCCACCTATGTCTTATGCTGATCAGCTTAACATAAGATTCCTGGAGAAAGAGATGACAAGATATGACATCCCAACGCCTGAACTTTGGGTACCTGTGGAGAACTTTTGGAGCTTTGCATATTTTGTCTACTGTTGTTATTCTGAGATATTTCTTGAATAAAGTTATCAAAAGGTTACGTATGTTTTACAGAGATTCTTGTGTAATTGGTTTGGTAGTCTGTTTCTCCTGTTCCTATGTGATATGTGTTTCTTTCCATTGTCAATCCATATTGTTTACTTTCCTTCGTACTTGGTTCAGTGTAGCATCTGAATGAGATTCATAGAGATTCTTCCTTGTTCATTTCTTACTGAGTACTTCACAAAAATATTTCTACTAAAGTTGGTATAGGATTCATCTGTGTATGCCTTATATCAATGGACTGTGCATCTTTCTTCTTTTTCGCCAATTAAATCACTTTGACTACTAGCTGGTTGCTACCTTGCCTTTGTGTAAATGTATCTGCAAAGCATTTGATGATGATGTTTATGTTATACTTAAATTGATTCCATTGCCCAATATAAATCCATGATGTTCTCCAACCAATGGTTCATAGAAGTTAATTTTTCCCTAGAGAAAACTGACCTTCTGCATATGTTTAAATAGAACATCTTGAGGAATGAATGTTGGTGTCCTTTTTCATGATTGACGACCTTGATTATTTCCAGTGTTTCATTTGTTTATTGAGAGATCCCTCTCAGACTGTATTTGGTCAGTAATAACAGTCCAAAGATTGGTTAGTGGTTACCCCGAAACCCCTTTCCTACAACCTAAGGGTCGATTTGGGTGTTAACATAGACAATTGGAGGATACATTGACTACCACCGCTAAGATCTATGATGGTATATTGGGACTCGAGCCACCATCTAGAATCTATACGGTTTACCTAAAGGAGAAGTGGGGAAAATTTCAGCTACAGAGGCTAAAGCAAGGCCTACCTCTAGAGTTAAACACTCCAAAGGAGTTCGTTGACACTTCTCTGAGCTGCACAGAATTAGAAAAAGACCAATTATGTGAGTTTTTCTTGCATAACTTTGTGGTGCCAAGCTCACCCAACTGGTCGCCAAATCCCTACATGGACGAATTCCATCTCAGAGCACTCTGCTCCTGGTTGAACCATGAGATCGAGAGAGCACAATATGCTCATCTATACCTTGCTAAGGAGTGGAAAAACCCATTAGGTATCAAGAGTGAGGAAACTCATCCTGAAAGAGAAATCTAGGACGACAGGACTATCACCACAGATGAGTATTTAATTCTTATCCTTCTTGGAAAACAACAGGAGGAAGTAACACACTTCGACCTCACCCTTCAATGCACGTACTGTTGATGTATATGTAACTTCGGAATGTATTTCACATATATGTACATTGTATTCCTATAGAGATGTTATTATTCCTCTATACGAAAGTGTCGTCATTTATATTGTAAGTGTCGTAACTTATACTTGATGGGTTATTAGATCACATTGTTGGGTCGGCCCTATATAAGTCATGTGGGTCAAAGGGTTACTAGACCACCGTCTTGGGGGTCGGCCATGTGGGTCAAAGGGTTATTAGACCACCCTATTGGGTGTCGGCCTAGTCAGCATTGTGTTATGTGGTAAAGTTGAGGCCGACCTAGTAAAGGTTATTAGGCAAGTCAAGTCAAGTATAAATAGAGTGCTGGAGGCACTCTATTTAATCATTCTATCCTCACACACACTCTTTGGAGAGTGGCGCACTTGTGGAGGAGGAGAGACTACTGCTAGGAGGTGTCTATATCTTATGCTTGGGTTGTATCATTGATCTATCTATCTCTGAGGAATTTATTGGGGTTTTTCACCTTTATGGTTTTCCCCAAGTAAACTCTGTGTCTCTTGTGTGCTTGCATTATTGTGTCCATGATTGATATGTTGTAGATATGATGCACATGTTGTTCTCTCAATTAATATCCTAGATCAGATTGAAGTAAATTCTGAAAAACTAACATGGTATCAGATCTAGCCTAAAAGAAGGCATGGTATGGCATGTATGACACTTGTTGCACTTGCGATGCTAGGTCTTGATATAGCAAAAACCAGTCATCATAGCACTTTCGCTATAAATCCATTTTGGCGAATTTTTCGGATATGAAACTTTTACAGGTTGAATATTAGATTCCCATGTACCTTGTGTCTAAAGTAAAACTTCTAATTCACTGTACTTTGTGTTTTATGATCTGTACAATCTAGGGTTTTTGCCTCTTCCAAATCTAAGTCATAAAAAGGTGACCTAAGAAAAAAGGTCATCACTTGGGATAGGAAGCTCCAAATGAAATTTCTTAAAAAGTGATAGGTAGTGCACAAACTTTACTTTCTCATGTAACTTTTTTCTGAGGCCAAAACTAAACCAGTGACACGTGGAACGCCGTACAAGTTCACTCTCTTGTTTTATCCCATAAACAGGTCACGTTGCGACACTTGGCATAACTCTCTCTCATAGATTAGATTTGAGATTAGACCTATGGGGTTGGAAATATGATAGGTCAGGATACCACAGGAAACGTTTTCAGACCCTATGGATCAGAAAGTTCGGAGTTACACGAGAAACAATCAGGTGCATATTTCTGTCAAAACATAATTATTTTTTAGCACCTTCATTCATGGCTCCGGGAATTAGGGTTTTGGAGAAAATTGGTATTTTTGTAATCAAAGACCACGGCTGAATGCTACTCATCAAAATCAAATTTAGAGACCAAGATCAAATTTTTTGGTTGGGTAGAAATCCGGTCTTAATCAAACCATAGTTCGAGACTTTGATCGGAAAAATGGAAAATTAGGGCTTCTGCAAAAGTTGGAATTTTTGAAGTCTGTGACCACAGTTGGAAGATCCTCAGAAAAATAGAAGCTTAGAGATTTGGATTGAACCTTTTGGTTGGGAAGAAGGGTGGGCTTTATCAAACCCTAACTTGGGATCCTATCCAGAAGATCCAGAAGTTTCAAAGGCAATTTGGAGGGGTGAAACTTTGCAATTTTCAAATTCTGAGTATACCATCTTGATCAGCTCATCAAGGTGCATCTTTCTATCCTTTCATAAGTTTGAAATTCAAAGTTTAAATTTTTAGGGTTTCTCTGACAAACCCTAATCTAGCTCCAGATCCAGTTCCTGCAAATCAAGTGGATTGGGTTAATCCTAGAAGAGAATGGATTGGTTACCTGCATAAGTGAAGAAGTTCCTATTTCAGAGGGAGATGAGGCTAAGGCCTTACATAAGAAGACTACAAGAAATCTCGATAGGTATGACTTACAGGTATGTTTCAAATTATGTTCATGGTTAAGTTTATGATATGTTTGTCTTCATATCATTACGGTTAGTACAATCTTGATTAATTTTAGACTTGTCGTATCACCTTAATAAAATTATGAATGCATGATAGAAGATATTCATTGATTAGGGATTTTGACACTTATGATTATACTAATGCATTTTGATGTTGTATGAGGTTGATGTTGTCCACTAACATGAAAGGTACATCAAGAAAGACAAATCATGTTCTACTTCAAGAACATATGATCATGGTGACATGAAGACAAGATTCATCCATTTTCATGGATCACATAGAAGATCTACTTACGAGGTATGTATAACTTGGTTCTACAATGGTTAACTTATGAGACATGCAGGTTACTAGCCCAAGTCATTGAAGAGAACCAGAAGACATCATGCGGGTATGTTAGACATAACTAGCGAACATAGTAATCCAGGTATGTTTTTCTTATATCAAGTTAGAATATTACGTTGTGTTAGGATCCCTTATATAAGTATACTTGGTATGATTGGTTATGTTTATTCATAAAGTTAGAAATGTAAGAAATCAAGGGTTTATGCATATTATGTCTCTTATCTTGATTGATGATTTGATTAACCGGAAGAGTCCTATGATCTAATAAGAATATGCATGAGTAAAAGAAATCTTCCCTGAAGCCTTGAATACTAATGTTTATTATTTGTGTTTGAAATGATCATGACTATACATGTTTAAGATTATTGTGTTTTGATAGTATTAATATTATACTAATGAATGTGTGATTATGTATGAGACCTCGAGTATAACACAATGATGATACTAATAAGCATGCATAGCGATTAAGGATGGATATAAGTTCAAAAATAGGTAATCCAAGAAGCAAAGATCAAGAGCGAGTACACTTTAGTAGTTTCTGCAAGGATGCAGATATTCAGAGGGAGTTGACCACTTCTCACAATCCACATCAGAATGGAGTTACAGAAAGGAAGCAAATACTGAGAGGGAGTCAACCCTACAACCAAACAAACATAAGTATTTTAATTGTCATTTCTTGCATATTTGTTTGTTTAAATAATATTGTTCAATGATGTATATGATTATGTTCCTAGACTTAGGGTGTGTATTATGCATATTAGAATAATTGCATTAATGAACAATATACTACTAATATGGATATGTAATGGGTAAGTGGCCTATGGCATTGTACAAAATTCCATTGCTACTTATCTAGAATCAAACCTCTTTGCTGACATATTGGGAGTTGTGCAAACTCTTAACAATGTTCTGGTAGAGATTGGAAGGCATCTAGAAAGTTACAGGATATGGATAAATGTTGTATTGAAGCATTGGTTAAAATAATTGCATGACTGTATGACATATTTCTTTATGTGTAAGAATTTGTTCTGAAAACTATGAGATGTTTCTAATCATGCAATTTAACTTGTTTTGTAGGAAAGATCGTATACCATCACCTACAAAAGAAGGACTACAACATTTGTTCAACAACAAAGTTATCTATTGAAGATATTGAAGTTCCTAGGATTTGGGAAGAATGCCATGATCGAGGAGTACCAGTCGATCATGAAGAATGATGTTTGGGATGCAGTCCCAAGACCTGAAGGGAAGTCTATTGTGACTTCCAAGAGGATCTATAAGATCAAGCATGTTGCAGATGGCAGCATAGAGAAATACAAAGCGTGGTTTGTAGCTCGTGGCTTCTCCCAAAAAGAGGGATTGAGTATGAAGAAACTTCTACAACTATAGCCAGGCATACATCCATCAAATCAGCACTTGCTCTTGCTGCAGTGATAAAGTGGAAGATACACCAGATGGATTTCAAGACGGCCTTCTTGAATGGTGTAGTCAAGGAGGAAGTATATGTCGAGCAGCCACTTGGTTTTGAGACACATGACAGGGAGTCATATGTGTGCAGACTGAAGTAAGCCTTGTATGGCTTGAAGCAAGCTCCTAGGACTTGGTATGGTAGGATAGACAACTTTCTATCCAGTTTGGGCTTTACCAGAAGTAAAGCAGATTCCATCCTTTACTACAAGGTTGAAGAAGGAAGTCCCGTGATACTACTCTTGTATGTTGATGATCTGTTTGTAACAGGTGAGGATAGATTGATTGCCGATACAAAGAGGAAGCTTGCTGCCAAGTTTGAGATGAAGGACTTGGGGATGATGCACTATTTTCTAGGCATGGAGGTGTGGCAAAGTGTAGATGGGATCTTCCTTGGACAAGGGAAGTATGCAGTATATATCCTGAAGAGGTTCGGGATGATGGACTGCAAGGCCATGGCCACACATATGTCATCGAACCTGAAGATTATGTGTGATGCTTCATCTGATCCGATTTATGTCACAATGTATCGTCAGATGATTGGGTCCTTGATGTACCTGACGAACATGAGACCAGATATTTGCTTTGCGGTGAACACATTGAGCCAGTTCCTGACAGATCCAAGGAGTGTTCACCTAGTTTCTATAAAGCATATTCTGAGGTATTTGAAGGGTACAATTGATTATGGGCTCAAGTATGATGCGAATCAAAAGTTTAACCTGCAGAGTTATGTTGATTCAGATTGGTAAGGCAATGTTGCAGATAGGAAGAGAACTTTTGGGTGCTACTTCAGTATGGGATCAGGTGTGATCTCTTGGTTTAGCAGGAAGCAGTCCTACGTAGCACTGAGTACAACCGAAGTAGAGTATGTTGCAGCTTGTTCATCTAGTTGTGAGGCAGTATGGCTTCGGAAGCTACTGTCTAAGTTGTTTGATCTCCCACTGGAGGGTACTGGTATCTTTTGTGACAACCAGAGTTGTGTGAAGCTGTCTGAGAACCCAGTGTTCCACGACAGGTCGAAACACATTGAGATAAAATATCACTATATCAAGGATATGGTGTAGAGAGGAGCAGTGAAGCTCCTGTATGTTGTGACGGATGAGCAAGTTGCAGATGTGGTGATGAAGCCACTAGCCAGAGTGAATTTCAAGCACTACTACATATGGGCATATTGTTCCAAGAAAATTTTCCACATTTTCAACATTCGTGGGTTAAAAAAATGTTTTTTTAACTTTTTTTTTGTCAGGGCGGAAAAATCGTGGCAATATCCACGTTTTTTAAAGTTCCACGAACATTCGTCGATATAGGGACGAAAAATCTAGGTTTCAGTTTTCGTGGCAACAGGGACGAATGTCAAGCTATATAAACTACACGCTCTCACCATGATTTTCACATTTTCTTTCCTTGTGGCACATTGAGCACGGATTTTGGACTTGCGGGGTGATTGTATGAGCTTGGATATTCTGCATAGCTCTGATTTTGAACTTGCAAGGTTAGTAATGTGTAATTTTTTGTCTATATTTTTATAAGGGTTAGATTTTAATATTGTTTAGTAATGAGTTGGCTTAGGTCATGTTAACTTGCTTTTTTTTCTTTCTAATATTTTTTTCAAAAACTTGATATCATTTTCATTTAACTTGCTATATTTTTTTCAAGAACTTGTTTTTTTGGCTTAGGTCATGTGAACTTGCTTTTTGAAAATGGCATATTTGAAAATGTTTTCTCTTGCAATTGGTACTATCTCTAGTGTGTTTGCTGTCCTATATAACATTTGACATACATAATGCTTGGGATCTATTACAATCCTTTCTTCTTTTTTCTTTGCATATTCAATGTCTATATGGATCCAATTTTTTTATGGCTTGACCTCATCAAGATTTGCTACTTACCTAATTACTCGTCTTCAACTATTGCAATGGATCGACTAAATAGAGGATTTTCAATAGTTGACCTTTAACCAACTCATTTCTTATCTCTTGTGTGCACTTCTCAACATCATTGATTTTCTCTATCATACCTCGAACCAATTTTACTACCTCAAACCTATAAAGTATGATTATGGACTCACACCCTTCACTACCTAATGGATACTTCACAATATTTGTCAATAAACTAGTAAATGTTTCCAACCAAATTTGAGCTTCCCAAGGTGATATCCCATGTCATGTAGGTGAAATACATCTACAATATTGGTTAAGAGCCTACCCTCTTTGGTGGTAAAACTATATGATCAAGTCTTCAAACTATACAAGTAGTTATCAATTTTCCAATATTTTTGGTTCCTTAACATTTGACATTTACCATTTTTTTTAGTAACCAACCAGAACCACATCTAATTTTAGTGCTCTTGATACAATGCATTCCTAAAAATATGGAAAGAATATTTATTTAAAATTCCAACCACTGCATGGGTACAATCTCCCTCCAGGTGTTCACATTAAACCTTAGATTATATTAACTTACCATCTTTCCATTCTCAATTCACTTTCTCACAACCAACTTATAACCATCTTTCCATTCATATTTACTTTAGTCTTCATGTTTTTCTTCATAAATATAGAAAATATTGGATTATAATATACTATATTCAGAAATGTACTTATAATATCTAATGTAATTGACAAGTTATTGTTTTGTATGGTGTAGGTAAGACAATTACTTGTACCACTACAAGGATTTGTCACTATGAATGAAAATGCAAGGAAGCTTGCTCGGTTTAGAGCTGCATTAGATGCGAGAGGAGATGGAAAATGTTATTTTCCTTGCTTTGATTGCAGGGGCTTGCAAAAAAGAAGACTTTTAATAGGAACAACTGAAAGACATTGTAGGAAGAAGGGGCACGTAGAAGGGGATTATGAATATCGTCCCCTGGTAAGACTATTTTTGGGGTTCAATTTTTAAAATGTTCACTGTAATATTCATCATGTCTTCATGAATTTTAGTAAAATGTCTTTTTTTTACTATATGTTCTATACAAACTCATTTTTCTATGTTGTTTGTAAATTTATAGACAATGCCCCCAAAATGTCGTGTTCTAGAGAGTTATTTGCCAAGTACTAGCAGAAATACTCATTCACAGCCTGACGAACTTCTACATCAGAATATTGAAGATGATCAAGTAGTTATTTCTAATGATATAATGGATGTAGATAACATTAGTGACACAAATAAGGAAGATGAGATACATAGATTGATCCAAGACACATTTGCTCCAATGTATGAGGACAACGAGGATGATAGTGATGATGTTGATCCTCTACTTGAGAAGTCACGTCAACCTCTTTATGAAGGCTCAAAAACAAATCTTTTATCTGCTATATTGTTGTTATTGAACTTGAAGGTTTTGAATGGATTATCAAACACCTGTATGACACAGATACTAAGGTATGTAATTTGTTTTTTTTAATTTTTGTCTGCATGTTCACAATTTTTATATATAGAAAGAGTTGAATTTTTTCCTATATTGTTGCTATTGTTATCTAATGTGTAAAGTTTGGATGCGATATTGATGATTAATATTATTTTCATTGATTTATTCTTTTGAATTTTGTTGGTAGGTGAATTTCTATTACCAACTTCAAATATTTTACCACGCACATATCAAGGGATATATGTCATTATGAAAGCATTTGGTATGGAGTATCAAGCTATTGATGCATGTCGTAATGATCATATCATATACTATGGACAATATGCATTAGAAAATGAATTCCCACAATGTCAAACAAGTAGGAATCAAACCGATAAAGTGACAAAAAAGGTGCCTCAAAAAGTTCTTCGTTATATTCCAATAATCCCACGTTTCCAGCGGTTGTTCAAGTGTCAAAGTATAGCACAGTTTATGGATTTCCATGCAAAGAATAGAAGTCGCGACGATGTTCTTTGAATGCCTGCAGATGATTCTGCATTGAGATATATTGAAGAAAAGTGGCCAATTTTTAAAGAAGGTCCTCGTAATGTTAAACTTTCTTTGGTAGCTGATGGTGTCAATCCATTTGGAGAGCTTCATTCTACCTACTCAGTGTGGCCTGTTTTTGTTATAAACAATAACCTTCCTCCTTGGATGTCGATCAAGACAGAGCACACAATGTTGGCAATGATTGTTCTAGGTATTTAATTAATAGGTATTTTTTTAATTGAAAGTCTAATCAGTAAATATCTCATTGATTTGTTTTGTGCATGATAATTATGTCTTTTATATATAACGACATATAGGCACTAAATATAATTAATCATGTATGTTTGACCAATTAGGAAAGTACCAGGTTAAAGATATGAATGTATATCTTGAGCCTCTTATCAATGAGTTGTTGAAGTTCTGGGCTGGCATCACTATGTATGATATTTCTAGACCAATCGGGCAAAGACAATTTCAATTCCATGGAATACTTGCATGTACAATTCATGATGCTCCTGGGTTAACACATTTTTGTGGTATGTTGTTACTTTCTTTTGTTCCTTAATATTTTATATATCTGTTGATAATATCATGCATTATTTTAAATTGTAATGCTAATTTGCTACACCAATTCATATATCTTGTAGGTCTTCAAACCAAGGGTAAATTTGCATGTCCATTTTGCGGTCCCAGGATAAAATCTCGTCGTTCAAGGAGTTTAGCAAAGGAAGTGTTCGATGAGTATAGGCACTTTCTTCCTAAGAACCATAGTTATTGAACTATAGATAAAGAAAAATTTAATGGTAAAAAAGAGAATGGAAAAAAACCACGAAGAATGACACCTCACCTATGGAAGGTGGAATATAATAGAAACCGTCAAGGTATGCCAATTTGTTTTTTTGTATTGAATTATGTTCAACGCGATATGTTATACCATTATTGGTTAATTGGTTTTAATTTGATATTGTTGATGTTTCATGAATGTCGTTAAGGCACATGAGGAATCAAAATTTACCCGATTCAATTCAGTAGGTTTCCATACTACGAGCACATGCAAATTTGTTTGACACAATGCATATCGGGAAGAACATAACAAAAATGTTATGGCGAATATTAGATGGAAGGACTGACAAAGAAAGAATTGGAAATATTTTTAGTGACATCCAAGAATCTAATCATGCATTGCAAAGTGTGATCATTAATTCTAATGGCGATGGCCGTCAACAGAATATTAGTCTTCCTTGGTGCTTGGCGGAGCAACAGAGCAATATTGTAAGAGAGGTCATAAAAAATATCAAGTTTCCGATGGGTTTTTTGTCAAACATAAAGAATATCTTGACGAAAAAAGGTGATTTTGCAGGGGTTAAAACACATGATTGGCATACATTCATTAAGGTAATCATTAGTCTATAATATATTTCATTATCGGTATGCACTATTTTATTAATTTTATTCTCTTATCTAGAAATAAATATTAATAATTATGCATTTTTTGATACAGTATGCTCTACCTTTGTCTCTCCCAGACGACTTTGACAACAACATAAAACATATTATTTATGTTCTTGGAAAATACGTGAGGTAAGTAATGTTTTACTTGGAAAATGTACATGGTCTGTGGTCTGTAGTATAACGTATTGACATATAATATGTTTTCCCCGCAAATATTATATATGCCTTGACATATTGTTTTATTGCATCATTTGTAGGTGGCCTTCATCAAAAGAAATCCATAAAGAAGATATAAGGCATTGGAAGATAGAAATTCCCCGACTAATGTGTGAAATCCAACAATATCTACCTCCATCATTTTTCAATGCACAAGAACACTACCTCATACACCAAGTCAAGGAGATTGAATTATGTGGACCAGTACACACAAGGTCGATGTGGATGGTGGAGAGGCAGTTGAAGTCATTGAAGGATTTTGTTAGACAAAGAGCACGTCCCAAGGGTTATACGGCTGAAGGATATATGGTATATCAATGCATGGTGTACATTAGTGAATATCTACCTAAAATAGAAGAAAATATGAATGTGCCTCGCATTTGGCATCTCGACTCCATCAAAAAATTTGAAGGGGAGGTCCTACTGGGGAGAGGTACATTGAGGACTGTGAAAGGTAATTATTATTATACGTCATTGACCTAATATGTTACACATTTAATTTTTCCAATTTTATATTATCATACTGTTTTTTAACTCTTTTTAATAATTATGCATTTTCAACTATATTAAACTATGTTCCTTTAATGGTGATCTAATTAATTATGAATTTGATTTTTTTTTTTATCATATAGTTGGTCGAGTGTGGGATGCTTTACATTTATACATTGCAAACAACCTTGATTGGATGGAGCATTGGATAAAAGATTGTGAAGAATTCTTTAGTAGGTTATCATGGGAAGGGGTCAGTAGCATGATTAAAACAGCTCATTGTCTTCGACATCAAATTCCTGACCTTACGTCACAAAGGGAAGTTGATTTAGCCTATGGTTTAAAAGATAAAAAGGCAAGTAATGTTTTTATCCACATTCCTTCTAGTTACTTCGATCCATTTTTCCAATTATTACATTTCGTTTGTTTAAGTTTTCAATTATATTTACTAACTCCTATATGACGTTTATTAATTCACAATGTATTTGTAACATGTGGTCAATGTTGTAGTTGAAACATCACAAGGCTATGTGGTGTAATGGTCGTAAATTTCGTATCAAAAAGTTGGATGATAACAGGAAAACCTCGGATTGTGGGATAACTGTAGTGTTTAAGGTCACCAATGTTTCCTCTAGAAGTGATAGACATCGAGAAGAAACCAAGAATAGGTACTATGGCTATTTGGAGGACATTCTTGAGTGTGATTTTAATTCCTTTAAAATAGTTTTGTTTGAGGTGAAGTGGTACAGGCTACGAATGCATGAACGTGATCCTGAAAGAATTGTTATTGAGCATGCTAATGGATTTACCATGGTTAATACAAAGACATTTGAACTGGGTACAGAGCCTTGTGTTCTTCCAAGTCAATGTGAGCAAGTATACTACTCCGAGGTACCAGGAAAAGCAGGTTGGTCATACGTTGTTCGTTATGATCCAAGAGGAAGACCAGTAAAGTATAATCATGTACTAGATGATGAAGATAATTAGGGAGAAGAAGAATATGATGATGATTCAGATCAGGCTGCAGTCGATGTGTTAGATGAAGAAGTTGAAGAGGTTGATCATGGAAATGTAGCAGACGATGATCTCATTGACGATATGAATGACTATATTAGCGAAGATGACTTTGATGATGATGACGATGTGAATGATCCTTTCATCAATATTTATTCAGAACCAGATCCTAATACAGATGTTGAGTTGGATGAAGAAGAAGATGAATGATATTTAATTGTTGAAAAGTTGAGGTACGCAATGTTTATAGGTTAAAGTAAATGCACTCACGTACCATATGTTCATTGTGTTGATTAACTTGGTTATATTTGAAAATTAGTTTTCTAATCTTATGTTCTACATGTGCAGAAGCGTGGGTGTTGCTCGAGGTTGTAGTGGTAATGGTTTGAATCAAACATGTGTCGATTAGCCAAGACACAAAATCAAGTTTTACGATTTATGTGTTATTTTTTGATATATTTCAATTACTAATTAGTGGATTTGTATAATGTAAAGAAAAGTATATTTTCTTCTTAATTTTGAATAATGTATAGAATAATTAATGTACCGAATGGGGCCAACGTTGAATTTTTTTCAATGAGTGGTTGTACGGACTGGGGTTTTGCATGGTTATACAGCCAGACATATGTAGTGACGATATGGGATGGTTTCTAGACTCAATCATGTCTCACACTAACAATTAGACAATAAAGCAATCAACCTATAGAATAATTAGTGTACCGCATGGGGACAACGTTGAATTTTTTTCAATGGATGGTTGTACAGACAGGATTTTTCCATGGTTATACTAGACACATGTAGTGATGGTATGGGAGGGTTTCTAGACTCAATCATGTCTCACACTAACAATTCGACAATAAAGCAATCAACCTATAGAATAATTAATGTACCGAATGGGGCCAACGCTGAATTTTTTTCAATGGGTGGTTGTATAGACTGGAGTTTTGCATGGTTATACTAGACACATGTAGTGACGGTATGGGAGGGTTTCTAGACTCAATCATGTCTCACACTAACAATTCGACAATAAAGCAATCAACCTATAGAATAATTAATGTACCGAATGGGGCCAACGTTGAATTTTTTTCAATGGGTGGTTGTACGAATTGGAGTTTTGCATGGTTATACTAGACACATTTAGTGACGGTATGGGAGGGCTTCTAGACTCTATTCGAGTAGATGTTTGCACCTTGGGAGATTTGATCCCTCTCGGCGCTTGATAGAGCCTAGGATTTGGATCTTTTACTCAACTTTCTTTACATATTATGATGATGATTATGATGATGACGATGATGATGGTGTTGTAAGTGGAGATGGTGATGATGACAATGACATTAACATTGATGATAAAGATGACGATGATGTGTGGGTTTTATAAGTGTTGTGGGTTACACGTTATGGCAACGATGATGGCAACGACGACGACAGTGATGGTTTATAAGTGTTTCTCATTTGGTTTATATGCTATATGATTAAGGCTTAAGAGTTACAAGAGACACAAATTAAGGCTTATATGTATTGGTGTTGATAAAGTTTAGATGTTAATAATTGTAAGAGTAGGGAGATATATATTGTTTTCAAGGGTTAGTATTTTAGGGTTATATGGAATTCAATAGAATAATAATATGCTTTATAGGGTTTTCATGGTATGCATTATAAAGTTAAACATTAAGCATGGTGATAATGGTCATAGTGGTAAAATATTTTAACATTTTTGGTTACTAGTGTACAATGCTACCAAATTTAGGTATAAGACCCAACACCTTGAGCATTTGTTGATCGACATCAAAGTCATTATTAGGAGCAGCCAACAATTTCTCACCAATAAAAATGGATTTTTCCCTATCTAGAAAGCATAGTGCCTACTCTAGCAAAGATAAACGGACCTGCCCAGTAGACAATTGGACCATGGCCCTTGGCAGCATAATTCTTGTTGTTTTTATCAAGTGATTCAATTCCCTAGTTTTTATAATGTTGGGGTAAAATGTTCGGGTACACAGGGTACTACCAAAGGACCGAACACCAAGAGAAACCACTTCACACAAACAGATCACAGATCAACACACTGATATTTTGACGTGGTTTAAACTCTCTTGAGGGAAACACTCCACGGCCCCAGCCAAATAGCTTCTACGGGACAATTTATTATGCAAAGAAAGAAATTTACAAATGAGCTTCTCATAATCGATCAACTAAACAATGACCCTCCATGCTCTTTAAATAGAGATCATGGACAAATCGGGTGTTAAGCCACAGATCAAGGTTATGTTTGATCTAAGAGAAGTTGAGCCATCGGATCACTCTATGTCGGGAACATATCGTGACCGTCGGATTAAGTATTTACAAATGCATACTAATGCATACTAAAGAAACACACTATCCCTAACAGATATATTACACATGTTGATCTTAACTAACTCCTAAGTGTCTAAATATCCTAACATCCCCCCTTAAGAACAACTTGGGATAGGATTGAAGGATTTACAAAAGTGACACTATTAGGAGAAGGAAGGATGCATTAGAGCCTATCCCCCCTTAATAACAAGTTCCTGAACTCCTAACATAGATCGAAGTTTAGAAAACTTCGCTTCTGTAAGAGACTTGGTGAAGATGTCTGCAACTTGATCATCTGTAGGGAAAAAGAGCACTTCAAGAACACGATCATGAACAAGATTTCTGATGAAGTGCATATGTAGCTCAATGTGTTTGTTGCGTTGATGTAGAACTGGATATTTGGAAAGCTTGATGGCACTTTGATTGTCGCACCAAAGTGGAGTAGGTTGCTGCTGCTCGAATCCAAACTTTGAAAGGATCTATCGAAGCCATAAAGCTTCCTAACTGGCATTAACTACTGCTCGATATTCTGTCTCTGCTGAAGAAAGAGCAAGAGCTTGTTGTTTCTTACAAGCCCAAGTAATAGGTCCAGATCCCAAACTGAAAACATAACCTACAATAGACTTTCGATCATCAGGATCGCCGGAAAAATCTGAATCAGTGAAACCAGCCAACAAAGGTTTCCCCCTTGTACTGTAATGAATCCCAAACTGAACTGTACCTCGAATATATCGAAGTATTATTTTAGCTGCTTTCCAGTGACTTTCATAAGGTGTCTGCATATAACGGGCAACATGACCAACGGCAAAGGAAAGGTCAGGATGGGAATGAGTCAAGTATAAGAGACTACCAACAAGCTGACGATACAAAGTGGCATCGACTTCAGGTGAAGTACAAGTGGCAGAAAGTTTGACTCCAGACTAGAAGGGAGAAGGGGCTGGTGTACAATCTTCCATGTGAAAGCGACGAAGAAGGTCACAAGCATACTTAGACTGAGAAAGAAAGATTCCTTCTTTGGTTTGCAGGACTTGGAGACCAAGAAAATAATGCAAATGTCCTTAGTCTGATATTTCAAAATTTTGTTTAAGACTAGATTTCACATGGGTTATAAGCTTAGGGTCACTACCAGTAAGAATAAGGTCATCAGCATATAGAACAAGTATGATGAGATGGTGTCCTAATTTCTTGGTATAGACATTGGGGTCAGAATGACATCTAGAAAAACCAGTGTCAAGGAGAAAGTTATCCATTTGGCATACCAAGCTCTAGGAGCTTGCTTAAGGCCATAGAAGGATTTCTTAAGGCGGCAGACAAGGCTAGAGTTATTCTGAACATAGACAGGAGGTTGTTCCATGTAAATTTCCTCCTGTAAATCACCATGTAAGAAGGCAGACTTGACATCCATTTGATGGACTTCCCAGTTGTGTAAGGCTGCAAGGGAAAGAACAAAGCGGATGGAGTTCATTTTTGTGACGGGAGCAAAGGTTTCATTGTAATCAATCCCTTCAACTTGGGAAAAGCCTTTGGTAACTAACCTTGCCTTAAGTCTTTCAACACATCCATCTGATGCATACTTAGTTCTGTAGACCCATTTACATTTGACAAGTTTTCTTCCTTTTGGAAGAGGTACAAGATCCCAAGTATCGTTCGCCATTAAGGAACGATATTCTTCATCCATGGCTGCATCCCAATCTGGATTCCCTGAAGCTTCTGCAAAAGTTTCTGGATCATGATTCTCGAAAACTTGAGCCAAAAGAGAAGAGGCTCGCTGAAATTGAGAACATGTTCGACGTTGATCTCTAGGATCTCCGGTAAGATCACCAGCTGCTTCACATGTTGAACAGACCCATCGAGGAAGCACTTGTGCTGGTGCAACTGGAGGAACATGAGCAGGCAGAGGTGGATTTTCATCCTCAATGTCATCATCAGAAACTGGAGTTGGAAACCTGTCAAGGAAGTTGGAAGAAGAAGAAGAAGGCACAAACGCCGAATCAGGCTCGCAGGCCAAAGATGCCACAATCGCCGAGTTAGGCTCGCAGGCCAAGAGATTTTCATCAAATTTAACATCTCTTCTAATGATTATATCATGAGAATGTGGTTGAACAAGTCTATAACCTTTTACATCTTCAGAATATCCAACAAATATGCACTTTTCACTTTTAGGCTGCAATGCTTTCCGTTTTTCATCCGGAATGTGAGCCCATGCTTCACTACCAAACACACGAAAGTGACTTACATCAGGTTTAGTTTTACTCCATGCTTCTTCCGGTGTTATACCTTGTAATGCTTTTGTGGGGGTGCGATTAACTATGTAATTTGCACAATTTATGGCTTCAGCCCAAAATTGAAGACTTAGTCCCTTAGATTGGATCATACAATTATCCATTTCTTTTAAAGTGCGGTTCTTCCGCTCAGCTACACCATTTTGTTGTGGTGTATATGAAACAGTGTGCTGTTGTTGGATGCCTTGTTTAGTGCAAAAAGTAGTGAACTGTTTGTTAACATATTCTCCTCCATTGTCAGATCTTAACTTAATAATTTGATGACCAGATTGTTTTTCAACAAGGGCCTTATAGGCCAAGAACATGTTAAATACTTCGCTCTTAAGTTTTAGGAAATAAACCCAAGTGCGTCTGGTGTAATCATCAATGAAAGTTAAGAAATATTTGAAACCAGAAAAGGAAGCAGATGGAAGAGGACCACACAAGTCACTATGCACAAGCTCTAAGGGAACCAAGACGTGCCAAGAGGCACGTTTGTCAAAACTGTCCCGATGATGTTTTCCGAGTACACAACCGGAGCAAACACCATCCCTACAAGATACCATCGGAAGACCTGTCACCATATTTTCTTTACATAGTTGTTGCAATGAGCGATAATTTAAGTGACCAAATCGCTCATGCCAAAGTTTGCTCAAGTTATCACTATGAGCAACAAAAACTGAAGGGAAAGGTGATGACCCAAAGTTGTTAAACTTGTACAACTTGGTAATATCATCAACAATTCTGGTATCTAGGACCTATTGAGGATCTTTAAAATCCTTGATTACAACTTGGTGAGGTGTAAAGGTCACAGTTTTACCTTCACTAGAATGAGTGATCTGATAGACTGATAACAAATTGCAGTAAATTCTTGAAACACATAGTACATCACTAAAATGACCATTATCTACTGGAACTATTCCAGCTCCTACAACACTTAGAGATCTATCATCACCAACAAATATTTGTTTGGTGTTACATTCATGCATAGTAGAAAAGATGGCTTGATCCTTAGCCATATGATAAGATGCTCCAGAATCAATGAGCCATTCATTTGAAGTAGAAGAAGAAGATGCATTATAAGAATAACCAGAAGCACAAAGTGCATGTCCATGAGAGGCAGATTCTGAAGACGAATCTATGCTGATGTGGTGCTTCTTCATTGCTGCTTCCAAGGCTGCCATCTTCTTGAAACACTTAGATTCATCATGATTATCTTTCCCGCAATAGTTGCAATGACGCTTAGTCTTCTTTCCTTTTGGCTTGGATCCTTTGTCATTTTTTAAAGAAGGAGCTAACTGAGAGGGTTTGGGACCCTTGTTTGACTTATTATTGCGAAAATTTTGTTTTTTGGGAGGCTTGGACTTTTCTTTCTGTTGGGACAATAAGGCTTTCCCAGATGTATCTGCATTGCTGATTATTCCAATATGAATAAGTTTATCTTGTTCTCTAATCAAGGAATGACAAAAGGATTCAAGACTAGGCTCTTGATAGCTAGCTGCATTCAAGGATGCTTTCATGGAGTAAAATGTAGATACAAAAACATAATATGCAGGTCCAAGTTTGGAAAGAATATGATAAATGCACTGTTTGTCTTCCCTCTCAATCTTACATTCTGCACATAAGAGCTTAAGAGTTTTGTACTTAGATAAATAATCTTGAATGCATGAAACGTCACTTGGATTTAAGGAAATCAACTCATTTTCGAGTTGGTGACCTCGAATTTCATTGTGTTTACCAAACACAGATTTCAACTTGTCCCAAGCAGCATTAGGTTCATCAATTCCAGATATGTGGAATCGCAAATCAGTAGAGATTGACATCCCAATCAATCCACGAGATTCATCACATCTATTTTCCCATTTTATTTTCTTATCATCATCAGTGGATTCTTTTTCTTTTCCTGTTGTAATTCTGAAAAGTCCCCTACTTCGTAGAGCATCCTCCATACGAGATTTCCATGAGAAATAGTTGGAACTGTTAAGTAGAATATCACAAGGGGAGGCTATATTTATAAATTAATGGATGTAAAAGTAGAAACCAATAGTCTGAATATGAAGAGATCGAAAAAATAGGCGGTTTCAAAAAAAATGGCACTGAAAACGAACTCTGTATGATGAAGTTATGCTTGAACAAAGAAACTATTGAAGATGTCCCCAATAGTGACGTGGCAGCTAGAGAATGTCCAACAAAAAAAAGAACCCCCCTCTTCCCAAGATGAACCTTTTGACAATCACTTTACAAGAAAGTTGCTTTAAGTGAACCACTTTTGTAAAATAAGTGATTTCACTTTTACAATGATATTATTTTTAAATAGTGCAACAATAAAAAAACTTAAGTGACTCACTTGTATTTTTATTTTTTTATTATTTAAATGAGATGCACTTTTACAATAAAATAACTTGAAAATAGAAATTGCATGCACCTTTTCTTTTAAAAGTAACTTCCTAAAACTTGAACTCAAGACCTATTAAGGAATAAAACAACTTTGAACCAAGTGAGCTAGATTAAACGGTATGTAAAATATGGGAATGAGGAAGGGGGATTTTTTTTTTTTACTCTTCTTGCTCGGTTTGCGTGCTTGCCCTTTTTCCTGCAAAACACACCACAAATCGAAACAAAAAAAACTTTTCCACACTTGTGGAGTTAGATCTTGTTAGCTTGCCCGGAAAGTCTACGTTTTCTCTCTGTTTCTGATTTGCCGAGATCGCGCAAGGTGCACGGCAAAGAGCATACGCAGCCGAGAAAAACCTTTTCCCTTTCTGTTTCTGATTTGTCGAGATCGCTCAAGGTGCACGGCAAAGAGCATACGCAGACGGGAAAGCAACAATCCGAACCCAAAAAAAAATCTAACAATAAAAAATGATAAAATATGAGATTTTTTTTCTTTTAAAACAGAAAATAAAAAAAATGCGTTACTGTAACATTACACCTTCAGATCTGATGAAATATGCATTTCTCGAGCAACTGGGAACCGTTTTCGATCAAACGAAAACTATTTCCCAATGGAAACGACACTCCAGATGCAATGGAACACCTCCCACAGCCTAGAAATGCACAGAAATACCAGAACTAGAAACCCTCTCTAGTTTTGGCAACATCAGTTCAAGATCTAGATCATAACCGGAAGCGGCACTTCATAAAATCTATGATACCATGTTCGGGTACACAGGGTACTACCAAAGGACCGAACACCAAGAGCAACCACTTCACACAAACAGATCACAGATCAACACACCGATGTTTTGACGTGGTTTAAACCCTCTTGAGGGAAACACTCCACGGCCCCGGCCAAATAGCTTCTACGGGACAATTTATTATGCAAAGAAAGAAAGTTACAAATGAGCTTCTCATAATCGATCAACTAAACAATGACCCTCCATGCTCTTTAAATAGAGATCATGGACCAATCAGGTGTTAAGCCACGGATCAAGGTTAGGTTTGATCTAAGAGAAGTTGAGCCGTCGGATCACTCTATGTCGGGAACATATCGTGACCATCGGATTAAGTATTTACAAATGCACACTAATGCATACTAAAGAAACACACTATCCCTAATGGATATATTACACAAGTTGATTTTAATTAACTCCTAAGTGTCTAAATATCCTAACATAAAATTCCCTTGACATGTCTAAGTTATGGTTATAAGTTGTAAGGCTTGCCTTTTTGAGATCCTCTTCTTGTGTCTTCTCCAACATACCCAAAGTGCAACATACTTCCATTCCCATGCCCCTGATTTCTTTCACATAGTCATGAATTTTATTGAAGTTTGTCTTCCTACCCACGGTATCTCTCCATGCAGCACCCATGCAGAAACATGAGTTTCCTGCCTCTTTTGCCTTTTTTGCTGACTCAATCACTGCATATTTCTTCATGAGATTTTGACCTTTCACCCTAGTGTCATCTCGAGATGAATGGGGACAATATGCACAATCTTAAAATTAAACAAAATTAAATAAAAATAAAATTAAAAATAAAAACAAATTAAACAAAATAAAATTAAAAACAAACAAATTAAATAAAATTCAAATTAAAAAAAAAAAAAAAATTAAATAGAAATAGAAAATAAATTAAATTAAATAAACAAATTATAAAATTAAAACACATATAAAATAATTTAATTTCACGTAATGTATTATATAAAAAAAAATTAAAAATAAATGAAACAAAAACAAAAACAAAGCAAAAACATAAATTTAAAATCCAAATTCCATTGTTCGCCCACTCGCCCATCTGGCACCTGAGACAACTAGAGATTGCAGGCCCAAACATGCTCAAGACTTGGAGAAACCCATATAGAGGAGGCACTCCACTAGCCCGCTTGAGACTTGGACAAACCCGCGCAGAGGAGGCACCCCACCAGCCCTCTCGAGAATTGGAGAAACCCACGCAGAGGAGGCACCCCACCAGCCCGCTCAAGACCTGGATAAACCCATGCGGAGGAGAAGGAAAATATTGGAAAAACCCACACATAGGAGGCACCATCAAGACAGTTGTAGGAGATGCACAAAATGGTACGATTTCTGGCATTTAAACCCTAGATATGCATAATATTCTAGTTTTAGGGCATTCGAAATTTATCTCCATTTTCGGCACTTGATATCCAAATTACTGGATCTATCTTCGGTAAACCCTTTATCTATTATCTGGCACATACATGGCGAGAGAGATGGATCACTATAAATGCCATAGGAAATTTTGGGTTTTTGCAGATGTAATAACCTAGTGAGCCAATCAAAAATTAGACAAACCTTACAATGGTCATGCAATGTGATGCACCAACAACTGTAATTCATAATCTAATTTCACTTGAAATCCATTAAATGTTGCTCTGCTATTTTAGGATAGTCAACAGACTTCACAATCTCGTTCTGGATCATCTTGCTAATCTTGATAAGATCCTGGCTCCACCATTATGAAAACTACCTCACATCCACAAAAATGGCCCAGATCTAAATGATGAGGCTACTAGAAGGTGCACTGTTGTAGCTTGTCATTATAGGGCCCAGAACTGCCCAGATGTGAGGGATTCAACCATTGCTAATCCCTCTTTCCTTGGATTTTATCTAAATTATGAAAGGGAAATTCGATACTCAACAAAACATAATAAGGCATTTTGATAAGAAATAAGAGATACTAACTAGTGGACTCCAATAGCATGTAGGGCTCCAAGGTTTTGAAATCCATCATCTATTACTTCATGGCCAAAAATATTCAGGGGAATTAAGGGATCAACAAATATAATGATTCTCCTCAATCATGTTTATTCCCAGCAATCCCTTCGATTTTGGTAGGTTCTCTAATGGATCAAACAAGAGGGGATTTGTTTGGCCTCCAAATTGTCTTAGTTTTAGTTAGGATAGCCTCACATAGAGGAGAAATAGTTCCAACTTTGGAATAAAAGTCATTACAAGCCCATAAAGGAGTCCCTGGGACATGGTTTCATTTAGCTATATGTTGAACCTTCAAGTGGCCACAAACATAACAAAACAAACACGTGAAAGGAATATTATCATAGTCTATGGCCTAGTTATAGCTCCATTTTTCAGCTTCTATGACTATATTATCAGGAAGTCCTTCTACCAACTCTACCTCAATGCATATTTGTACCACCTTCTATAAGTTCCTTTGCTCCATTCTCACATCAAAGAAAATGAATCTACTAATTGAACTCCCAAATGTTTTGATGGTTGGGGCATTCCATAATTCAACAAGAGGGTTGGGATTTTGACCCAAATTGGTTGGATGGTGTATTTTTCTCTTATGGTTCAAACCTTGAAGACCAAGGTTTTAGAGAGAGAATGGAGTTCACACAAAGCCATTTTCCTTCACAAATTTGAACAACATTATCTCCCTTTTTATATATGAAGGTAATCCAATCTCTAGACAAAACACAATATTATGGAATGTATCATAATAGAGGAAACTATACATCACTCATCCATAATTGAAGGTTTTTTTTTGGCAATCAACCTATTATAAAACCTACCAACCAGGGAAATTTCTTGAAATGACATAATCTGGGTCATTGAAACATCCTCTTATAGAATATTTTTCATCTTCTTAGGATTAAGTTTAACACATTTCTTAGATTGATTTTGGCGATGTTCACTCCTCTCCCTAGACTTTACACTATCCCTTGAAAACTTATTAGTTTTTTTCCCTATCATCTTGCCATCGAAGACCTCTTTTTATGGGCAAGATCCTCCTCAGGTAGATACTCTTTTGCTAAATAAAACCTTGGATTTTCTTAGGCTAGTTGAAAAGGTCTTGAGCTAGAGGGATCATGATGTCATGGATATGAACCAAATGCATGGAAAGGATTACCAAATTCAAAGGCTTGAGTCATAGAAGATGACATTGAGTTGGGTTAGTAAGGTGTTAATGCCACATTGATTCTATTGAATGTTGTATTGCTCCTCCCCACCTAAAGAATGGAAAATTATTTGACATGTCTCAACATGTAGAACATGGTAAGAGAGAAAAATGCCACTATCCACATCATAGATGGGACCTTCCAAAATACAATTTCCCCTAATGTTTGGATCTTTCAAATGTTACTTAGGGCCTATAATAATGAAAGAGGGATTCAACCACTTCACACAAAGAAAAATAATAATGAAAATTATAACCATGGAAAGAGGGATTCAACCATTGCTTGCAACTTTGGAGCAGACCTTTACTTTGAGTAAAGCAAGTTGTTGAATCCTTGAACTAAAATTTGATATGAGAAAATTTTATTTTTATCTCTCCATGGGTGTAGTTACAGATCTACAGGGATATTCAATCTGGATCGACCCTCACACTAGAAATAGAAATAGCCATTAGGGTAGTCTAAAAACCTTTCATCTGACTTCCATACTACACATGATAATGATGGATTAAATGTTGATTTTTTCTGTTGAAGAGATGAAACTTTATCATGCTGAGCTGACTGTCAATATTATCCTCCAGCTGCCATCATATCATTAACCAAATGCACATATCATGCTACAGGTCAACATTATTTTAGGTAGCAAAATCACCATCTTAGATCTTAATATACCCTGTAATGTTGTAATATGATGAAGGATCTACTAGTGGTGCATTCAAAATCCAATGCCATGTTGCTACAAAAACATCAATGTCATCTTTAGGACAAAAATATCCACTAGACCTAACATTGCAACAAACCCCTGTTGAAAGGTGGGCAGATCCATGTGTTGTTTTTCATCAGATGGAAGAATAAATGCATGCCTTTAACTTCCGTGCGAATTCAGGCCTAAGATACTGATTTTTTGTGAGTCTGCAATAGTCTTCAAATATGAGTGAATGGGTTGTTTACCTAAATTGTTATCTAAGATTTCCATGCATGAAACAATCATCAAAATGCTTCTATGAAGTGACCATCCATGCAATCAATCATGTCATCCTAAGTATGAAAGTAAAATTATGTAACCAACACTCTAAATGTCATCAATACGTCATATGAAACTGATCCAAATGAAAGAGATGTATCATTGAATATCGAACCATCATCCCATAGCTACTAGCATGAAGATCCATAAAGTCATCTAAGGTATCAAATTTCCAACAAGATGTAACCCCCAATTGGATATTTGAAAAGAATCAAAAGTGGATAAGAATCAAAAGTGGACACCCATGCAAAATGGGGGGTAATAGAAGAACTAACACCTACAAGATTAGGTTACAAGAATTTTGATTGAAGGACCAAGCCCCACAAAATTAGGTTATAGGAAGTGAAAGACATATGCAGACCAACAAGGTTAGGCTATGTGAATTTTGAATATCTATAGCTGTGGGTTATTTGAAAACTGGTGTGGATACATAAGGTTTAGCTGCAGGCCATAGAAAAAACTATACTGTCAGGTTACAATTTTTGGAGAGAAAGGATTTTGATAGGTTATGCAATATCCAATGCAGAAAGTATGGAGAAGTTGAAGCAACATACAACAAATTGAAGATAAATAGATTAGAAGTTGAAGAGTTGGAAGATTAAACGATGACTTTTGTATTTTTTGTATCATATGAACTAAAGGTACAAATAGTTGAATGCCTCTTGTAACAAAGTTTGAGAATGGAGTCTAATGAAATTAATGTATTGTTCTATAGTGCATCTATACTTAAGTGAAATTAGTATCTATAGCATTGCACCTCATCTCTTTTTTGTTATGTATGTAATGATGTTTTTCTTGTTATGTGTTGTGCTATTTGTTGTGGTGTTTGTATTTTATGCACCTATGCAACTAAGGTTTGGTTAGCTGTGGTAGGCCAAATAGAGTTTCAAAAATAAATTTAGTTGTAGATGTTATGCCTAAGTCACTAACTGTTCTGTCTGATATGTAAATTAGGCTCAGATGTGTATGACAAATCAAATCAAGATAATGTGTTTTGATTCTAATTTCTATTGAATATTTGTAAATGTTATAGTTTCGAAATTTTATTGGATCTATATGTCTATATTTTTAAATTTAAATATATTTTAAAAATATATATATATGAATATAAAACGTGTACTTAGATATACACATAATGTCTGAAAATAGTCTTTGAAATTCAAATTTCTCATGGCCATTTGAGTGCCAAGTAGGTACCACCAAATAGGTATCTGTTAGATCTATATTCCTCAAGTGATGATGAAGATATACTCAGAGAGGTTGAAAGTGAGACGAGTTGTACTAGATCTACTGGTTTTATATCAACTAGATCAAAAAAGATAAGGAAAAGATTTCATAGACGCATGAAATATTTTATTGCCAACGGTTTCACAAGAAGTTGTCGTCTTTGCTTCACAATTGAGGGTCCTCTTATGCTGGTTCAATAGAAAAGGATGACTCTATTGGGAAATGGTTAGAACCTAGGAACAACATTTGGACATCAATCGCTTTGCCTTGGGTACTTGCAAATGTGACAGCATTCTTGTGACCATAAATTCTGTCCAATGACAATCTAGTTTGAATACACTTGTCTCTTGGGTTCATATTAGATCAAGTGAATTCCCCCCCATAATCAAGATGCTTTGGTCTCCAATTGGGATCAAACCCTTGTAAAGTAGCTTTGCATCTGCTCCAAGCCACTTTTTCATTATCAGACAGAGAATGACAGTTCCCTCCTTCCTGGTCACCTTCATTTCACCATATTCTAAATCACCCCTAGAATGTATTCAGCATTCCGTGAGGAAGGAGTAGTCTAGTTCCATAGTAATCATTTGTTGGATTGCATTGGGTGCATATCTGAATACCACCACCAAGTTGTTGACATTTTTTTCAATATTTTTCTCCATCCCATGAATTACCATTTCCCATAGTTTCATTGGAAATGCTTTAAAGGAAAAAGTGATGCTTAGGGACCACGATTTTCTCTTGTTGATGACATGGCTATCCTTGATTGGATAGGCAATTAAGATTTTGATAAGGAATTATCTTGTAGCATTGAAATTCTAGAGACATTACAGTGTTGTCTACTAATTCTTAATGCTCAAGGATGATAAGGAAGGACTCATCCACAAAGTGTCCATTGACTAGATGTCCAACTCTCGACACACAAAGATAAATTTCTTTGTTGATCCCTTGTCCCACTTTATGGGCAATTGAATATCCTAAATATTTCACTATTGTCACATAAAGGGAAAGCACTTGTGGACAACCTTGATGGATAGATTGAAAAAATCCCCTTCTTCTTATTCACATCTTGTTAATGGGGAGGTAAGTTGATGCTTCTACAAACAAAATTTCAAGTACACCTAGGAAGAAATCCATGAAAGCCAGCACCATATTCATGGCCAAGATGAAAGGCCATTTGAACTTATCGTAAGCTTGATCAAAATTTATTTTAATAAATAAAGTGTCAAGGCATGAGCATTAGGCCCACTCCATGCCTTCCTAATAGATGATGATAATGGTTAGAATGAACAAATCTCTAATGAATCCCTTCTGTCCTAGGAGAATAATGGAAGGAAGTATGTGATTCACTCTCAAAGACACAACTTTGGCCAATAATTTATAGGATACATTTAGGAGGGTGATAGGTCTCCAATTGGTGATAAGTTCAAAATCTCTAGGCATGGGGGTGAAGTTAATAACTCTTTTGTTGATGATAGTCCTGTCAATGCACAGGCTTTCTCTATGTGTGTCATGACAAGATTCTAAAGCATATGATAGTCAGGGAAGATTCCTTGCACATCATGGTAGTGAGTCAATTTGGATTGAGCCTATACAAAAGATGTTGGGACTTGAAGGTCAAAAAATAAAGCAAAAGAGGCACACAACATACATTTATGCGTGGGTGTTGCATGGCAAGATATTGTAAGTACGAAGATAAACTTCAATCAAATTCTTGACTTTGTAAAACAAATTAGGGGTATGGAGATGGAAGTATGATGCACTTTGGGTATGTTGGAGAAGCAAAAAACATGGGATCTTAAAAAGGCTGGCCTTATAGCTTATATCCATAACTTCGGATCATCAAGAGAATTTTACCCCTACATTATAACAACCAATATTATGATGAGAGGCTTAAAACTCTGGAACATGTTTTTGATGCAGGAATCCGTGTTTGCTCGGGAGGAATAATAAGACTGGGGGAACAACTAGAAGACAGTGTTGGGTTTCTACACACCTTGGCAACACTTCTTCAACATCTAGAGAGTGTTCCTATAAATGTGTTACTTACAGTTAAAAGAACACCTCCTCAAGATCAAAAGTCAACTGAAATTTGGGAAATGGTTTGCAGGGTATCAACAACATGGATTGTGATGACAAAGGCCATGATTAGATTGTCTTTTAGGTAGGTTCTTTTCTCTCTGCCAAAGCAGGCATTATGCTTTTTAGTAGGGGCAAATTCCATTTGTACTTGTGAAAAGTTGTTAACCACTCCTAATAATGACTTATGCTGATCAACAAATGTTGAAGGAATTGGGTCTTATACCCAAAGCTGCTAGCATTGTAGATGAAATCAAGTATGTGGTTAAGGAGACTCTAGAGAATGATGTAGATGGTGAACAAGATGAGGTTTGCTGCTGCCAATTCCAAATGACAACATTCAACTGATTTTCATGTAGAAATATTAATTATGTTGTAAGGCATTTTCTCAATGAGATTGATTTGCAACCCACTAATGCTAGATTCATCGTCTCTTTGGTGAATAAGCACCACATGTCTAGCATGTTGATAAAGTAATGTTGCGGTCTGGTTCTTTCTAGCATGTTCATGAAGTGACTGCCCCAAACCCTCCTCCGCTAGCTTTTCCCGCTCATCATGAGGTCGAGGCCAAAGCTGTTGCACCTCTAACCATGTAAATGTTGGCTATTGGTATGGGAATGGCGACGAGAAGGTGTAGTAGCACTTCCAAAATTTGGAGAGGATGGAACAATGTGTTATCAAGATCCTCCAGGATATTTCCTGCACTAGTTTTTACCCCATTCCGTCTTTTTACATCGCTGAGATGGTGCAAATCTTGTGCAACACTGAGGGGTAATTTCTATTCCTTAGCCTTGAACCCACATTATATTTATTCCTGGGTTGCCCATAATTTTTTTCCACTTAAATGTAATTAGAAGTTGAATTTGGTTCCATCAAGATGAAATTGAGATCAATGCAAGGGTTGTGGGTCACAATGAGAGTAACCCAGATCTAGCAGAGGGCTCACTCTGCACTGCTTCAAACACAACCACTAACATTGATTCAATGATTGCCATTTAAGATTTTTTTTTTTAACACTTCCAGGTATTGTCGCAATATCGATGGATTTCTGCCACGAATTTTCATGGATACAGAGATGCATTTTCGTGGATACAGAGACGAAGTTTCAAGGAAGCATAGAAATGTTTCCACATAGATGTTGAACCTGCCACGAAAGTTAGTGAATCTAATTGTCTCTATTGCAAAGAACTTTCGTGGAGCTGTATAAGATGTTTCCACGCAAATGCTTTACCTGCCACGAACATTCGTTGCTATAGTGACGAACCTCCAATATAAGTTCATCTCTATAGACACGAAAGTTTGTGGCAGGTAAAGCATTTGCATGGAAACATATAGATGAGGGGTGTGGATATATCGACAAAACTTCGTGGAAGAATTAGTTTTCTGAAGATTTGAGGACTGTTGCAAAGGTGACATATGGCCACTGAGAAACGTTGTTATTGCCCCGACGGGGAATCTTCGTCCCTATATCCACGAAGTTGGTTCCATGAAAAAACGAACCTCAGATCGTTGCAATAGGGATGAAATATCGTGGCAATTACAACGAAAAAATGTGGCAAATTTGGCCATATGTAGTAGTGGAGTACTTCAAAGAGAGGCTTGGTGTTCTTTAGATTAATGAAACTTCAAGGAAGAAGTGATGGACACATTTGCAGGAGCCATTCCGAGCATGGTGAGAGGAGTATCCTTCCATGGCTGTGGATATAAGCATTGGATGATGAGCATCAGGACGATGCTCCAGTTACTACTCTGTATGTGTATATATGCATCATGTTGGATGATGGATATGATCAGCTGGATCATTTATATGTATATGCATGTATGCATCATGTTGGATGTTGGATATGATTAGTTGGATCATTTATATGTATATGTATGTACGCATCATGTTGGATGTTGGATATGATCAATTGGATCATGTTTATGTATCTATAGATGTATCATGTGGATACATTGTATGATCAGGTAGATCATGTATGTTGATATGTATCATGTATGATCAGGTGGATCATGTATTTGTATATGTATCAGGTGGATACATTGTATGATCAGGTAGATCATGTATGATGATATGTATCAAGCAGATACTGTGTATGCATCAGGTGGATGCATTGTATGATCAGGATGATCATAGATGACAAGCTTCAGGATGATCATAGATGACGAACTTCAGGATGTTGATCCAAATGACATGCATCAGGATGATGAAGTGTTGATGATCAGGATGATCATGTGTACATCAGGATGATGTATGGTGAGTATTAGGTTGATACTTTGTGGCCATGGACAGGTTGTGTAGACGAGCATGTAAGTAGACCTGGGAGATCTAGATAGGATGAAAAAGGCCTCAGATGCTCTTTCGAGGCATTTCTCTGGGAAGACATGTAAGTAGACTTGGGAGATTTGGATAGGATGAAAAAGGCCTCAGATGCTCTTTCGAGGCATTGTCCTATGGCATGTAAGTAGACCTTGGAGATCTGGACAAGATGAAAAAGGCCTCAGATGCTCTTTCGAGGCATTTCCATGACCACATGTAATCAGACCTGGAGATATGGACATGATGAAAAAGGCCTCAGATGCTCTTTAGGGTTCTTGCTTGGCAAGACACCCTTTTAAGGTTTTGTGGTAGGTGTCACATGTAATTAGACTTGGAGATTTGGACAGGATGAAAAAGGCCTCAAATGCTCTTTAGGGTTCTTGCTTGGCAAGACACCCTTTTAAGGTTTTGTGACTGTCACATGTAAAAGATCCTGGGAGATCCTATAGGTCGGATTTGTGTACTCGTAACATCCTGGGATGCTCTTTCAAGGTTTTGTGACGCACGTAATAAGTCCTGAGGATTCCACAGTATGGCCAGTGATGATGAAGACCTGCAGGGGGAGGACATGTAAGTAGACTTGGGAGATTTGGACAGGATGAAAAAGGCCTCAGATGCTCTTTCGAGGCATTGTCCTATGGCATGTAAGTAGACCTGGGAGATCTAGACAGGATGAAAAAGGCCTCAGATGCTCTTTCAAGGCATTTCCATGACCACATGTAATCAAACCCAGAGATCTGGACATGATGAAAAAGGCCTCATATGCTCTTTAGGGTTCTTCCTTGGAAAGACACCCTTTTAAGGTTTTGTGGTAGGTGTCACATGTAATCAGACCTGGAGATCTGGACAGGATGAAAAAGGCCTCAGATGCGCTTTAGGGTTCTTGCTTGGCAAGACACCCTTTTAAGGTTTTGTGACTATCACATGTAAAAGATCCTGGGAGATCCTATAGGTCAGAGTTGTGTACTCGTAACATCCTAGGATTCTCTTTCGAGGTTTTGTGATGCACGTAATAAGTCCTGAGGATTCCACAGTATGGCCAGTGATGATGAAGACCTGTTGGTGTTGGACCTACACCCAATATGAAAAAGGAATGGCTCTGTAGAACTTCCTATGACGAGTATATTCAAAGATTGACTGAGATAGTAGCAATAGTGATGATGACGATGATTCACTTATGATGATCCAGAGAAGAAGACTTGTGCTAGAAGACCTGTGTCGAGAAATACCTTCCTATTTAAGAGGGAGTGTTGATGTATATGTAACTTCGGAATGTATTTCACATATATGTATATTGTATTCCTATAGAGATGTTATTATTCCTCTATACGGAAGTGTCGTCATTTATATTGTAAGTGTCGTAACTTATACTTGATGGGTTATTAGACCACCTTGTTGGGGTCGGCCCTATATAAGTCATGTGGGTCAAAGGGTTATTAGACCACCCTATTGGGGGTTAGACATGTGGGTCAAAGGGTTATTAGACCACCCTATTGGGTGTCGGCCCAGTCAGCATTGTGTTATGTGGTTAAGTTGAGGCCAACCTAGTAAATGTTATTAGGCAAGTCAAGTCAAGTATAAATAGAGTGCGGGAGGCACTCTATTTCATCATTCTATTCTCACACACACTCTTTAGAGAGTGGTGCACTTGTGGAGGAGGAGAAGTTGCTGCTAGGAGATGTCTATATCTTATGCTTGGGTTGTATCATTTCTCTATCTATCTCTAAGGAAGTTATTGTGGTTTTTCACCTTTATGGTTTTCCCCAAGTAAACTCTGTGTCTCTTGTGTGCTTGCATTATTGTGTCCATGATTGATATGTTGTAGATACGTTGTAAATGTTCTCTTAGTTAAGATCCTAGGTCAGATTGAAGTAAATTCTGAAAAACTAACACGTACAAGGAAGTTCAGGAAGCCATCGGTGAGAGATGGGAAAGAATCACAGAGTATTTGAAGAAGAGGGAGCCTGACTCCGCCGTCAAACTAGAGACTGCTCTCACCAAGGCTAATTTATACAGGGAATCATTAATAAAGCACCAGCTCATATGGATAGGCATGAAACTAAGCCCAACATTCTTTCTTCCCTTGATTATTAGAGAACAGGTCGATGAAGAGGAGGAGAAAATAGCATGGACAAAAGATGACCAGACCTTGGGCTATCATACTTAGGTAGGGACCCCTAGGGTCGTTTCCTGGGACATCAGAGAATATGTTCAAGAACATGATATGTCACCTAGGGATGGGTGACTCCTTCAGTCTGCGGGAGATGATGAGTCCCAAATTAGGTACTCTATATCCTTTTTATGCCACACAAGCACAATAATGGATAAGGAAAATATCTCTGTTTGTGGGGAATAATGCATTTTTTATTATTATTTAAGAGTAGTTTAGAGATTATTATTTTATGCTTAAAAGGCATTTTCTATGAGCTAATTATATGGAAATAAGTATGTATGAGCAATCGCAGGTGATCTAAGAGACAACAAGCAAATCCAACTCAATGACTGAAAGACCATGAGTGGCCCAGCGCCCCATTTTCCTGATTTATAGAAGAAGACTCCTATTTAGCAGGATCGACATTTAAAGCATAGAGTTAGGTTATTTTTTAGAATAGATATATATATGGACCTCTTAAGTAGCAAGGGGTTCCTATTGACATTTTTGTAGAACTTTTATTCATCATATTTTATTCGAGACAGTTTGATCTAAGACTTTTCTGAGATATGAAGTTACGATTTTAATAATGGAAGAACTGATGTTATTTCAAGCTTCGAGTTTATCAGTCTTTTTCACTGCTAAAATAAGGGTTGGGGAGGGCCCCCTCAACATGTAGGTCAGAAGATTCATTTTACTTCGGGTATTTCTCATGTGTTTTGCTAATTGTTTTAATCATCATAATATGTGAAATGCTTTGATAATGGTTTGAATAGCAGATTCTTATTTCAGTTCAACGATTTTTCCCGTTGTTTGATAATACCGATTATGTAGTTTCGTAACACGATTTCCATAGTCCTGTACATGCATTCTGCACAGGCATATTTTACCCCTATTTTTCAGCATGTTATATTAATTCTAGGGAATGATCCGGATCTACAATTCCATCCATCTTTCTCTTATCTAAGTTTGATCATATAGAAGTTAATTGTTTCAGTTCTTTGATTTGCATAGAGTAATGATCATCACTTTCAGTATTAGTTTTGAATAGATAAAAGTTGATTGATTTTCAACATTCAATACTTAGCTTAAATTTCTAGCTTTCAGTATTTTATTTCTAGATTAAGTTTCCCAAGCTTTCTGTATTTACTTCTTAGACTAGATTTACAGTTTCCCAACATTTAATTCTTAGCATAGAGATCTACCAGTTTCAGCATTTCTAGTTCATAGATTTACAGTTTCCCAACATTTAATTCTTAGCATAGAGATCTACCAGTTTCAACATTTCCAGTTCATAGATTTACAACCCTTTTATATTCTTTCATTTTTGTTTAGAAATAGCTCACTTCCAATTCCTTCTTGAGAAACCTTTAAGATACATTCCAACACCCCAAACGACGAAGACTATCATATAGAGCACATACAGTGCTTAGCACCTCTTAAGTTTGTATGCTCCCTGGTCGATAATCAAAGTATACTTCCGATTTAGCTACCCTAATTAGGTATCCATTCCTGGAGTCCACCACAAAAGGTGATGAGGTCTTGGACCTGGAACTAAGGGGACATGATTCAATCATCGTAGATTTCAATTTACTACCGATGTTGTCATTACACAAGATTCATGTCGCAGCAAGTGCAGAGATCCACGTCCGCCAGGCTGTGATGCATGACAAGATGGTAAAGTATAAGCAGCAAGTGTGCACCAGTGAGATGGAGGCACAACGTATCCAAGAAGAGAAATCCAAAACACTAGCTGAGAAAAAGAAGTATGTAGAAGATAAAGGCCGATTAGAATGAGCAATAGCCAAGGCATGTGAAGCCTCGGAGATAGATAATGATATACTACCAGAAGAGGAAGCTATCTTGTTAGGCATGGTGATCACTAGATTGAGGAAAGAAAATGCAAAGTTACTGGCAAGGGCAGCACCAGGTACACCAGTGGAGTAGATACAAAGTCGCAAGGACGTGATAGAAGAGGCCCCAATAGGATTGCAGAAATGGAGAAGGAGGCCCAGAAGATTGTGGAACAGGTTACAGAGTTTTGGGGAAGCTTAGTTCAGGACGAGCAGATGCAACAACTAAACACACAACTTGCCCAGGAAGAAGCTCAGCTGGAAACATTGAAGGGATCGCTTTGGGTGATACCCTTACTCAAGCGAATGACAAAGGCCTCGGAGCTGAAGGAACTCAATCAGCATGTAACTAAAGCACGCGAAAGGAAACAAAGAAGAACGTTGAACCTAGATGAGTTGAAAACAAAGGCAAAACAGTTGGCCACACAGGAAATCACAGGAATGACATAGGTTAAGCAGAATCTTGAATAGGCGCAACAGATGGATGGCGAGCACCCAACGAAACAGTAGGTACAAGACTGTGCAGCACTAAAGTTATCCACAAAAGAATCTTTCGACCAGATTAGCGCTGCATATGATGAGTTCCGGTCCCAAGTAAATGCACCAACAAGGTCGAGCTGAGGTGGCTTGAGGGAGAGCCACAAGTTTGTGTTGGGGGTCTGTTGGCATGGGGTTAGACCGCATGAAGTGCGGAATCCGACAACGATGCGAAGGACACTCTATGGAAGAAAGGACCATTCACGGAGAACAAGGTGCCAACAAAAGCGCGAGCTTGGTTTAGTTAGTTAGAATGGGTCATTTGGACAATTTTTGTAACCACATTAGTTTGTTATAAATAGGACTATGATTGTAAGCCTATGGGCATCCTATCTTGATTTGGATTTAGGCTTGATCCAATCGAAGAACATAAGTGGATGATTTTCTCTGTTTTCAGCATGTTTTGTATGGATCTGTGATAAGTGGTTTGGAACTATCCCTGTGAAGCTTGTGCCGCAGGTTTTTTATGAGTTAATGCAGCAAGATGTTCGGCTATGTTTACCTCTTATGTCTCTGTTCAGGTGGAATGATAAATGTGAATGCTAGTTGTGATATGTTTAAAGTTCTTGGTTTAGTGAATTCTGTTGATGCAAATGTTAGTTTACCATGTTAATGTGAATATCGATTATAACATGCGAATGATGAATGAATGAATGAACTGTTAAGTATAATGCAAAGATACAATCTCTGGTTTCTGTAGTTGTAGAGTGATAATCGATGCATTTCCTCCCCCCACTGCGGAAATATGGTTCCTACAGCCCCCTTAATAATCTTGGGTGAGACCTCACTCGCTCTAGGAATGTTGTTGGAGAGGGTAAAACCTTTCTGGGCCGGTGTTTAAGGGTGTTTGGTTGGTGTTTTTGTTGACAGCAATGTGAAGTGAAACCCTATCTATAGTCGTTGTGTCAACATGTTCCATACTCATTGGAAGGATTTTTACTTTGTTTTTCTTCTTTTTACCCCCATAATGTTGATATTTATGCGGTTTTTTATTGCACCGTGTTTACCTCAGAGGTTTGAGATGGAAATATAGATGGTTTGGTAGTAGACACAGTTGAAGTTGGTGGATTGGAAATGGAAAACTGATTAACTTTCCAACTTAGCGCATCCACTGAAATGACAGATATAGAACCAACCACACCATTTGCATGTGGTCCAGGTGTAGGTCGATATGGATCAGTTGATGGTCAAGGAGCATGCTGAATAATGCCATATAAGCTAACTGATTGTGAATATATCAAATCTAAATGTTGAGCACGACAAATAGCTTTCTTTTTAGCTACGGCCCCAGCCATAGCAACTATAATGTCCCCATTCAAATAATTGCATAGTAAGACAATCCCATCAATCCTATTAGTTTCCTAGGTTGGATGGGCACATGTGGAATTGTAATAAGGAAGCTAATAAATGATGTTTATACATTAGAAGGGTTCAGGTATTTAATAAATATGGTGAATAAATAAATTCAAGAGAAATTATAGGTGGCAAGTGGTTTTGGAGACATATGGAGGGTGTGGGGACCCACACTAGTTTGATTTTTCAATGACACATGGCATCTCTCTCTTGCCAATTCGAATTCATGGGAAGGTGAACACTCTTGGGTGAGTTGGTAAGTCATAAAACATGGCATTGAGCACCATAGGTCGAATTGGAATGGATTGGTAACCTCCATGGAAGATAAAGAGTCAAATTGGAAGTTTGTGGACACTTGGGCTAGATTCCCTAGCCCCTATGACACCAATGATAGAGAATCTATGGCAACTATGACAAATTGCAGACCTGACCTCTGACATCTGACCATTATGACATGTCAGCCCCAAAAATAGGCTCAAGGAAGGTGTTCATGGGAGTGTAAAAAGCCAAAGAGACTCAAATTTGAATTTGGGAGAAGATGGAAGGTTGGAACTAGGAGACAAGTGGGAAATGTGGAATATTTCCTAAGTGGAAATATCTTGAAGCTATTGAGAGGATTTCGACCCATAGAAGGCTAATGTTGGTTATAAAATGTATAAATCAAGTATGAGAATGGCTTTGGATGATTTGATAAAAATTGCATTTGTGAAGAGAGAGCTACAGGATGACTAGTTTCTTGCCTTAGCCAATTTCGAGGGTGAAAGATTCCCATCCAAGTTGGTGTTTGGAGAGGCCACTCATGTATTTCATGGTGCTTTAATGGATTTTGTATTTTTAGGTAGCAGCTATAGGAAGTTTCATGGTTTGGTTTAGTGCAACACTTTCTCTCCACCGTTTTCAGTTTTGAAGGCATATTCATGCTCCTTGAGGGAGGGCATTTTTGGTGAGCTCTTGTGATTCTTGGGAGAGCTTATAATTATATATTTCTGATTTTAATAGCTTCATATCCTCTGTTATTAATATTCAGAAACTCTCAGGTTGAAATACCCACTGGTTGTATGCAAAAATATTGATTAATGAGCAAACAATGTCCATTTCCCCAATGCATTGATGTATGACACTCTAATGTTGATTATTTCGAATGGATGTATGATTATCTAATATATTTGTGATCAATATAATACCATGGATGTCTTATACAATTTTCATGTACTGTACTTGAGAATTTCAAGCATTTTTACTCAGTTTAGTTGTATTGGGAGATGAAATAGTGCATTTCCCCAAGGGTCGAATTGGGGATTTTTGCAGTTGAATGGGAGAGGGTGAGAACAGTTGTAATAATCCATTAATGGTGCATATGAAACCTTAATAACATACTTAACACATTGCATACCTTTGTTCAGAAATTTGAGGGAGTTTAGAGGCATTTGGAAGTCCCTTTTCAGTGTTACCCCGACGGGATTTGATGCACAAATTACTAGTCAAAATTGCATATATTGGTCAGAATATAAACCAAGTTTTCAGAAGTCTTTGGAGAACCATAAAACATCTCTGAACCTAATATTCAAGTCTAAATATCATTCATACACTCATACAGAATATTTGGGATCATTTGGGTTGATTTGGAGGTCAAAACAGTAAAACTAGTCAAAGGTCGAAATTGGTAAAAAAGTGGAAAATTGGGCATTTTCTTAAAAATTTAAAAAAGGGATATTACAAGTGTTATCAGAGCATGGTATTGGCACCTGATGGTATTAAAAAGAATCCAAACAAATAAACCACCACCCTTTGAATCCGTGGTTGAAGAAGTTTTGGTTGAAGAAGAGATAGTAGCAAAAAAAGAGTTTTTTCCTAAAACAATGGGTAGAGAGGAGGAGGAAAAATTAAGACATAAGGAGGAATTTATTGAAGCCTTAAAACCATGTTTTGAAGGAATTATGAATTTATTAAAGCCTTAAAACCATGTTTTGAAGGAATTACCATGGTTATGCTAGAGATGAATAAACAAATGATGAAAATTTTTGAATTGTTGGGTAGCCAACTTCCAGGCAAAGGGATTATAGGTGTTAGGAACCTATGTCAACCCTTCTCTTTACTATGTTAGTATATTGTTATTGGACGCATATGCTTTGTAAGTCGTCCCGTAGTATTTGTTGATCCGTAGTTTATATTAGCCCACAGTATTGACCCATAGTATTGGACGCATATGCTTTGTAAGTCGTCCTGTAGTATTATATGTCCCATGGTTTTGACTCATAGTATTGGGCATAGACTTAGTACATAAGTGTGTGTTGAGGTCATTGAAAGCACCGTGAAGTTAATTGTATTGAGCTTGCTCAAAGGAGGTTGCCCCCTCGAAGTGGCCCGTGATCAATATAAAAGCGATTCTGTTCTATTATTTCTGATATCTCGTGTTTTTGCATTAATTAATTATTGCAGGTACATCACATCTGGTATCAGAGCACTTTCCTTGGCACAAGTGGAAAAAAAAAATTTCTTTTTTTGGGCGGCGACTTTCAGATCAATTTCTGAAACTTTCTACACAACATCAGAAGAAAACGATTGCATATATGAATTCCTCTTTCAAAAATACGCAGTTTCAAAAAAAAAATCATCTCATTTGGAGCTCTAAAGGTGGAGATATCGCGGATTTAAAATCAGCAATTTTTCAGAATTTCGGTGACGGCCGCAGAAATTGCAGTGAGAAAATCTTTTGACTGAGTGCCTAGATTTCTATTCCGCTTTCATGGATAGAAGCAGAGTGGTTGTTCCAATTCCGGAAACATGCTATAACAGCAATTCTGAGCAATATAGATCTGGTTTTTGAACATTGGGTGGAATTTCTGCCCAAATTTTTTTCTGTTGCAGGTTCGGATCTGGGAATAATCCCTATCCGCTTAACTGTGGGAAGTACTTGGGCATAAGCCCTAAAAATCATTGTGAGGAGTACCACAGGAACCCCGAAGTAGCTGACCATTGAGAGGACCTGCCAAGCGAAAACGGCAACGACCCCTACCTGATTGACTAGTTCCCACCCGTGAGGTAAACCAAGAGCTGTCGTTTGTGGCAAAGCGGTTATCAGTTTTACCTAAGCAGTGGAGTGAGGGGTACTGCCCCAATACGCAAGCCGTCAGACAGCATTGGTGGCCGAGTGAAAACCCTGAAATGTTAGGAAGCCGCATATACCTGGGGTCCATATCTACTTTCAGCTGAACTATTGTCGATCACTGCTGTGCCGTTTCAGATCCATTTTGCAAGCCGTTCCAGATCCAGCCATTCGGCGTTGTTCCAAATTCCTTCTGAGCCGTAACCGCTCCAGTCTGTTAAAAAAAAAAAAAAAAAAAACCTGGTTACGGTTGTCACCCGTGCAGGAGCACACACCATGGAGGAAGCACTTGCAGCGATCCAAACCAAACTCCAAGATCTGGATGAAAAATTTCTCAGCCTCCATCTTCAGTATTCAGCCATGAACAATACTAGGCAGCCAGAATCTTTTGTAGCCACCAGGTTCTCTGCTTCTAGCAATTTTCGTGGGCCGAAGCTTGATTTTCCTCGCTTCAATGGTACTGATCCGACTGGATGGATATACCGAGCAGAACAATATTTCAGTCTGCATAATACTTTTGATGTTAAGAAAGTTCCACTTACATCCTTTCATTTGGAACAGGAAGCCCTTCAATGGTACCGTTGGTACATCAAAGCTCATCCCGAGCCAAACTGGACAGATTTTTGCCAACTCATTTTGCCACGATTTGTTTCTAGTGCTTTTGACGACTTCACAGGAGCACTCACTAAACTTCCCAAACTAGCATAGTGAGAGAGTATCAGATGGAATTTGAGAAACTAGCCAATCACATAGAAGGATTGTCTGATGAATTCTACAGGAGTTGTTTTATCAGTGGTCTCAAGGATGAAATCCGCTCAGAGGTCAAAATGTTTTGTCCCAACACAATGATGGAAGTCCTAGGGTTGGCTAAGTTGGCCGAGGACAAGATCGCAGCTCAACAACGCTCCAAACCCACCTTTGTTCCCTTCAGAAATATGGGTTCCCAACGACCTCCCATCACGCCTGCTCCTCAACCAACTCCTATCAAGCATTTGTCTGAAATAGAAATGTAGGCACACCGAGAAAAAGGGCTTTGCTATAATTGTGATGAGAAATTCACTCGGGGACATAGATGTGTTCAACAAAAGCTCTATATCTTGGATGTGGATTCTCCGCCTACCTTAGAACTTGGTGAAGAAGCTACAGATACAGTAGATGATCCGGTCGACATGCAACACCCGCCTGTTGACACCCCATCTCAGGACGACCCACCTGAGATCTCTCTCCATGCTGTAACTGGCGTCACCACCACACAAACAATGCAAGTCAGGGGATACTTCAAGAAGCTCCCTCTTACCATACTCATTGATTCTGGTAGCACTCATAACTTCATTGACCCTCGAATTGCCAAACAGGTTGATTGTTTTGTCCATCCTTGCTCCAACTTTGAAGTCATGATTGCCAATGGGGGCACCTTACCTTGCAAGGGGAAGTGTCACAATGTGCGTATCTCTATGGAAGATTATAACCTATGCTCCGACATGTTTGCCTTGTCCTTAGGCGGATGTGATGTGGTTTTGGGCGTTCAATGGTTACGCACACTTGGCCCCATCTTATGGGATTTTGCTGAACTCTGGATGCAGTTTAACGTCAATGGGGCACAACACAAATTTCGGGGCTTACAACCAGGGTCTCTCTGCATCATCAGTTCACATCGCCTGAAAAAAATCCTTAAGAAGAATTCACATGGTGTCATCACTCAACTCAATTCCATTCAGATGCACCCATCAACAGTCTCCACTACTTCCTTGGATAGATATGCAGGTATCTTTGCTGAACCAATGAGCTTGCTGCCTTCAAGAGACCTTTCTGGTAAGAATGTAACCACATCTACCTCTCAGCAGGAAATGATGGCTATTTTGCATGCAGTACAGAAGTGCCAGCCATACCTATTAGGCAATTATTTCTGCATCAAGACTGATCTCCCGAGTCTGGAAAATTTTCTGGAACAATGGGTCTCCTCCCCAACACACCTACAATGGGTTATCCAACTCATGGGTTATCCCTATGTGATCACTTACAAGAAGGGTAAGGACAATATGGTGGAAGATGCTCCTTCTCGCACAATTGATAACCCAGTTTCTCTTACAGCTCTTTCTCTGCTTGTTCCAAATTGGTTGCCATATGTTCAACAGGGCTATCTCTTCTATGATCTCCATGCTTCTTCATCAACAGGGCACTCTGGGTTCTGCAAAATGTATGACCAGGAACAATGTAACTTCTTTTGGCTGGGACTAAAAATGACAATTCAACAGCTGGTGGCTAACGATGATACTTTCCAAGTCAACAAGGGGGAACCGACACTCCTTTCGGGATTGATCAAACCCTTGCCCATCACTACACAGCTTTGGCCAACTCTTTCTATGGATTTCCTAGCAGCACTCTGGTGGTACAATACCACATCTCAAAGGACACCATATGAAGCAGTCTATGGACAAACACCACCAGTTCTTCTTCCATACACCCTTAGCAGCTCCCTAGTTCAAGAAATTGACTCGGTTCTTCGAAACCGCGATCAGATTCTTCTCATTCTGCAGGACAATCTTCACATGGCCAGAATTCGCTTGAAACAACAAGCCGATCAGCACTGTTCTGAGCGCATTTTCCACGTAGCTGACAGGGTTCTTCTTCATCTACAGCCTTCCAAGAAATCCTCCTTGACACTCCAAAAGCGTTAGTGGCCCGAAATGCAAACCAAGGATGCTACCGGGGAACCACTCCTTCAGATTCTGCAGCAATTTCTTCAACCAAAGCTTTGAGGACAAAGCTTTTTCTAAGGGAGAGGGGATGTTAGGAACCTATGTCAACCCTTCTCTTTACTATGTTAGTATATTGTTGTTGGACGCATATGCTTTGTAAGTCGTCCCGTAGTATTTGTTGATCCGTAGTTTATATTAGCCCACAGTATTGACCCATAGTATTGGACGCATATGCTTTGTAAGTCGTCCTGTAGTATTATATGTCCCATGGTTTTGACTCATAGTATTGGGCATAGACTTAGTACATAAGTGTGTGTTGAGGTCATTGAAGGCACCATGAAGTTAATTGTATTAAGCTTGCTCAAAGGAGGTTGCCCCCTCGAAGTGGCCCGTGATCAATATAAAAGCGATTCTGTTCTATTGTTTCTGATGTCTCATGTATTTGCATTAATTAATTATTGCAGGTACATCTCAATAGGAGATAACAGTGGTTCACATTCAGGGGAAAAGATAAAAGGGAGTGAGCATATTTTTTCAAGCATGGGACCACATAATAGACCTGATGAATTCCAAATCACACAAAGGCATACTGCACCTAAATTTCTCGCACCCAAATAAGAGCCCAATATTGAGGTGGATTATAAGAAACTAGTAAATGTTTGGAATGGTTTGAATGAATAGTGTAAAAGAGGTGTACCACTCAGTGACTACATTGATGCTATACAAAAAATTAAAAGGATGGAAGACAATAGGAGTCCATTCCAAAACAAAGAATTAAATAGTTCTATTGGAAAAATGTCACTTCCTACTTTTGATGGTTCTTCTCAAAATTCTGCGAACACTTGGGTGCAAAAATTGGATGTATATTTTCAGCTGAATCCTATGTTGGAAGAGGATGCATTAAAAATGGTCATTTTTGCATTTGGAAGGAGATGCCAATGAATGGTGGTTTCATGGGCTGAAAACCTTGGGTCATAATCAGGTTAAAACATATGGAGAAGTTGTTTACAGGGTATTAGAACGATTTGAACAAAAAGATCCAGAATTGCCTTTCAAAGAACTAGCTCAATTGAAGCAAACTGGGTCCCCTGCTGAATATATGTTGGACTTTCAAAAATTATCAGTCAAGGTGGCTGATGTATCTATGGGAAGATTAGTATTTATGTTCACTGAAGGTTTGGCTGAACCCTTAAGAGTTTTGGTCAAATCCCACAAGCCAACTACATTAAAAGATGTAATGAGCTTGACTAAGGATCTCCAAAATGTGCTTCCTAGAACGAGATTTCCTCCCAAGCCTAGCTACAAATTTGAAAAGAAACCTTGGCAAAGGGATGGATATGATAAGAAACCTTGGCAAAGAGAGTCATTTGAAAGGAATAAAAAAGAAGGACTAAACAGGGATGAACTTAGAAAAAAGAAATTGTGCTTCACATGCTTCCAACCATGGACACTGGGGCACAAATGTACTAAAGGAAAGGCTCAATACATAGAAGTATTTTCTTATAATGAGGGGTATGATGGGGGCATGGATGAATATGGACATATTTCAGATCAAGAAGAGGCATATAAGACAGCCATATAAGAGGAAAGACAAGAAGAAAATCATCCTTCACGGGACAAAGCAAGAATGGCAATACTTTCAGCAGTACCTCGCTATCAAATTATCCGATGCAAAGGTGTGGTACAAGGACAAAGAACTTCAGTTTTGGTACCTAACTTCATTGATGCAGAGATGGTGTAGAAAAGAAATATACCTATTGAACCATTTGATGGCTTCACAGTTGTCATTCCCGGTCACAACACAATGCAATACAAAACATGGGTTCCAAAGCTGCAAGTCACCGTAGGTAACTATACTTTTGTTGATAGTTTTTATGTGGTTGATGTTGCTGATACTAATGTGGTTTTGGGAGTGAAATGGCTATATTCAATAGGAGAGCATATAGTAAATTATCAAATTCCCGAAATGAAATTCCAAGATTCAAAAGGAGTACAAAGAGTTGTGAGAGGGAAACACACTTATCCAAATCAAGTAGTGACTTGCAATAGTATGAGATCTATATTAAGGCATGGAGATATAGAATGGGCTGCTGAATGTCATATTACATCTCCCAAGCCAACTATAAATATTGTTGAACACCCAAAGTACATAGAGAGACTTTTGAAAAAATATGAAAAGGTTTTTAGAGACCTTCCACATGGTAGACCACCGGATAGGGGGGTTGAGCACAGTATGATTTTGGAGGGTACTTCACCCATTCAGATACCACCTTATAGAAATACTAAAAATTTCAAAGATGAGATTAAAAAATCCATTCAAGAACTCCTAGAGTTGGGACTCATTAGACCAAGCTCTAGCCCTTATGCTTCTTCAGTAGTGCTAGTGAAGAAAAAAAATGGAACATTGAGAATGTGCAGAGATTTTAGAGCCTTGAACAAAAATACTATCAAGACTAGGTATCCTATTCCTAGGATTGATGAGCTCATGGATGAGCTACATGGGGCCAAATAATTCTCAAAAATTGACCTTAGATCAGGGTATCACCAAATTCGAATGAAAGATGAAGATGTGCAAAATACCGCTTTTCGATGTCATTTTGGCCACTTTGAATTTCTTGTCATGCCTTTTGGTTTAACTAATGCTCCAGCCACATTTCAAGCATGTATGAATATGATCTTTTTCAAGCAACTAAGAAAGTTTGTTTTGGTTTTCTTTGATGACATTCTCATTTACAGTAAAACATGGGAAGAGCATTTGCAGCAGTTAGAGATTGTGTTGAAAATTTTGCAAGAAGAGTCCTTATTTGTGAAAGGGTTATCGAAGTTGAATTCTCCACTCACTGATTTGAATAAGAAGGATGCTTTCAAGTGGGATGAAGAGGCTGAAAAGGCCTTCCAAAAAATGAAAGAGGTAATGAGTAGTTGTCCCATACTTGCACTTCCTGATTTTACTAAACCTTTTGTTGTGGAATGTGATGCTTCAGGTGGAGGAATAGGAGCTGTCCTAAAGCAAGGCCAACACCCCATAGCCTTTGAGAGCAGAAAGTTGCAGCCTCATGAAAAAATTTACTCCATCTATGATAAATAAATGCTAGCCATTATGCATGCATTGGCCAAATTCAAACAATACTTGGTGGGCAACAAGTTTGTGGTAAAAACTGACTACAATAGTCTAAGACACTTTCTCACCCAAAAAGATCTAAATGAAAGGAAACAAAAGTCAGTAAACAAGATTCAAGCTTATGATTTTGATATTGAATATGTCAAAGGAAAGAATAATATAGTAGCAGATGCTTTGTCAAGAAGACCTCCTTTTTCTCTCATGGACATTGCCAAGGATTGGAAAAACATGCTACTAGTTGAATATGCTAAAGACAAATTTGCTTGTGATGTGTTGGATGGAATCAAAGGGGATGATAAATACAATATTTTGAATGGGATGATATATTATAAGGGAATAATTTATTTAGTTCATAACTCCAAGCTCAAGTACCGAATTTTGCAAGAAGCACATGATTCCCCACTAGCGGGCCATCCAGGGATCTTCAAAACTTATAGACAGTTGAGGCAAAGATTTTTTTGGAAGGGGATGAAGGAAGATGTTCAGAAGTATGTGAATGAATGTAAAGTATGCCAACAAAACAAATCAAAACTTACATGTCCAGCTGGCCTATTACAACCCTTTCCCATTCCAGAGCAAAAATGGGACAGTATCTCCATGGATTTCATCACCGGGTTGCCTAAATTTTTGGGTAAGGATTGCATTTATGTGGTTGTTGATAAGTTGACAAAATTTGCTCATTTCTTTGTTGTTACATCATCTTTTAGTGCTGCACAAGTGGCTGATATTTTTTTCAAAGAAATCTTCAAATTGCATGGGCTCCCCAAGAGCATTGTCAGTGATAGAGATAGTAGATTCATGGGTGATTTTTGGAAAGAACTTTTTAGATTGGTAGGCACTCAATTGACTCCAAGTACCATATATCATTCACAAACCGATGGACAAACAGAGATGGTAAATCAATGGTTGGAAGGATACCTAAGAAACTATTTGGGAGAGCAGCAAAAAGCATGGGCAAAATGGATACACTTGGGTGAGTTTTACTACAACACCACTTATCATATCTCAATAGGAATGTCTCCTTTCAAAGAATTATATGGTTATGATGCAATTACATTTGCTGAAATTATATTTGGTGATAGTACAGCCCCAAAGGCTAAAGATTGGGTGGAAGAGAGCTAAGAAATTTTAAAGCTCTTGAAAGACAATTTGTAGGTTGCTCAAAAAAAAAAAAAAAAAATGTTGATAGACATAGAGAAGAAAGAACCTTTCAAGTCAATGATTTAGTATATTTAAGGTTGCAGCCATTTAAACAAACATCTCTCAAAAGAATGGAGCGGAAAAATTAAAGCCAAGGTACTATGGGCCATACAAGGTAGTGCAGAAGGTTGGAGAAGTAGCATATGAACTAGAACTTCCGGAAGGGAGTAAAATCCACAATGTATTTCATGTTTCCTATCTCAAGAAATTCCTTGGTCAGCAAATTATCACTTCAGAAATACTTCCTCCTTTGGATGATGAAGTTCAGCTCACACTTGTTCCGGAAAAGATTTTGAAGACACGGGAAAGAAGGTTGAGGAGTAGAATTATCAAAGAATATTTAGTGCAATGGAAGGACTTACCAAATGAAGATGCCACATGGGAAGAGGAGAATATTTTGCAGCATCCAAATTTGAAATTGCTTGAGGACAAGCAATCTTGGGTGGGGAGGACTGTAATGTCCCCATTCAAATAACTACATAGTAAGACAATCCCATCAATCCTGTTAGTTTCCTAGGTTGGATGGGCACATGTGGAATTGTAATAAGGAAGCTAATAAATGATGTTTAGACATTAGAAGGGTTCAGGTATTTAATAAATATGGTGAATAAATAAATTCAAGAGAAATTATAAGTGGCAAGTGGTTTTGGAGACATATGGAAGGTGTGGGACCCACACTAGCTTGATTTTTCAATGACACGTGGCATCTCTCTCTTGCCAATTCGAATTCATGGGAAGGTGAATACTCTTGGGTGAGTTGGTAAGTCATAACACATGGCATTGAGCACCTTAGGTCGAATTGGGATGGATTGGTAACCTCCATGGAAGATAAAGAGTCAAATTGGAAGTTTGTGGACACTTGGGCTAGATTCCCTAGCCCCTATAACACCAATGATTGAGAATCTATGCCAACTATGACAAATTGCAGACCTGACCTCTGACATCTGACAATTATGACATGTCAGCCCCAAAAATAGGCTCAAGGAAGGAGCTCATGGGAGTGTAAGAAGCCAAAGAGACTCAAATTCGAATTTGGGAAAAGATGGAAGGTTGGAACTAGGAGACAAGTGGCAAATGTGGAATATTTCCTAAGTGGAAATATCTTGAAGCTATTGAGAGGATTTCGACCCATAGAAGGCTAATTTTGGTTATAAAATGTAGAAATCAAGTATGAGAATGGCTTTGTATGATTTCAGAAAAATTGCATTTGTGAAGAGAAAGCTAGTGGATGACTAGTTTCTTGCCTTAGCCAATTTTGAGGGTGAAAGATTCCCATCCAAGTTGGTGTTTGGAGAAACCACTCAAGTATTTCATGGTGTTTTATTGGAGTTTGTATTTGTAGGTAGCAGCTACAGGAAGTTTCATGTTTTGGTTTAGTGCAGCACTTTTTCTCCACCGTTTCCAGTTTTGAAGGCATATTCATGCTCCTTAAGGGAGGGCATTTTTGGTGAGCTCTTGTGATTCTTGGGAGATATTCTCATTATATATTTCTGATTGTAATAGATTCATATCCTCTGTTATTAATATTCAGAAAGTCTCAGGTTGAAATACCCACTGGTTGTATGCAAAAATATTGATTAATGAGCAAACAATGTCCATTTCCCCAATGCATTGATGTATGACACTCTAATATTGATTATTTCGAATGGATGGATGATTCTCTAATATATTTGTGATCAATATACTGCCATGTATGTCTCCTACAAGCTTCATGTACTGTACTTGAGCATTTGAATCATTTTTACTCAGTTTAGTTGTATTGGGAGGTGAAATAGTGCCATTTCCCCAAGGGTCGAATTGGGGAATTTTGCAGTTGAATGAGAGAGGGTGAGAACAGTTGTAATAATCCATTAATAGTGTGTATGAAACCTTAATAACATACTTAACACATTGCATACCTCTGTTCATAAATTTGAGGGAGTTTAGAGGCATTTGGGAGGCCCTTTTCAGTGTTACGCCGGGGGGATTTGATGCACAAATTACTAGTCAAAATTCCATATATTGGTCAGAATATAAATCAAGTTTTCGGAAGTCTTTGTGTTTTAGATATTTCTCCCTACGGATAAAGAGAAACTCTCTTAGGATAAAGCAGAATGTACTGACTCTATACTAAGACAAAAAGGAAACAAATGCTACCTTGAGTTCCTAAACTAATCTTCACAACAAGATTGAATGTATTCAGAAGAGATAAATGACGTAACTTACCTTCCAATTAGATGTTTGTCCCGCTTATAATTATTGATCCCGAAGATCCAATGTAGAACCTGTTGAAATCAGACAAAGGACAAGCATGCAATCTTCCAAATACTTTGAAGCAAAGGTTAAGTTCAAATCTAAACTAGATACATTTCATATCAAACATTCATACAATACACATGAAATGGGAAAAACAAGACAAGATATCTTATTAAGAAGCTTGAAAATTGCTTACAAAGGTTGCTTGATCTCTAAGCCAATCCTCCAGCTCCAAATGCTTCCACCTCTAGCTATCTCTATAGAAGTTCCAAGATCATAGGTTGGATGCCCCCAAAAGTCCTCCCTTTGGCTCATGGAAGACCTCTCTCTTATAGCATGTGGGAAGGTTAACCAACAAGAGAGAAGTGTGGATCTATGGAGGGTTTAGGGGATCATGCCATCCAAACAAAGAAGGAGTTAGGATTGAACCAAAGGTGGCAATCCCAACAAAATCCCCTCGAAGGTTGAGATCCCAAAGTCCAAGGAAAAAAGGCTAATTTTTTACTACCGTGCCCCTAAGACTGAGCATAACACGGTAGTACCACGTCCCAAGAGAGGAGCAACACGCAGTAGTGAGGACTACCGCGCCCCAATAGATGTGCAAGGTGGGGTAGTGATAAAAAATAGGACTGATCTGGGTTGGCAGATGACAGGAAAAGAGTTTGTCTTCAGTGGTCAATCATTGATCTTCTTTTCTGGGTGTTTAGTAAATAGGGGGAAGTGTCGTCAATGTGATTTAGTGTAAAGATGCGACACTATATTGTTAGGTGCAATATTGAGGTATAACAGATGCCCCCTAAAGTGTGAGGTCAGAAGAGACTGATGGCCGAAAGACTTTACAAATATGGTGCGAAGATAGCATCGAGGGGAGCAACAAGGAGCTGAAACAAAAACAAAATGTTAGATATACCACCGAGGCGGACATTCCCATGCTCGGAAACAATTAACTCAAAGCATGGTTGCCGACCAATACATTGCAGATCCATGAGTACTAAGATGATATAGACTGTAGACAAATCATGGCTACTATGAACAAGCGTAGATCCATGAGACAGTGATGACACAGCCACGACCAATACATAAGTGGATCTGTGTGACAATACAGAAGAAATCTCCATTGCAACCTAGACGTAATCAAAATACAAAAAGGTGTCCAAGGTCTTCTACCTGATCGCGAACGATACGAATCTAGCCATGTGATTACAAGGTGTTGAAGTCAAACATGGTAGAAACCATTTGATTACCATTCAATGATGTGAACCGTTAACAAATGCGAGGGAAATAACCAATGATGACTATGATCCCCAAGGTATCTATAGTACATCTCAACAAAATGCGAATAAACGAGTTGATGTCGAGCATTCGAGAGATCATTCAATTAGAGGTCAATGATGAAAACCTACTGTCGAATATGAGGAAACCTGCCATTGAGGCATGCAGGTACCAAGGTACTAGTGGTTGACTCCTAAGCCTAATTCCTGGATAGTGATTTGGTGTCGACAGGAATAGACTCGTCAAAGGTGGGCCATAATGATTCCCACATCATCGACACGAAATCGGAACGATAGATAGTATGAAACGATGAAACAATAGATCATGTATTGACACAGCAGAGGACTTGACATAGTGGATGACTCAGAGCAGCACAAAACCTTTGAACATATAATGGCATGGAACAGAACTTGTCAGCAGGGATTAGCGATGGCAGAGGAAAGACATATGACGAGTGGGCTCGTGGTAAAAGAGAGAACTTGATCCGATGACCATAACTCAGCAGGAGAAGATAAATACCCAAAATTAGACACGAGACAGATGCATGCCATGTTCAAAGGTGACGACTGACGAGCTTCCAACAGAACAAACTTGACTCATTTCCCATTTTCCCCCGACATGATGGACGAGTACCTCTTTGTTGTTTTACGAGCTTGAGGAGGATAACAGATGCTCGGTATAGCTCATCCCATAGATGATTCCAATCTCACATGTTTTTCGAACCTAATAAATGACGGGTTCGTCCCAAAGTGGGTCCTTCGATGTTCATATTTTAATGAGTCCAAGGAAGGAAAACTCATTCGTCATTTCATGTTTAGAGAGTCTGAAAAGAAATAAAAAAGACTCCAACGGTCCTTTTTCATAAAGTTAGCCTCATCGCCCGAAAAAGGGTAAAACAACGCGGGAGAGGACTCTTCTAGTCATGATTGGCTGGAGTATTCCTTTTTCGTAAGTAGTGCCCCCTGGTCTGAAAAATGAATAAACTATCACCAGAAAGATGATCATTCCAATGCTTTTACAAGCATGAAAGCATCAAGTTCGCTTGGCAATCTTTTCCTATTCATGGAGTCTGAAAAGAGCTTTAAAGAAGACTCCATGTACAACTTTGTCATGGTTGATGACCGAGTACAACAAAGGAAAAGTAAACTCGACACAGTTCCTTTTCCGTAAATAGTCTAGCGAGGCCGGATAAAGTGATAAACCTATACTTGTTAGACACACCTTTTTACTCCAATTGTTTAACGAACATGATAATGGTATCAAAAACACTCGGAATCATTTTCATATTTTAACCAGAGCACGAAAAAGTAAAAACTAAGCTCAAACCACTTTTCATGTTTTAACCAGAGCATGAAAAAAGTGAAAAGTAAGCTCAAACACCATCTTAGTGTTTTTAACGAGCTTGAAGATAGGTTGGAAGAATGCTCATGCTATCTGCTTCATTTTTTAACGAGCTTGTAACAGAAAATGAACTATGCTCGGGATTATTTTCATGGTTTAGCGAGTTTGAAACCTAAAAAGGAAAGTATGCTCGAAAATGTTCCCAATGGTGAACTTCTTCCCGTCATGAAATCCAAAGGTTGATACATACTCCTAGCATGATTGCTAGAAGTAAGTGACTTAGCTCCAACATGGTGTGGAGAGGCGATCGAGTTGACTTCAATGTAACTTCCAGAGGTTGAAGGCATGCCCCCAAGCTTCATTTCATTTTCCTAAGGTATAGGCAAGTGAAAAGAAGGTTCAGGTACTAAGTCTACAAGGAGACTCGACTCAAAGGGAAATGATATGTTTCATTTTTTAACAAGCTTGACATAGGAATAGAACTTTGCTCAAACTACTGGTTTCATTTTTCAATGAGCTTGAAACCAAAGGTAAACTATGCTTATGGTTAAGGCCCATTGACGGGTTCCTTCCCAACATGATAACCAGAGGTTGGTAAATGCCCCCAGCATGATTGCTAGAGGCTAAACATGCCTCCCAAGCTTCGTTTCATCTGACTACTCTTCTTCCTTACCCAAAAATCCTAGCTACTAATACGAATGTGTTCACCAGGGGGGTTAGGGAGAACCAGGACCAAGTGACCCAGGTAGATGAAATGAAAGTTCAAATCCTAACTCTAGCGAGAGACTCGAACAAATGGAAGGGAGATCTATTTCATTTTTACACAAGCTTGAAAATAGATAATAACAATGCTTGAAAGGGTCCTTTTTATTTTTTAACGAGCTTAAAACAGAAAGAAATTATGCTCGAAGGTAGTTTCATTTTTACGCAAGCTTGAAACTAAAAGTAAACTATGGTTGGGATTGATTTCATTTTTACACAAGCTCGAAACCAACGGTAAACTATGCTTGAGGGTCGGTTTCATTTTTTAACGAGCCTGAAACAAAGAATAAACTATGCTTATAGGAACCTATTTCATTTTTTAGCGAGCTTGACATAGAAAGGGAACTATGCTCATACCCCCCCCCCATCCTTAGGGGGGAGAAACCACTAAAACATGTGGAACATTTAGGGAAGTCTGTTACTAGGAGTCATGTGATGAGTGGGCGTCACAAAGGAAAGCTGATCAATGGTCACAACATTCCCATGATGGGGAAAATACATCACTCGAAAACGTGAGGACACTACAACCTTCATTGCATAGACGTAATCACGTCCAAGGAGTAGATTAAAATCTAAGGGACCTTGGACTACCAGAACATCAATACAGACATTTTTCCCTCCCAAAGTGATAGGTAACTGAGGAAGGGACCCTAAAGGTCTAGTAGGCCTTCTATTGAAAGCCAATATTTGGTCAGTGACAGGCACAAGCCGAGGAGAACCTAAGGCTTGCCAAGCAGTTGAGGATAAAATACTAACAGAAGCTCCTTCATCAACTATCGTACGGAAAAATTCTTTATCGGAAACTCCTACAGATATTTGAAAAGGAACACTCGAAGGAAAACGAGATTATATTAGACCATTTCAATCAAAGGAAATAAGCCCGGTACTTGGAGGGGGTCCCATGGAAACGGACAGGGTTTCCTCTTGTCGAGGACATTCTGAACTGATAAGGAAAACATCGGCAGTTTCCAATTCACTCTTACTTGGAAAATAAGAATGAGACAAAGATTGTATCAAGGTGACTTCTTCAGTCTGGACTTTCTCCAATGGGAGAGCAGGATCGAGTGGAGATGACAATGACTCGATCACTTCACTCTCGGAAGGGAGAGTGGGATCAATTGTAGATGAAACTGAATTGATCACTTGGTCAACCAGTGGGTGGTCAACGGACAACTTACTATCGTTTGTTGGAAGCACCGGTTTAGAACTAGCAATATCTTCCAACCATTGCGAAGCTTCATCCATGCTTGGACAAAGGAAAGTACAGTGCATACCCTTGCATATCAAACAGGGATATAGGACTTTACCCTTCTGACCCTTCACCAAGGGGTCACTGGTTAAGGGAGTGTTATCAACATGATGGTCAAAGGTTGAAAATACAATTGGTTTGGGGTTTTTAGACCACACTTCCGACACACGGGAAAGACTGGGCCAATCCTTGAGAAGGTGATCACCCTTGCAAACTTTGCAAGGGAACTTGGGCTTATGAGGTATTTTCATAGAATGAGTGCCATTAGAGGAAGCTGGTTTGCACTTGGTCTCTTTCTTATCCTTCTTCTTCTTTATCTTCCTTTTCTTCTTCTTCTTATCCTCCCAATTACTAACATTACTGCTTTGATCAGGCGAGGAAGAAGGAATGGAAGAAGATTCATCCAACGAAGAAGGGGAAGGATTAGTTTGGGATTGACTCTCTCATGGTGGAGAGTTAACATTCGAAACATTGGGTACAACTGGAATCACTGGATTGAATAACCATACTGGTAATCCTATGGTTAATCTAGGAAGATTTAACGTGGCAATTAAGGGAGGACCAATATCTCCAAGTGGAGGAAAAGTAAAAGGTACCCCTTGAAAAGGGGTCTCCGGATTGGTAGTCCCAGAAGGAGCATGGGTGCATGGAGGTGGATTCTCCATGGAACAAAACTAAGTGATGTGGATGAAGTCTTGTTAAAAAGAACTCAAAACCCTCAGGCAACCGAGCGTGCAAAAGGGGAGCTAGGAAAAGACAAGGCTCACAGGCCAAAAGAGCAAGCTCAAAAAACTATACTGAGGCCGCTGCCACAGTAAGCGAGCTGTAAAACAAAATGGCCAAAATACCAACAAGCAACCCTACAAAGAAAAAGACCCTCTAAGAATATGAAATAGCAAGCAAAACCTCCTAACTAAGAGCTGGAGACCTCAACAAGTTGTATCCTTCGCAAGGTGATGAAATCCAAGTTGAACAATACAAAATGAGAGACCAATAATGGAAGGATATCCCTCTACCGAAAGGGATCTTCGGTAAAGAGCCCTAGAAGAAAAGTCACTAAGCTACCTCATTCATAACATGTTGGAAAAGGTTTTCAGTGCTTCTGCCTTATCACCCTTGTATCACTAGTATGGTGGCCGGATAATACAAGGAATACAATGATCGATGTTTCCTTAGGGCTAAGTGGAGTGTAGCATTCCACAGAGTCCGTCCGGTTCTCAATCTCATGACAGTTAAACCCCTGAAATGACTGGAGGCCCCTCCACAAATTGGTCAATGACCGTGTCAACAAATACTAGAGGATTTTAGTACCCTAAAGACAACGACTATGTCTCAGATGAAAAATGACAAGGGGGAATTATTTGATGCCTATCCCCGGTGTCCTACCTAACTACCAAGTTCTTTTGATTTCCTCAAGTGAGGTTAATGTTGGTTTAGTTAGGAAGATTAATTTTAGAGGTTGTCTTACACAATCGGGTTATGGAAGTGCAACTTGATGGTGTTGTGACGACTCAAACCATGCAAATGAATATGAATCAAAATGAGCCTTTCTCTTCGATGAACACTAGCTAAAGTAAGGAAGAATTCTTTCCGTTCCCAATATGTAAAACCCAATGCAAATGCAATTTTATTTTGTTTCAAAAATGATAGAAAGAAGTAAAAGATGTACCCAAAACTAACCCAAAGCAATAAAAAGGAGATCTTTTTATGAACACCAAATGCAATAATTATAATATGTTTCCTATCTCTTTACACTTGAAAAAGACACATCTAATCTATGCAAAGAAGGATTCCACAAACGTTTCCAATTAGATGGAAGACAAAGAAAAGCACTCAACAATTCTATCTAACTCGAATGCACACAAATCAAGCAATCTTTTCTTCTTCTTACAAATGTGAGACCAAAGGTTTCAAATGATCAACTTAAAGCAAGAAGAATATATATATATATAGTTTTTTTTTTAGTTTCATGAATATAGCAAAAGAGTGACAAAATCAATCTTTTCTTTGAACTAGAGTGGAAACAAGGAATCAATATTTCCCAATAACCAATAAATAGATGAAGATGCAAAGGAAACAAAGCGGAAAACCCAAGAAAATGACCTCAAAAGACAAGGATGACCCAAGATTTTTCAAAGCCAATCTAAACAATCCAAATGATGCCAAAAATGAATTGTATCAGTCCGAATCAGTCATGTAATGGTCACAAGATCATTGATCAAGAGACTCTAATTCAGAAAAATAAAAAATGTACACAAGGGATCAAGTTAACCCAAGGGGATTTCAACTTTCCAAGGTAGGACCTAGTCTTCCAAACAAATAAAAAAGGTCACAAATTCTCCAAAATGAGGTTTGGAAGGGTTCAAAGTTATGTTATAGAGATCCTAAAGTGATTGGGAAGGTACACTTGACTCCCATAACTGAAAAGTGGCTCGGAGGACTCAAAATTGACCAAATGGCCCCAAAGATGCCAATGAAGGACTAGAGACAAAAATGTAAATGAAAAGGACTCAAAAGAGACTCAAATATCCTCAAAAAATGTGTCAAAAAGAATCCAATGGACCATATGGAGGCACCCCGAAAGTTTGGGAGCAAAAAACCCAAGGGAACCCCTCCAAATAAGCTCAAAAATGACCAAAACAGGACAGTGCCGCCCCTGCACAGACCAATACAGAGCGGTAGTTGGACAGTACTGCACCCTGGAACACTATGGGGGAGCGGTAGTACCACACTCTAGCCCACTATGGAGGAGCGGTATTTGGACAGTACTGCGCCCTAGAACACTATAAGGGAGCGGTAGTTTCCTCTAGGGTTTAAAAAATGAAAGTTTGGCCAAGATCCAAGCAAGGATAAGGTCCAGAGTTTAAAATAGTCCTCAATGATGATCAAAGAGGATCTAAGGTGATGAGAAACAACACTTAGAAGAGGATTTGATGATCTAAACAAGCAAACAAAGGTGAAATTAGGGAAATATCCCCAGCAGAGTCGCTACTTTTTGTTGTAGATATTTCTCCCTACGGATAAAGAGAAACTCTCTTAGGATAAAGCAAGATGTACTGACTCTATACTAAGACAAAAAGGAAACAAATGCTACCTTGAGTTCCTAAACTAATCTTCATAACAAGATTGAATGTATTCAGAAGAGATGAAAGACGTAGCTTACCTTCCAATTCGATGTTTGTCCCACTTATAATTCTTCATCCCGAAGTTCCAATGTAGAACTATAACGTACCCACCCATCCATCCAAGGCAAGGAAGGGTACCTGATGGCAATCTCTGGGGCTTTCACATAAAACTTAGCCTACTCATTAGATTCATATCATTAAAAGAGATGTGTGCAGATGGAAAACAAGAAAATTATGCACAGCGGAATTAAAACATCCACACACATTACTCATGCATACAGCATATCAACAGTCATTAAATTAATATAGTGCAGAAGTAAATATATAGTCATAAAAACACTTATCTCCATTTTGCAACTGCCCCAAGCAACTAGCTATGTTGCTGCAACCTTCCACCCAACCATAGGCTCTTCAACGGCTTATACTGAGTCTGTCCAAAGGCCACCCCCGAGCTGGGCATGATTCTCACAAGGAAAAGGGGACATTCACTCATTCACAGCCCATTTCTCATTTGTTCTCAGCCAAACCAGTGCAAAACTGGGTTTATCAGGCTGCATTCGAACCCTGGAGGCTTACACTCAAGATCAAGCCAAAGCAATGGATTTTCCAACAAGATGGCCATGGGTTTGGGCTTTCCCAAATTGTTTCCATCCAAAGACGAATTGTGGGATGAGGAAAAACATTCACAGGGAGGGAAAACGATTTCTCCCCAACCATCTCAGCATTTAACAGCCATAATGGTATCTATGGAACCCAATTCGATTTTCCATCTTCCCCACTGGTATACAATACAAAAATGCCCTTATCCCAGCTGAGGATCAAGGAGAACACCCAAAAACATGGCTGGAAAATGCCCAGGTAGATCCCCACTCGTGAGGGAGAGCAATTGGTTGATGGATAATGGCTTGGGGGGCAATTCATGGCTTTTTCTTGCCCAAGAAGCAAAATGCGATTTCCCATGTAGAGTGGCTTTCCCATACCCGAATTTGGATAGCCATACCTCCCATTCCCCAAGGAATTAACTACCTCAACCAACTCTTGGGAGAAATCAATGATTGCGTACAAAAGTCAACATGGGTAGTTGAGGGTTTGATGGGTTCTCTCATTAACACTTGGCTTGACTTGATTGGCTCAAGGGTTTGAATGTTTTCCCTCCCAATTCCTTGTAAAATCATGCCCCCATCTCTCTGTTGCATTGCATAGCTAGTTGTGGGTATTTTTATTAAAATGCATCTTACATGATATTGAAGTTCCAATGTGCCTGGCTAGCACACAAACCATATGCATCAATAAATCGATGGTGGGGGCTTGGCCTTGAGCTCCTCACCATGATTTCATAACAATATTATATAAATTACATTTGAATGTAATGGGGTCAATAATGGGGATGTTACAAGAACCTGTTGAAATCAGACAAAGGACAAACATGCAATCTTCCAAATACTTTGAAGCAAAGGTTAAGTTCAAATCTAAACTAGATACATTTCATATCAAACATTCATACAATACACATGAAATGGGAAAAACAAGACAAGTTATCTTATTAAGAAGCTTGAAAAATGCTTACAAAGGTTGCTTGATGTCTAAGCCAATCCTCCAACTCCAAATGCTTCCACCTCGAGCTATCTCTGTAGAAGTCCCAAGATCCTAGGTTGGATGCCTCCAAAAGTCCTCCCTTTGGCTCATGGAAGACCTCTCTCTTATAGCATGTGGGAAGGTTAACCAACAAGAGAGAAGTGTGGATCTATGGAGGGTTTAGTAGATTAGGCCAGCCAAACAAAGAAGGAGTTAGGATCAAACCAAAGGTGGCAATCCCAACAAAATCCCCTTGAAGGTTGAGATCCCAAATTCCAAGGCAAAAAGGCTAATTTTGGACTACCGCGCCCCTAAGACTGAGCATAACGCGGTAGTACCGCGTCCCAGGAGAGGAGCAACACGCGGTAGTGAGGACTACCGCGCCCCAATAGATGTGCAAGGCACGGTAGTGATCAAAAATAGGACTGAGCTGGGTTGGCAGATGATAGGAAAAGAGTTTGTCTTCAGTGGTCAATCATTGGTCTTCTTTTCTGGGTGTTTAGTCAATAAGGGGAAGTGTCGTCAATGTGATTTAGTGTAAAGATGCGACACTAGATTGTTAGGTGCAATATTGAGGTATAACACTTTGGAGGACCATAAAACATCCATGAACCTAATATTCAAGTCTAAATATCATTCATACACTCATACAGAATATTTGGGAGCATTTGGGTTGATTTGGAGGTCAAAACAGTAGAACTAGTCAAAGGTCGAAATTGGTAAAAAAGTGGAAAATTGGGCATTTTCTTAAAATTTTAAAAAAGGGATATTACAGCAACATCATCAGCAATGGGATTTAACAATGACTTCGTAAACCTATCCACTAATAATTGATCAAGAATGGCACCTTTTACAAGCCTCTACCTTTGTCTCCATTCGTGAATGTGGTCAGAAATATGGGTGGAGGTGTTCTGACTTAAAGATGTCAAAAGATCTATTCTTGTTTCGTAGCGGATATGTAATTGAAAGTGGGTTAGAAAGTCCATTGCTAACACATTGAAGCTAGAATAAGAAGCGGCTGGAAATTCAATGTACCATTTGGGTGCACTCCTGGTTAGGGTCCGAGGGAAAATACGTAACTTAATGTTTCCATCCAACATGGAGTTGGAGACACACCATAAATGATAGGTGGTAACATGAGTGGATGGGTCTTCTCCCATTTTATCATCAAATTTGGGTATGTCTGCATGGATCTTTTGTGGAATAAGTGGCCATAAAGGGTTTTGGAAAATGGGGTTGTTGCTTAACCTCGAAAAATACGGTAAATCCAAAGTAGCTAAAAGGGGTAGCTACATATTGGAAAATGGATTTTCTGTCAAAGGTAATTCAGCATTGAGACCCAATGGACTGTAAGGTCCCCCCATATGTTGGATTCCATAAGCATAAGGACCTTGGAAAGAATGACTTCCCCTAGGAAATTGATTCCCCCCATAAGAAGGATTTCCCCTAGTGAACAGATTACCCCCATAAGGTTGATTTCCCCAAATGAATGGATTGTTCCCATAACTACCCCAAGGTGAATGACTACCACTACGATAGGGCACTCCTTCAACATAGGTGTTTCCCCCAGGAAAAGGGATTCCACCAAAAGCATTAGTGCCCCCAATGGATGGGAATATACCAGAAACATTACCACTTGTTTGGAAAGGTAAACTACTAGACATAGGTGTGCTTCCAGTAAAGGGAGTATTATTAGGAATATTTAACCCTCCCATGGGTTGTGTGCTTCCAAAAGGTTTCCCCGCTTGAGAGGGAGGCGGGTTGATTTCCCCTATAAATGGGTTCCACCCAAAGTAAAATCCATCATTAGGAATAATAGGGCTTCCTATAGACATGCTAGTAGTGGCTTGGGAAGTACCACCAATAGTCAATGTAGGAAACCCCCCCCCCAAAAAAAAAGTAAAAGTTGAGGATACTTGAGGTAATGATCCATTAGATGGTGGAGTACTCGATTGACCAATGGGTTAAACAATAGGTATGTTCGATGTTCCCCAAATGGAAAATGTAGGTGTGTTGGGTGTGGTAGATGGAGCATTTATCCCACTAGTGAATGGTTGTGGAGAATTAATTGAAGTTCCTCCCCCACTACCAAGCAAAGATGTGATGGTTTGTTCCATAGATGAAGATAATGTGGTCCCAAACATCATATGACTGAAAATTGAAAAGGGATGACTAGGTAAAGTTCGAATTTGCTCAATTATGGGGCTAAAAGTATGAGTCAAAGGTAACATGGTGATGTGAAAGACTCTAGACCCAAAATATAGCAAAAATGCAAGAATGCTAATGCACTTCTTTTCGTTCAATGAACTTCTATATATAGGAGGGAAGAGATTCATTTCCTTTTTCAATCAAATCAAAATATCCAACAAGAATATGCAAACATTCAAAAGCAAAACCAATCACAACTATTCATTCTATGCAATCAAACAAAAAACAAGCATACCAAAAGCAAAGACACCACTTGAAAATAAGTAGTATTGAAGGCCCCAATAAATTCAAAATATCACTAGGAGGATAAAAAAATTAAAATCAAATCGCTATTCCTTGATTTAAGGTCATGCAAACCAATGGAAAAAGAGAAAAAAAATATTTGATTTATTTTTCTTTTTTTGCAAATTTTGGGAGGACAAACAGGGTCAAGACACTCAGATCAAATTCTCTTTAATTATGTGCAGAATTTCCTAAATCTAATTGTATATTTGGATTCCCCTTTCAAAATCACCGAGTTAATGAAAAACATCGCAAACGGAGTCCAAGAGAGGGAGATGTGCGCATTTCAAATATGGGTATTTTTCAGAATTACGGGTCACAGTTACGGCAATTTTCGGAATGTCATATCTTTTGACTTAGAGATCTGATTGAGGAAAAGTAAGCGTCATTGGAAAGATCATTTTCCAAGATTTCCAATGGTATAATATATGATATAATTCAACTAAAAATTGATTTCTCAATCATGGATAGAAACCAGCAAGGGTTTATGGAAACAAAACTAGGAAAGTATACAAACTCATCCCTAGCAGAGTCACCAGTTCTGTTAATGGAGAATTATCTCTTACAGACAAGTTAGACCTCCCTTGGATCCTTTCCCTTCATCCAATAAATATAGGAGTGTATACCAATGTACTTTCAATCTCTAGATCCAATATTCTATTTCCTAGATCTAATCATTCATTCACATCCACACTATGAGAAGAAGCGGAAGAAGGGGGACATACCTTGGCTTATGAAGATTCCTTTGGTGCAGATCCAATCCAACTGCTGTAGATCTGATAGAATTTGCTCCACATCCACCTGCTATCTCCTACACACAAAGAAGAAACCAAAAAAATTTCCTCAAAACCTTCTAACATATAGAATATGACATGTAAATTAACATAAAATCATAGATCTAAGCAATATACAAACAGATTTAATCCAATCTACTCACGCAAGATCATATCTACTATAAAACATCAATCAAATGCATAGATATAAACAAGACCATTCATAACAACATGACATGGAGAGGGGAATAAAGATACATGTCTATATTATGGAAATAAGAAGAGTACATCAAATAGAAAACCTTGAGTGAGTTGATGTACATCTCCTCCAAGCTTCCTGATCCAAGCCTTCGTTGACTCGACCAATATGTTCAAAATGGATATAGGATGCACACGAATCCCAATAGCGTAACAATACTATGCAAATAGTATCTCTACAACTTTTGGCAGAGTAAGGGCACTCTCAAATTTTCCTCCCTTTCTCCCTTGAAATGCCTTCATTATATAGATGAATGGAGGAAGAGAATGAAATGAATCTAGACTCCTAGGTCCTCTCACATTTAGATAAGATTAAGAGTTACTAGATTAACACATATGTATCCAACTCATTTCTCAAATTTCCTCAATAAATAAGGAAAAAATGAGGCTTCTAAAGGCTATCAATCCCCATAATGGAGTAATAAGTGACTTTATCCTCTCTATAGTGGTGTAAGGAGTGATATGGCTCATTTTTACTAGGAAATTAAAATTCAAGGGTTAAAAAGATAGGGTTTTTCCATGATAAATAAGATATGTCCCCTCTAAGCTCTAAGGATGGCAAATAATGATATAACACATGGTTGATAATAGCTCACGATGGTTCACCTTGGTTTACTATGGTTAATGATGGTGGGCATTCGTTTATTATTGTTCGCTATGGTCGACCATCTTAACCATGTTGGATGAGATTGATTATGCTTATCCATTATAGATCACAATTGACTATATTTATGGTAGTTTTGACTGTGATGAGCCATGCTTGGCTATGGTAAACAATAATTGAATATGGTTGAGGATGGTTGTCCATGGTCAACCATGGTTAAGTATACTCAAATATGGTTGATATTATTCACCGTGGTTGACTATGGTTAATTGTGATTCACTATGGTTGATCTTGTTGACCTTGTTGTGACTTTCTTTTATTATCCTTGTTATCTATTTGTTAACTTTTGTTGATTGTACATGTTAACTTTTGTTGATTTCCTTGCTGGATATGTCTATGGTATGTTGGACTATGATAAACTATGGTTGAGTATGGTATATAATATTTGAATGCATTCCAGAAAATGTTGACTATGGTTAATGGTGGTTTTCTAGAACAAACCATAGTTGGCTATTGTTGGCTATGGTTTACCTTATTCACCATGATGGATTTTGGATGACCCTATTGACCTGCTTGACTTTAATTAAGTATGGTTGACTATGGTTGATCTTATCATCCATAGATGAAACTATTAATATTATCAACAATTGATGGCCATGTTGAATATGGTTTGATAGTGGTTGATTATGGTTGATTATTGTTAACTATAGTAGAGAATGGTTGACTATGTTTTACCATAGTTAACAATAGTTGGACATGTTGATCACTATGGTTAGTGATTTTTAATTGTAATTGACTCTAGTTGAGCACAGTTAATCATTGCTAACATTATTTTTTTTCCAGCGAAAAAAACTACTATTGATATTCATGATGAATCAAATAGTACAAAGAAAAACTTGATTCTTCAGACGAATCATATATCATGTCTCTTGAATCAACCAGCCCACCCAAGCGCTATCAAGCTCTATTCTACGATCACACTATTATCCATTATACCCCATAACTACAAATATCCTCCAGATCTGGAATATCAGCATATATGAACAATAGAATATAAACATATCCCCAGCAATACAATCAGTCCAGAGATTACAAAAAGTATCAGTCAAAAAAATAGACTGTCCCACAGTCCAGGAGACTACCATCTAACCATTCTTCCCAAATCAGCTGTCCTTCAATTCCAGATAAGGCTTGTTTTGAGAGTTTATCAGCAAGAGAATTATGTTCTCTAAAGATATGCTCGAAGCTAATATTCTGTTGCTTAGAAATTTCCACCCGTGTTCTGTGATCCCAATGCCGAAGATTCAGGACATTGAGATAGCATTGCTAACATTATTTATAGTAACCTCAATCAATACATAGATTGGGCATGAATAATCATAGTTACTTATGATTGATGGTTAATCATGGTTTATTATGGTTGACTATAGTTGACCATATAAACTATGGTTAATGATAAGTGGCCATGATTAACCACACTACTACATTTGTATTGAAATTCAATTCTACCTAAATTCTTTTTAGCATCGGTCCAATGTTGAAGTTAAAGGTTTAATGTTGGGTAGATGTGACTGGTTTGATGTCACTTTTTTGTCATCTTGAACGTTGAACCAATGTCAAGTTAAATGCACTAAAATACACATGTCAAATGTCATTTTATGATGTCTATTCCACTTATAATATGTCGTTTAATTGTCGTTTTGTATGTGGGATGCACATCGCTTAAGCAACATTGTTTCCACATTAACCCTATGATATCAATGCTTGATAGGAGATGTTTACCACATGGAACAAGTGTCTTTTAAGTGACATACATTCCACTATTCAAACATCGCTTAATCGACGTTGGTTCCATGCTAAACCTATAATATTGATGCTTGATAGGAGATGCTCATTCCATGTGAGCTACATGGAACAAACGTTGCTTAAGAGACATTTAATCCACGTCACTAACATCCATTACGAGATTTTTTTCCATGTAGCTTACGTAGCCTCAAAGACAGCTCATGTGGAATTTGTCTCTCATATGGAATGAAGGTCTCTTAAGCAAAATTAGTCACATGGATGCCATGTTGTTTCAAATATTTCAACATGAATGATTATTGTTTCAGCAAGAGATAAAACAATTTTCAGAAGGAGGATGAGGAGGGATCCTATTTTACCAACAAATGATTTCAAATATTTTACCTACTCATAGAGGTCCATGTAGGCTTGCCTTAATGAAGCCCCATTTTGTATAGGCTACTACATTTTTAAAGCATCTTTTGTAAGAGGTGGGATTATTTGTTTCCCATGGACCCTTTTCTTGAGATTTGTTTCTTCTAATTTGATATTAATGTGATGGATATTATTTTTTAAGTTTGATTACTGAAGAAAATATTTCCTTTATTCATTGAGTGTCCTTGCAATCGGTGCACTTTACCTATATATTTTGCACTTTTTTCCAACATATTGACTATTCTTGAAATACATGTGTCTTCTTCTAAATTGATGACTACGAAAGAATTGTGGATTTATAAATGTGGTGAGAGGATAATTTACTTGCATATTTCCAATGGAAAACTAAGTCATGAAGTTGCTTCCTTACAAAATATTCATTGATCCTATTGCTCAACTTTGTATTGATGTCACTTATTTGTCAAACACTAATACATAGCTGAAGGAGAAGGGTGATACATTGGAGAGAACTAATAGTCAACTTGAAGATGACGTCAATTCTTTGCAACATTTTTTATTATCTTTGTTACGATTTTTCTCTCTATAGAGAACAAACAGGATCATATTACCACATGCAATTCTTGGGTACAAATAAAGCGCCACTTGAGCACACACACACAATACAAAAAGAGGGAGAGAGTATTGTGGAGTTGCCATTTGGTTTTAGTGTTAAATCAAGAATCCCTAGGGTAATACAAAAGAAGGTGAAAATATAACAGAAAACCACTAGATTCATGAGGACCTTAAAATATCATTAATGATAGCCTAGGGTTGTGAGTGATTAAGGAAATTCAATTAGGTTTCAAATCACATTTTCCTATCAAATTAGAAAAGGAAATTGCATTAAATAACTAAGGTTAATTCATTGGCAATTCCTTTAAGAAGTTGGAAACCATAACTTAATGCAAAGAGAAGAAAAAATAGAACTCACCTACAATTTGTAGTTGTTGATGATGAAAATGCCTGCACTAAAGTGGAGACTTGTGACAATTCATTAAGAATTATATTTGTCCTTCAACTTACACACTCAACTCCAAGTCCCTCTAAGAGAGAAGATACACCTTGATCTCTAGTGAAAAAAGGAAATAAATGAAATATGCATGCAACACATGGATGTATAACTAGGCTTAATTCATAACTAGGGTTAAATAAATGAAATTGGATGACATGACTATGGTCAATTCATTGGCAGTTGCTTTAATGAGATAGAAATCTTAACTTTAGAAATGCAAAGAGAATAAAAAAGAGAAGTGTTGATAGATTTGAGTGTAGGGACTTGTCTACTCAATTATCTATCTTACTATGAATTGGTGAGATTCAATTGACAAAAGATGAAGCAATTATCTCTATTTTCCTAAGATATTTAACCAATTTTGAATTTGAAATAACTTGGAGGGAAAAAACTAGACTAAAAAATGTGGGGGAATTGAATTACTTCATATAAAATCAAGGAAGAAATGATACTTACAACCTTGCTTGAGGTGAATCCCTTCTCCTTTGCTTTGAGCTATCCTTCTCCATCCATGCCTTTGATCATCCAAGCTCTTTGTGTTGAACATGAACTTTCCAATCTTTAAATCCTTCCAACGTGCCTTTACTCTCACTTTGTTTATTTTACTATGCCCCAAATGACATTCTTTTATAAGATTGGGAATTGTGCACTCAATTTCTAAACATGAATGTGGGACTACAATTTTTCCTGATTTTTTATTATTTTTATCAAAAACCCCACTTTTCTGTAGTTTTCCAGCATTTGGCTTGATTTTCCATAATTTTCAGAACAATTAATACACATGTCATGTATTCTTTACACTCCAAGAGTTGTAGAAACTGGGTTTTGGACCTTAAGTTGTCCTATACTTGGCATCTTTAGAGCAACCTTTGTCTTCACATACTTCTTCCTTTTCGGAAGCGATGGTCAGATGAGAGATTAAGTCTCTCAATTGTTCGAGATTTATGGTCCTCATGTTGTGGGAGAATGGTATAATGTGCTTCCAACCTTCACTTGTTAAGGGTTTTAATTTGATTGTTAACAAATTCCCCCTAATGTGTGAGGTTTGAAGTGGAGCTAAGGGCCGAAATACATTATCTCTTCATACTGATACTCTTTATTGATTAAGGCAGTATGGAAAATGATTAGCTCATGGGTGCATGATTAGGGAAAGCACCTGCAATTAAAACAAAGCAATTTCCCAAACATATAAAATCTTCCTGAGGAGGGTATACCCATGCTTAGAAGTAAACAAGCATGGACATGAAAAATACGTAGTGGATCCATCTCAAAAGTAAATTTTCAGAAATACAAATATGCAATTTGATGAGTGTGATATCTTCATGGTACTTCTGACATGGTAGTTTAATCTTGCACAACTTGGGCAGTGCATCGATGAGTGATACAATTGTTTTTCCTAAGGTATTCAATACAAACCAATGATAGTACATTTTTATATCATGCAAATATATGAGCTGATGTCGATCATAATAAAACACCATCTTATTACCAATCATTGATGTATATCATTAAGAAATGCAAGGATATGCATCGATAATGATGATGGACTTCAAGGTACTGCATACAAACTAACAAGTGCGAATATATTTTCTAAAGTCGAGCACTTGTAGAATCAAATAATCATGGGTCATTAATGTATACCCACTATCATTTATGAGGAAAATTTCCACTGATGACTGCACGATCCAAGGTACTCTGGGGTTCCTAGCTCCATTTCCTAGTTGATGATTGGTGTTGATAGGAATAGATCCATCGCAAGGAGGGCATTAACGCATCCCACATCAACCGATACGAAACATAGATCAGTAGTATGATATGATTTGCTAGATTTGTGAGATCCAACACTGTATACTAACACAATGAAGGCCGCCACGATTGGTCAGGAATATTTAAGGAATGGATGACACTATTTTAACTTCCCTTAAACACATAACACGATGCAGAATGGACACTTGGAAACATAGGACTCGATTAACACACATTTACGAAATATTTCAATGCCAAATGCATTAATGAAAGCTCAATTGATGATGGGAAGGATAACCCATCGGTGGAGATCTGTTCAAAATATGGGTACAGTTTCCTAAGGAAAATGTAGATGGTGTACTAACAGCAGATACAAATTTATGTGTCATGTTCAAGGGTGACAAGGCCTGACTGTTGCCATTTTTTCAAGGATACAATATGAAATGATTCAATTCTCCCCCTTTTTTGGATTTTTTTGTTTTCCATTTTTTAATATCTTTTTCATTTATTAGCTTGAAAAAAGAATAAAGAATGTTATGGTACATTAGATGAAACAAGTGTCTCACGCGCATGTGTCTATATTTCAAGGGCATGTGTCAGGCCAAGGAAAAGATACATATTGCAAACAAGGGCTGATCTAGTTATGTACACTCTTATGGGTGTTTCTTCCATGGGTATGGGTCAATTATACAAAAGCAATGATTTATAAGAATCATGTAACAAAAAGTGACTGCAAAGGAAAATACACAACATAAGCAATAAACAATGAAGTAATAGGAACAAATGTTCAAGTGGATATTTTAACACATGCTTATATAGACTGGCACAAAACTGGGATCCCATCAGGGTATGGTCAGAAATGTATGAAACAAAAATATGTGGTCTCAAACTTCAAGTCATGATGGTACTAATAGGGCTCTCATGCGTATGAGAATAAATCAGCATGGGCACCAAAACGACAAAGGGGTTCTAACTAAAGTGTCCCATGTTCGGTAGGATCTTCTGTCGGAATGGTTGAAAATATAGATATGATGGGATGACCCATCAATTTCCAACAGGTTTGAACCTAGGGAAAGTTTGGGTTGCAAAAGGTTCAAATGCATCTTCATAGAGGGATAGCCTAAACCTATATGCAAGCTTCCAAATATACCTGATCATATCGAGAAACATGCAAAGCATGCTCCTATACTTAAGTAGATTTAAACCAAGTATGCTCACAGTGGCCTCACAAACGATGTCCTTAGGTGGGTGCAACAAAATGTCATAACTTCAAGGATAGCTTCATCTAATGAGAAAATATCATCCAAGAAGTCATGTGAGCTAGGAGAGCTCACAACCCCAATAGGCCAAGTAACTGGATAATATTCCTCCATCAAGGGAAGATTTTGATCAAAATATTTCGAAGCCATTTGAATAGCTTGGTATGAAACTTGTACTACAGACAAGGGTGTACTACTCTTTGTTTCACCATGTGCCATAGAACTAGGTAACTTTCAATCTCTATTTTTTGGCTAAGTTGTCCTCCTTCGAGGCTCCATTTCATGAAGTGAGACCTTTAGTTGTAGTGGACTTAGAGAAAATTTTCAATGGAAAGTAAACCTCTAATGTTATAGTGAAAACTAGAGCAGTTTGTTGGGTATATATTGGTGGTGGGATAGTATAATTTCCCATGAGGGAAGAATCTTAACACAATCCTTCCCCAATTTCTTGAGGCTCCTTTGGTTCATCCCTAATGAAAGGAACATTTGATTGGACAATAGTTTTAGGAAAGCATTAATCTAATTGATCGAGCATGACGATCTCCCCCCTATGAGGGAACTGAATCACTTGAGACACTAAAGACACTATAGCCATCATTGCATTTATCCAAATGCATCCTAATAGAAAAGTGTAATCTATAGGCACGTATACCACCTCAACATCCACTGTGACTGTTTTTCCACCCCATTCAATAGGGAAGGAAACAATGTGTATGTGAGGAGGGAATGAATGTTCATAAAATTCCTTTAGCACACTATGGGATGGAACTAAGGTGGGTGATCCTAATGCTTTCCAACATTTAAATGACATTACACAAGCTGAGTCCCCTTCCTTCACTATGGTTCGAAAAATGTTCTTACCATGAGTTGTTACTTTAATCTAAAAAGAAACTTTGAAAGGTATCCTCAATGTTGAATGGACTATGTCTAATGTGATCGAAGTTGCATTGGATGGATAAACAACACCAATTGTAAACAATAGTTCCTTTCTCTGCATAAGACAACATTGCAATACCTCCAAGGATGACATGGCACACAGTTCTTAAGCTAGATCCTCAACAACATTATAGTTCTGAGCAGCTCACATGTTAGGATTATGCATTTTTCTAAGTAGAACACTTTTGGGGGGGTGTGGTACTAAGTATATGGATGGTTTCTCAATGGAGACAGAACCACTTGGATGTGATACCGATTATTCCAATGTACTAGGAGGGACATCATAAGAATCGGGTCTTGTTTAAATGTTCACCTCATGATCACACATGAAGACATTGGCATTGGGATTATTTCCCCCTTGTGGGGGGGTTTGTTGGTTTCCCCCTAGCGGGGGTACCAGTGTCGTAGAAACCATTTGTTGATTTTCCACGAAAAGGGTTGTGTCAAAACAATGGGTATTTTTTTCCCACCGTATTAATCCATGTTTGGTGCATCTTCTTTCCCAAGTTTAGCATTTTGATTACTCTTGTATTTCTTCTTCTTTCCTCTAAGGTTTTTGGATTGGAATATAAGGATTTTAGAAGTATGGGGAGGATTAGCACTTTGCTTACACTTTTATTTATTCTTCTTTCCTCTAAGGTCTATGGATTGGACTATGAGGATTTCTGAAGTCTTGGAAGGATTAGCGGGTTGCTGCATTGCCTGGCTAGTTGTAGGCACGGGGGGTTCACTAGCGAGGCAATATCATATCACGTCCATTCATATTAGGGGTTTGAATACTCCAAAAAACCTCAAAAATATATTGGCTTGTATTAAGGGGTCAAGGGGGGATTTTTAATTTGACATAGTAATATCAATATTGGGGGTTATTTTATTTGGGTGGGATGAGGAACAACCTCTGAATCGTGGAATGGATTCATACCTCCAAATAATGGGCTCAATTCATACCTATAAATCATGGGTTGGATTCATATTATTCCTAGTTTTTGCTAAGGAATAACCTCCAAATTGCGGGCTAGATTCATACCTTTAAATCATGGGATGGATTTCTACCTCCAAATCATTGAACTTATAAAGTATTCTTTTTTTAGAACAATTTTCTTCATGATTGGCATTTATCTAAGATTTCATTGGCCCTAGGGCCATGAAAATAGGTAATAAAAAATCAAAAGAAAATAATAAAATTCATAAATTTGATCTTCCCCTTGATGAGATGTACTCTTAAACTCCAATTCAATTGTGCTTCCATCCATAAATGTGATCCATCCTTTTAAATTCATTGTGTTGTTTGAATAATTTAATGTTATATGTGCCTCCATTTAGTTTTTGATGTTCACATTTTTATGATGCAAGCAATGTTCCCATCCATATTTTGTCACCCATTGAATTCCTCATGGGGCCTTCATAGTTTGCTACTTATTTTATATCACTAGTAGTCCAACTGGGAATGAAATGTTCGAGAAAATCTTGTCTCCATAGTTTTTTATATTTATATCAAATTATGGTGCTCTTCCATGCATCTTCCACATAGATATGTAAATCAACCTGTACAAATTTTCTGTGGGTTTAAAGTTTCTACTTAGTTGCATTGAAATCAACAATTGGACTCATGTTTTCATTTTTTTATGAAGTCCGATTTACATTTCCATGGATATTACAAATAATCACATAGGGGCCAATTCATGTAGAATAAATTTTAAAAAAGAAAAAAACACATTCCATCTCTTAGATATCTACATACCTTCCTTTCTACATTTTCTCTTAAACATCTACATATATTTTTCTTTTGCAAAAAAAAAACAAAAGAGGATTGGGAGAACTCCAATGCTCAATGGTTGTTTCAATCAAACCTTTCTCCATGACAACCAAGAAAAATGAGATCAATATTTCTTGGCTCACTAGAACCAAGAAAATTTAGATCAATTTTTTTGACTAATTATTTCTTTCAACTTTTTGTAGTCTTCTTTAACATTTTCAAATTGCCAATTAGGAATAGTTGTTAGATTGAGCTATATTTGGCACATTCATGATTGTATTTTCAATTCTTATATGCAAGGAATCCATCTTAATATTGTATTGGAACTGACATGAACATAGGTGAAAATCTAAATCCTTATTTAGATACCCTATGCGTTATCGTTACCATGAAATGGTATCATATAAGTTTCACCATATCTGTATCTTTATAACTATTGCATGCTTGAAACTTAACAATGGAGATTTTTCCCTCTCCTGTAAAGATTTTAAAAAAAAAAAACTAGATATAACCCAAGAAAAAGTAACTAAATGTTGTTAATTCCCTTGCTTGCAAGAATAAATGTAGAGGAAGTGGAGGCAATTCATTGAAACTTGCGAATGACCCAAATCCAAGCTATGCACGTGATCATATGGTGTTGTTGGAAAGTAAGAGGAATTTTTCTATGTTCATTTGGGTTCAAACATCATTGATGTTTGTTTTGAAAGGAAGGCAGGGAAGTCCATCCACGAAAGGGTTCCAATTTTTCATTTTTATGGAGTTTAATTTATTAAGATTATAGAAACCATGAGCTATCTATGTCTATACTTGTATTTACATGATATAAAATTGGTAGATTGGCAGGTTTTGGTGTGAAACATTTGCAATTCTCATATTTCTAAGCATTGCACTGGCTATTGGACTATTAGTCTTTTACATTCTTTGTTACATTGATCTCTTGAATGGAATTTCCTTTTATGTATTTTTCCTTCCCCATTACTATGTCATTGGGTCTTCCACTATTCAACACTACAAATTGATCAATCACCCATATAATTCTTGTGGTATCATGATTAGCATTATACTATTATTTTATTTAACATCATGTTTTCTTATTCGAATATGCGTTAGAGCTCCTGTTCGTTACAAGTTGATAATATGATATAAAGGCGGTATTAAAAATGGGCTGATAAAAATGGATACCTTCAATATCTGGTGAAACTAGGGGTTTTCTTAATTGGATAGGTATATTGGGAGGGGGGTTCAATAATACAATTTTAGGAGGCATTTTGCAATATTGACTGAAATTAAGGACATTCTTTAATATCCTGTGAACGATCGTGCTATGTAACAAGTTCATTGAGTGAACCCCCCGTGGTTGTAGGTTGTGAAATGTAAACAGACATTTCTCCCATTTTCTAGGTAATCTACTCAAGTTGGTTGACAAAATCCATCATACCATCGGCATGATGTCCATGTGGTGGCTTAGATGGATCAAACACAGGTATTGCAGGTTGGTTCCAAAAATATTGGTTGCTTCCTAGAACTTGACCACTCCATTGTGGAATGAGGTTAATGGGTGGATTTCCCCCTTGCGGAGTTAGGCCCCAAAAAGATTGGTTACTTTTTGGAACCTGACCACTCCATTGTGGAATGAGTTTAATGGGTGGATCACAATGTTTCGGGGTTAGGTCACAAAAATATTAGTTACTTTCTGGAACATAACCACTCCATTGATGTGTTCCTTTTTCATGAAAATCATTCCAAGGTGGGTTTCCCCCTTGCGGAGTATTCCCCCAAGAAGATTGGGTAATTCTTGGAGCATGTCCAGTGGGTGGATTGCCTCCTTGCAGAGTTGGGCCCCAATAAGATTGGTTACTTCTTGGAACCTGACCACAACATGGAGGTTGTCCTTGGCATTGAAAAGCATTCCAAGGTGGATTTCCTCCTTGCGGAGGTTACATCTAGGAAGATTGGTTACTTCCTAAATATTGTCCATTCCATTGTAGAACAAGATGAATGGATGGATTACCTCCTTGCAGAGGTAGGTATCAATAATATTGGTTACTTTCCAGAATTTGACCATGCCATTATTGTTTCCTTGGTTTTATTAGCGTTCCAAGGTTGATTTCCCCCTTGTGGAGGCGATACCTAAGAATATTGGTTACTTCCTGGAACTTTCCCACTTCATTGTGGAATGGGGTTGATAGGTTGATTTCCCCTAGGAAATGTGCTAGGATAATTTGGAGGATAACCCCCTGAGAAATTTCCACTAATATATGGAGGATAAACATAATTGGCATTAATGTTCCATGACCCATTTCTCTTTCCAAGAATATTACCATTCCATTGTGAAGGGTTTCCCCCAGAAGTAGAACTTGGACAAGTATTTGGTATACTAAGAGGATTTTGGCTTAATCCTTGTTTGTTTTGACCTTTGTTAGCCTAACCATATGGAAAACCCATGTTTGGTAAGGCAGACCCACCAGTAGGGATCCCTGCAAATGAAGTGGATGTACTTCCGGGATTGGAACTTGAAATTGTACCAACTAGCACTGAAGTGCTACTTGAACTTGTGCTAATAACAGGTATACTAAATGTTGGGATTGATGTTGAGGTAAAAGTGGAAGCATTACTACCTCCTTCAACCATTTTGAGGTTGCATTGGTGTGGTCCCTTGAACTTCTGAAGAAGTCATAGGGTCAAGCGTTGAATTATTCATGTTATTCAAAATTTCAGAAAGAGGGTTAATCTTACCCAGTTACTCACATATAGTAAGTACATCTGGTTCTGAAAGACTCATCAAATGTAGAATTACATTTCCATTTGTGTGAATTTTTAATGTCTCAATTTCAACTAGAGTAAGATCATCAACTATGTTTGTATTCAATTCGTTATGTGACGATGAATTCTCAAGGTTTGTTTGATGTTGTTCCTCTTAAGTAATATTAATTGAGTTTAAAATTAGTTTTGTTTCCAAGTCACTAGGATGTGGTTTTTTTGTTTGTCTCCTCAATTTAGTGAGGCCTTCAAATTCTGGTGACTCACATCACTTCCGCCATGACTGGCGGATCGGGAGAGTAGCCACTTCGAATTTTTTGATAAAAAGATTTGTTTATAGTGGTATACTTAATAAAAATATAATAAAACAATCCTAAAGGAAATTTAGACTCAACAAAAAACAAAGTGTCCACACAGTAAAAATGTCCTATGAATCCAAGCAAGCAATCTACTTTACCAAAGAACCAAAGCTTAGTAAAAAGTTGGATTAGAGGGACTTTCAAAACTAGTATCTCCCGAGGGATATAAATCCTCAAATAATTACTAATAGAGAAGGTATGAAAAACAATTACAATAAAATTTAATCACCAAAGGTGCAAGTATTGGTTCTTGACCAATAACCCTCCCAATGAGTAAAACCTGCAAAGTTTTTCTCAAGTATAGTAAGTGTCCCACACTCACAATATCCTATGAGATATCCTAGGAATATCAAGTAAGGTTACCACTTCACAATCGATGGTCGAGCGGAACAGTTGTAAGTCTAGGACAACTCTGATAACTAGGCACTCCAGAAATGATGTCACACTAAGGATTTGTCACTTACATGGAATTCTGTGATGAGCTCATGTCCAACTAAACAAGCGAGGGGGTACCACTCTTAGTTATCTAGATTGACCTTGTGCTTGACGCATGTTTTAGATGCACTTTACCTAAAAACATTATTTTCTACTACTGGATTTAAACTCTCAATAATCAATGCTAGTTCAAAAATTTTGTAGCCTAGGAGTGTAAACTCTCTAATCCTAATCCAGGGCCCTAGCCTAACCTTGTTGGTGATATGAAAAAAAAATCTTGGTTAGTTTTAAATTAAGCGCCAATTTTAAGGTTACTTTGCTTAGTTTCAGGAATGGCAATGAAATTGTTGGAGTGTAGCCTTGAAATATTGAACCAAACAATGAAAAATGCTCGCTACTCTTTCCTTATATTTGATAAAATTTATAAATTAGTGAAAAATTAGAGGTTCTTGTAGGTCTTCCAAACATGCAAGTTGAAAAATATAATTATTTCGATGAATGTGAAAAAGAAATTTTCTAAAGAAGTGACGTTTTATTGTCACAAATCACTTAACTTCTTCTTTTCAATTTTTGTTTACAACATGCATAAAATTATTTCCAAATGTTTGAATAGGTTTCCAGATCTAGTGAAGTTTGGTGATGCAAAATTTTGGTATTTTTTTTAGGTTTAGGAACAGTTCTTTATTGAATTATGGTTAATTATTGATTTCAAAAATCTATTTAAACCAAACAATTATCTCAACTGAAATTACTCCAACTCTTTACACGCGGGATCTTTGTTTCTCATTTGCAGGGCCACCTGGAAGTGCAACCAAAGAGGATACACAGAGACCTTTGAAGTACTTTATTAAATAGAGATTTACAAGTGAGATCTACTTTCTCATTCGCAGGGCCTCCCGAAGACACAAGTGAAGAGGATACTCATAGCTCGAGAACTGCAATAAAAATCAAATCTAGTCTATTACACCTTGAGATCCACTTTCACGTTCGCAAGATATCCTGAAATCCCAAGTGAAGAGGATAATAATGGCTCATAAAATTTGCTTGAAAATTCAAGTCCTAAACTATTACAATTGAGATCCACTTTCTTGTGCACAAGATCGCCGGAAATCCCAAGTGAAGGTGATACTAGTAGCTCTAACATAACTTATCTCAAGAAAATTGCAGAATAAAGCTACAACTCTCTCTAATTGTGAATGAGGAAAATCAAATTTTGTAGATCCAAAAAAAAATTACTAATTAAAGTTGTTCCTTTGGTTTTGGAGGGAAAATATTTCAAATTCTTTCAATGTGTAATGTTAGCATTTTTTTTATTTTTTATGCAATTTTATTTATCGAATGTTTTAAAATGATCTTATAATGTATGCTTGGTTGTTATTTCGTGTTTTGTTTCAAGTTAGCAAGCATATGGGATTCAAAATTTAAAGGCCTAAAGGTTCTAAAACATTATTTCATGTTTTTCCAATTTTTGACAATTTGCAAATTAATGATTTAACCAAATTTTTAAGCAATCAATCAAAATTTCATGAATTATATGTGAAATTAAAGATATAAATGAGAAATATGTCCTAAAACATTAATATCTAAAACAAATTATGAGAAAACAAAATTGAATATAAAGCTCAAAAAACTCAAATTAAGCCATTTTGAAGGGTTTTGGAGGGAAATCCAACTTTAAAATTTTCAAATTAAATGTTTCCAAAATTTTCCAAATCTACTTTGAATTGATCCTAAAATGAGTCTAGTGTATCATGCAGGTTTGCAAACCTCTAAATTTTTCCTAATGATGGCCTTAAAACAGTGAATTCTAATTACTAGTTTCTGACCATTTCTTGCAATTTTTGAACAAAAATATTTTAAATATTTAAAAAAATTCCAAATATTATCCAATTGAGGTTTAAGTAAGTTCTAATGGCTAAGTTCTGGGATTCCTAAGCCAAGTACTGCAAAAAGCATCATTGAAAATGATGAAAAAATGAGCAAATTAAAGCCAAAAAACCAATATCTCGTGACTTCCTGTAGGATTTTTGCCCCCTGTTCACTGAGTACATAGCAATAATTAAGTATTTTCGCACCCCTAGTACTAACAAGAGAACAAAAATCAAGGTATTTTCACTCTATGTATAACTGTGAAGGCGTGATAATCTTGCATTTCTTTAAAAATCCAAGATCTGGGGCTAAATCCTATGAATTTTGAGGAATTTCTCAGTTGTTTGAGGTAAATACAGACCCTAAACAAACTCAATATGACTTCTAAACATTATTAGGAGGACTTATGATATATTTAAGTAAGTTTTAGGAAGATATTTAAGCTAAGAAAAGCAAATTTGAAAAAAAAATCAAATGAAAACCCAAGTGGAGTCGCCAATCTATTGATACAGTTTAGTGTAGGGACTTGTCTACTCAATTATCTATCTTACTATGAATTGGTGAGATTCAATTGATAGAAGATGAAACAATTATCTATATTTTCCTAAGATCCTTAACCAATTTTTAATTTGAAATAACTTGGAGGGGAAAAATTAAACTCAAAATTGTGGGGGGGATTGAATTCAATGAAGAAATGATACTTACAACCTTGCTTGAGGTGAATCCCTTCTCCTTTGCTTTGAGCTATCCTTCTCCATCTATTCCTTTGATCATCCAAGTGCTTTGTGTTAAATATGAGCTTTCCAACCTTTAAATCCTTCAAGCATGCATTTACTCTCACTTTCTGTATTTTACTATGCCCCAAATGTCTTTCTTTTATAACATTGGTATTTGTGCACTCAATTGCTAAACATGAATGTGGGACTAAACTTTCTACTGATTTTTAATTATTTTTATCAAAAAACCCACTTTTCCATAGTTTTCTAGCATTTGGCTTGATTTTCCAGAATTTTCAGGATAATTAATACACATGCCATGTAATCTTTCCACTCCCAGGGTTGTAGAAACTGGGTTTTTGCCCTTAAGTTGTCCTAGACTTGGCCTCTTAAGAGAAACCTTTGTCTTCACATACTTCTTCCTTTGAAGAAGTGGTGTTCAGATGAGAGATTAAAGCTCTCAATTGTTCCATATTTTTGGTCTTCATGTTGTGGGCGAATGGTAAAATGTGCTTCCAACCTTAACTTCTTAAGCATGTTAATTTGATTGTTAACAAGAAGTCACTTATAATTTGTAGTTGTTGGTGATGGAAATCCTTGCATTGAAGTGGAGAGTTGTGCAATTCTTTAAGAGGGATCTTTGTCCTTCGACTGACACAATCAACTTCAAATCCCTCTAAGAGAACACACATGTCTTGATCTCTAGTGCAAATATAAATCAATGAAATATACAAGAAACAAATGGATGTATAACGAGGGTTAAATCAATGAAATTGGATGAAATAACTAGGTTTATTCATTGGCAATTCCTTTAATAAAGTAGAAATATTAACTTTAGAAATGAAAAGAGAAGGAAAAGGAGAACTCACCTAGAATTTGTAGTTATTGATGATAAAAATCCTTTTAGTGAAGTGGATAATTGGGACGATTTTTTAAGAGTGATCTTTGTATTTCAACTTACACGCTCAACTCCAAATCAGTGAAATATACAAGTAACAGATGGATGTCAATAGCATTGAGGAGCAATTGATGAGGTTAAAATAGGTATGATTCATTCTTTTATAAAAAATTGATTAGGGGTAAAGGAAGTGGTAATGTATTATGTTATCCTTGTAGAGTTGTTTTGGTATTCAAATGGTGTTTTCAAATGGCGATCCTAAATGTTGATAGATTAGGAACTTCATGTATTATGAGAAGAGTCTAAGCGCCAAATCTACAGGTTTATTGTTTAAAATACAAATAAATTGGGAGACAATTTCACCTTCCAATGTAACACCAGATCAACTGTTGATATTGATCATGGCCTACAAAGTTGCGTAGAGGTTAACTTGAGTTCTTGATCCATGATTCCAAAACCAATGTTTACACGTGGCATGCATTCGCTTATTCTAGCTCATGAGAATGGTTTCAGGATACGACTTTCCTCTTGAGACGAAACTGCTCTTGTGACATAGGTAATCGAGAAATAATCCAAACAACGTGACACTGGTACCAATGCTCTGTCATAAAAGGTATCTCCAACTTGTACTTATAACCAATTAAGTGATGCTACAAATCATTTAATGACTAATTTGGGTTAAAATATCTCGAAAAGATTAAAAAAATCATTGTTTTATGAAAAACGCATCAGATATGTCAGCATGGTAATGTTTCTCACTTTAATCCAAAAGGAAAAACACATTCAAATTAAAAACACATAAACATATAACTTCGCCAAGAATATTAATCTATCGACCAAGCATAAAATATTAATTACACATATGAATGGGAGTTGGGGTGGAGATATTTTTTGATAAATTTTTGAATAGGATGTTTCTTAATATATGTTCATGCTAAAAGTTGAGCAAAGATATTTTAGAGAATTTTTTTGAATAGAATGTTTTATATGTTCATGCTAAGGGTTTGGTTGAAATATTTTCGGACAATTTTTTAAATAGAATGTTTTATATTAGATGTTATATCACAATTTAAATTAAACATTATATATATTATATTATTATATGATTTATATTATAATGTTATTGAATAGTGATATTAATCGGCATATTGATGCTTATGACATTGTAGCGTGCGAAATATGAGGTCATCGATATGGAGCAAACAATTTGAAAACCAGTTTAGATTTATTGTACGATGGAAATATTCTTTGTACATAAATGCTATTTGTGAATTTGAACGACTATAGTGTCAAGTGATGATAGTGTCAAGTGATGATAGCCTGGAGAAAATGGAAGCTAGGGTTTTTGTAATGTCTCTTGTTAGTAATTTTATTAAAATGGCAATTTGTCACTTTTTTTTCTTAGTTCAATCTTTGATTAGTTTTGAGCTCTAGGTCTCCAAATTGCTCCACTTGCTCCCAAATCTTCTAAGAAGGTATATGGATGATGTTAGAACATAAATATGTGTTTCAAGGATGCTTTTCAACCTTTAAAATACTTCTGCAAATCCTCTTTCGATTCTGGCCAATGTAGGGAACTTTAATTGTAATTTCCCTTTGACTAGTATTGGTCTCTAGGTCTCAAATTGGCTCCAAATGCCTTCAAATATTCAAGGAAGGTGTATGACTGATATTTTTACTTGATTATGATGTTTAGGGATGATTTATGAGGAATTCTGAAAACTTTTTTAAGATTCTGGATAAAGTATGGAATTTAACTAGCAATTTGAGGTTCAAATCCCCCATGGTTAAATACTAAAAATGGCTTCCCCAATGCCTCCAAACCCACTCGAATTTCTGAACATAGGTAGGGGATGTCTCAGGGTTATTATTAATGTCTCATATGCACCATTAATAAGTTATTAATTCTTTTATAACCTTCTCCCAAACAGCAGCAAAAATCACTAGTTCGACCCTTCGGTAAATGGCACCAAATCTCCTCCAAGTGTAAATAAACTGAGTAAAATGACTTCAAATGATTGAGTATTGAACATGAAACTTGTATAATACCTCAATAACATTCCATTCATCAATAAAACATCAGTATTTTACTTATCCATTCGAATCCATCAACATTACATTGGTTCACAACAAGGTAGTGGGGAAATGACATTGTTCTTTCATTAAAAATGAGATTTATACATTTCTACTTGGAATTTCGACCTGAAACTTTCTGGAGATGAAAAACAGAGTATTTACTTTATATTACAAAAGAAATGGGGCATTAGAAGCTCCCACAAAGAGTACAGTAGCTCACCAAAAACGCCCTCCCTCAAGGAGCAAGAATATGCCTTCAAAACTGGAAATGGTTGAGAGAATGTGATGCATAAGAAGAAACCATGATCTGTTGTGTAGCTTACACATGCAACAAATGAATCCATTAAAGCTCCAAATTAAAGGTCTGAATGGCCTTTCCAATTACCAACTTGGATGGGAATCTTTCAACCTCGAAATTGGCTAAGGCAAGAAACTAGTCATCTACTAGCTCTCCCTCTTCACAAATGCAATTGCAAATTTCTCAAATGATCAAAAGTTGGTTTCATTCTTTGTTATTGAAATTTATAAACTTCTAATGTCCTCCATGGGTCGAATTCCTTCCAAGAGACTCATGCCAACTCAAGTTGGGAAGATATTCCAAAGAACGCCACTTGTACAACAATTCCTAGTCTCCCACTTCCACCAAATCACATGTCGAAGCATCTTAGTTGCCCTAACTCCCTTGAGCACCATCTTGGAGGATATATTTAGCCCTGATATGTCATATATGTCATATGTCAGCCTTCAGGTGTGATTTGTGTCATAGGTGTCATAGCATCTTCATCATTGTTGTCATAGAGTTAGTGAATCTAGCCCAAGTGTCTCACTAGCTCCAAATTCCCTCTTCATCTTCCATGGGAGTTACTCTTCCTCTACTTTTGACCTTGGATGAGTCATACAATGAATAATACCTTTTGAACTCCCCCAAGTATGTTACGATTCACCTTGAATTCGAATTGGTGAGAGAATGATGCCAAGTGTAGTGGGGAAATCTAGCCATATGTGGGTCCCCATTCCTCCATGTGTCTTCATGATCAAATGCCACATTGATTTTCACTTGTATATATTTATTTAGCTCCTTTATTAAATATTTATGCCATTATAATTTTCAAACATCATTTATTATTCCCCTTATTCCAAATTCCAAAGCTTCCACCCCAAACGTAGGAAACTAGTAATTTTCCTCCTTGCCAATTATTTGACCCTTAGAATCAATTTGACAAACTCTAATGAATATGTCCAATGTGCTTAGGCCATTGTGACCCAATGCCAATTTGGGACATGACAATTTTCATGACGGCTATGGTTTTTTTGGAAAACTGGGATCCCATTGTGAAATAATGGTGAACTACTACAAAAACTTGGAGTCCAACTAGCCCTCAAGGCTAGTTCTAGTACCAACCAAGGTTCAAAAAGTGGGAATTTTTTTATGTTTCTTTTGCTGTAGTTTCATTAATTATTTTTACAGTTAGGGTTTCTTTTGTTTTTTTTTACTATTTTCAGCACTGTTTTGCCTCCTTTTAGTTTGTTCTGGAATGTACGGGCTCTTTCTAGTAGAAGTGTATGTGTGGGCATGAGACTTTTCACCTTTTTTGGTGCCTTCTAGGCCAGTGGGGGTTTTGTTGGCAGTGTGGTACTTTTTTCGTTTTTTTTTTTACATCATGTCCTCGGGGGAGAATATTTCTTCCTTTTTGGAACCTGACTTACCTTGTAAGAGGCACCCACCAGCTTCTTCCCCCATTAAGCTACATGGGCTGGGGTACTACCGTAAAAGGAAACAGAAATCACCGACTGGTGCGGCTGCAAGGGCACGACGAGGCTATAAAATTTTGAAGCCTACTCTTGAGGCAACTGTTTTTACTATTGATGGGTTGGAGAACTTAGATAGGGTTTGTATGTTGTCAAAGAGGGATGTGGTTGGAAAGATTGAAGGAATGAAGGTGTCTTAATCAGAACTGGTAGACTAGGTACATTTGAACTAGACTCCCATCTGTGGGCTTGCGCCTTGGACTAGTCTTCTTTCTAATGGATGGGTTTCCTTTATCCTTCCCAGTGAATAACATGTCTTTTCCATTTTGGATAGCACTTAGCTTATTAAAGATGGCTCGCTCATTTTGAAAATATGGCATTCGAATTTTAAACCTAAGACATAATACATGAGCAGAAGACATCTATGGGTCCTCATGCCGGGATTTCCTTTCAAATTGTGGACCTCAAACATTTTTTAGGGTTTGGGAAATTCTCTAGGTAAGTTTATTCGGATGGAGAAGAATTTGATTTTTGGTATAAACAAACAGGTTGTGGCTATGGTGGTAGAATTTGACATGTCGAAGGGACTCCCAGCCACGGTCGACATTATCTGGGGTGAACGTGTTTATAAGCAGTTGTTGGATTACAAAAACATTCCCTTCAGGTGCTTTTTTTGTAGAGATACTGGCCATATCAAAGCCAGGTTCCCAAAACTTCGGTGCAGACATTCTCCTTCAACCACTGCTTCTCCAACCAACTTTTTCAAAAGATACAGGGGTTTAAGACAAGGATTCCCTTTGTCTCCATTATTGTTTTTTCTCGCCATAGAAGGTCTCATTAGAATGATAAATAATGCAAAATTTGATGGGAAAATCAAAGGCATCTCTTTTGGTAAGTATATGTCCATCTCACACCTTCTCTCTATTGATGATGTTATTCTTTTTGGACAGGCATTTTTAGAGGAATGTCAGATTCTCTCAGCTGTTATTGATACCTACTGTATTTCCACGAGGATGCAAGTAAATTTGAACAAATCTTCCTTTATTATAAATCAAGAGGTGAACTCTTTGGATTTGCATCTACAAAACCTTCTTCCATATAAATGCTCTGTTATGGAAGAAGGTTTTAAATATTTAGGTTATTTAATTAAACCTAATAACTATGGTTTTCATGATTGGATGTGGCTGATACACAGATTTGAAAAGAAAATCAATATCTGGTGTATGAGATTCCTATCTTTAGGTGGCAAACTTATACTTTTGAGGTCAGTTCTAAGCAGCTTGTCAGTTTATTGGGCGATGTTATCTAAATTTCTGTCCAAAATCCTACATCTTCTAAAAGGTTTGATGTTTATATTTATGTGTTCGGGAAATATTGATGGAGGGAATTATCACTTGACAAATTGGGAATCATTTTATCTTCCAAAGAAATGGGGCGGATAGAATATCAAACAAATCTTCGGGTTTAACTCGGCATTACTTCTCAAGAGTTGTTGGTGGGGCCTTATGGGGAATAGTCTGTGGTCCAGTTTATTGCAGGTGAAATATATCAAAATGGATATTTATAAATGGTTCATAAATCCGTCAGGTAACTATCACAATGCATCCTATATCTGGAAAGTTTTCATGAAAGTTCTCCCTTGGATATGTAGTAACTTATCTTGGCAGGTTGGTAATGGTGAATAGATTGTTGTTGGTACCAATCCCATTGTGGGGATGGACACCAGCTCTACACTATCTAGGGACCTTAGATCACTTTTCATGGAGTATGGCCTCATTACCTTAAACCAATTCAAAAGATCAAAACGCCTCATCCTTGATCCTTCGTACTGGATAACGGTCTCTGATCTGGGTTTGGCGGGCAGATGGGCATGTGAGTGGAACCATTACATCAATATGCTGCAACTGAATGGTATCCAGCTGACTAAGACAAACAATTCTTTGATCTGGACAAAAAATCTTGCAACAGGATAGGTTATGGCGAGTTTTACATATCAAGCAATTGTTGAAGAAAAGTTTCAGGGTGATTGGAAATGGTGATACAGTCCAATTTGGAAGTGGAAGTTGCCTTTAAAAATTTAGTGTTTTCTTTGTTTATGTTTTAATAATAATATTCTAACGTGGGAAGACCTTCAGCGCAGAGGGAAAGTCGGTCCAAATGTTTGTGTTCTTTGCAAAAATTCAGGTGAAACTGTTGACCAGCTATTCTTTCAATGCAACTTTTCAAATATGTTATGGACCACCATATGTAAGGATATGAATTTGACGGAGATTCAGCTTCACTCATCCTTTGATGCTCTCTATAAGTGGTGGAAGCAAAATTCCCCATATCTCATGAACATCCCATGGTTGGGTGGGTGGTGTATATGGAGAATATGGAATTTTGCATTATTCCAGAACATTATTCCCGATGAGCATAATACTAATTTTAGATTTAGAAAGATTTTGCAATTACACAAAAACCTACAGCCAATCTTAAAGAACTATACGTGGTATTCGAATTGGAAATTTGGGGAATTTACAACAGTCTTTGGTTGTTTTGATGGAGCAACATCAAACCAAAAGTGTGGTGCAGGTTTTTATATCACGTGCGGTGAAAATATTCACTATAAGTTCTATATTTCTGGAGGTTATGGAACTAATTCAAAAGCTGAACTCTTGGGTCTTTGGGGTATCCTGAAGGTGGCAGTGTGGTGTGGATGGCAGAATTTTAAAATCTTTGGTTACTCTCTCTTTATCATGAATTGGGATAAGGACCTTTATGGCATGAAATCCAACAAACTCAAACACTGGAGTGATAAAGTTAAAGCTTTAATGGGATGGTTTCAGGATCTCACCATCGATCACATCTACATGGAGTACAATGACGTTGCTTATTCATTATCCAAGCTGGCACTTGATGGGGATGCAGGTGTTCTATATTGGGAAGAGTGGGAGGAAGGCATCCTCTCACACAAGGGTTCTATGTGGTTCTTTGATAATATTTCTTAAAGAATTTTGATTCTGGTTGTGGCTGTATATTGTTTTTGGATAAGGATGTGGCCCTTTTATATTAGTATTTTGTGACCATATCGATATATAAGATCCTTTTGATGGATGTCTGAGCGTTGTTCTTGTCATGTACTCAGAAACTTATGTACTTTTTTATTTCATTAAGAAATAACAAAAGTACTAGCTTTTTTTCCGCTTGAAAAAAAATAGTGATATTAATGTGATAATTATATTATATAATATTATATTAATATAATTATATATTAGTTTATATAATTAATGATATTTTTTATTTTTATTTAGTATTAATTATTTTTATTAAATCATTTTAATTTTAAATTATAAAACTAAATAAATAAAAAATTAAATTATATATATGATATAATTTTAAATTACTTTAATTTAATTTAAAATATTAAATTACTTTTCAAGCTTGCAGTTAGTTAGGTAAGTTGAACGTAGCAAGTTTCCATATTATACACTTAAGTCTTCAATAAAAGATGTGCATTAAATCTTCATCATATGTTGAAATATAGTAAAAGCTATACTGAATAGTTATAGATAAAAGATTGTTTCTAAATGTGTAGATTGAGTTCTTTAAAATATTGTTTCCAAAAATATATGTTAAGCTTTCTATTGTATGGTTAGTTGAGATTGGAATGAATTATTAAAAAGCCTTAAAAAATGTTTCCAAATATGTATATTAATTTTTATAGGTTAGATGATATTAATATGAAATATTAAAAATTCTAAAAAAAGATTAATTATACAAAAAATTTCAAATATATATAAATATACAAACCCTTCTTTGTTTATATTTTCTACTAGCTCAAGAGATAAGGGTGCTCATACAAAAAATTTCAAATATATATAAATATACAAACCCTTCTTTGCCTATATTTTCTACTAGCTCAGGAGATAAGGGTGCTTACATGAAGATGATACCCAAGACTATTGCAATAGGAGTGCACGAGCGCTCAAAATTATAAGCGTGCATGTGCTTCTATGACCATGTGCATGCTCCGGTTTGGTGAATCCCGAACCGCCAGTTAGGTGTCCATGTAGGCCTTAACGTGTGCATGCATTAGGAGCACACATGAACTTTTAATGTGGATGCACTATTAGTGCATGCATGTTAATTGCATGCAAATGCTCCTTTGTATATTGAAAATTGGGTCGAGGCCCATTTCTATCCCCCGACTTCGTTGGTGTTTGAACATACACAACTACCAACTGAACACATGCGCTCATTGAATCCACCACCAACACCTCCAAATCATCATCCAGGTAGGATTTGTATCCATCATTTGTAATTTTTTTTGTTTTTTCAATGATTTAAAAAAAATTACATTCAAAAACATTCAACCAAAATGGAAACAAATTCATCTGTTTTAATTGCAATTCATCTCTTCTCCATCATAATGGATAAAAACCAAGAGCCAAACCTGCAAGCAAATTACAACCCAGAGAATAACCCAACCACACAAATCCTCGAAGTAAACATTAACCCTGAGGATAACCCAACCACAGAAGCCAAATTAACCAACATTTACACTAGTTAATAAGCTTGGTTCAAGAGCTTAGAACCATTAGGGAACCGTCAAGTCTCTCCTTATCCACATATCTTGACAACATCATTTCCTCAGTTGATAATGCTTACGGTCAATTGGTAAGCATAACCAAGTACATGGCTAGGATGAGAGAATATTATTCCACTGGTCTTAGTAGAGTCCAAATCAGATACTTGAACTTCTCAAAACAAAATCTAGTTACTTATTTCATTGACCCTAGCAACAAAAAACCCCCTATTCCACACAAAAGGTGCCTTTTCATGTATTGGTGCACATATGAGCCACATAGAAAAAACTGGATGAGTCGGTGGTTTGTGGTTTTCAAAAAACCTCCTTGCAACAATAAGGAGGCTACACTATAATTTCTTCGGAAACTATATGCACAGTTTGTGTTGGGTCTACATGTCAACTATTTTGACATTATTGAGTTTCAAGGGGTTCATCTTGGATCTTCCCAGAATCGACCCACCATTAGGTGTAACCCAATGAGAGGGACACTTGCACCTAGGCATATGCCTAGGCTTCCCCATAGACACCTCAGTTACTGGATCGCCTAACTGAGACTAACACTGCCATATCACAACTTACTCATAGTGTACTACATCACAGTACATTCATGGCATCATTCAGGCATGACACATCAGAGTAGCACAAATGATTATCAGATGTAGGTCTTCTAGGAACCATTAGTCATGGACCATCCATGATAGCTAGTGGGTCAAAGGATCCTTTTGACAGCTACGAATTACCCCATTGATGCACTCACTACATCCATACTTTCCATGGCCTTACGAGGGATCCTAAACGAGGTACTTTTATGTTTGAAGTTAGTACATGATTTGTAAATGGTCGATTATATTTTTAATTGTACATTTTACAATTGTTATATGAACATTGATTACTCTATTTAATGTGTAATTAATGTTTTGGGCATTTGCAATTGTTTCGAGATGAAACAATATAATCAAGGTAGGACGACATTACTGCTCCCAACCTTGATTCTTCCATGGAGGTAGTGGAAAATATTGCAGCACCTCACATACAGATATCTAAAAGAGTGTATGGTTGTAGGATTTAAAAATTGAGTTAGTTGCAATTGTCAGATTTTATATGGGAAATCAATATTGTCGTTGTTGTGTTTCCACAAGTGCATATAGAAGAGATTGAGCACAAGTATCCACCTAGGCTAAGCAGATCGCCTATCATGCAGGTAACTTTTGTGAAATTAATTATATATTTGACATGAAATTAATTGTGTTTGTATGGTTAATTTACATGTTTTCTCTTCTAATGAAATGTATTTCATATGTTTATGTAGGTTCCATCTCCTACCATACGATCACCATACGCACACATCCCAACATATCTTCCACATAGTTCATTTTTTCAACATTTCATGTTGATTCATGTGATTGGGCACTCTGCCCCTATGATCGACATACCCATATACTCCCATAGGCTGCACATATATTCGCATGATATCAACTCATACTATATCCTCGGTTTGTATTGAAGACCTTGAGAAAAATAGTTGTATCACTCATCGATGGACTCACCAAGTAATGGATCCACTCATCAAAGTGCATGTTTACATTTCTGAAAAATTACTTTTGACATGGATCCACTTTGTATTGTTCATGGTTGTGCTTGTTTATTGTTGAGCATGGATATACCTGCCTCAGGAAGATATTGTATATTTTGGAAATTGTCTTGTTTGACTTGCATGTGCTTTTCCAACTCTCGCTCCGATGATCCTACTCCATTGTCATCCTATCAAGACCATTAATGAGTATAATAATTGAAGAGATAGTTTATTTTGGCCCTCAACATTTCTTCAAACCTCAGACATTAGGGGGAATATGTTAAAAATAAAATTAACACCATTGAGTAGTGAAGGTCGAAAGCACATTTTACCATTCGCCCGCAACATGAAGACAAAACTCAAGTACAATAAGAGACAATCCTCTCTTATCTAACCACTACTTCCACATATGGAAGATATTTATCAGTGAATACATAAGTAGCACAAAGAGGCAAGATTCACTAATTGAATTACCTGCTTAAAGGCCCACATCCAGTCTCCACTAGTTGGGAGTGGAAATAAATGCATGGCGTATCATTAATCGTTCCTAAAATTCTTGAAAAATAGTCAAATGCCTATAAAAACTATAGAAAGTGGGTTTTGATGAAATAAATCAAAATGTGGGAAAAATGTATTATCCCATATTGAATTTTGGTTCCTTAGTTCCCAATTGCCAATGCTATGAAAAGAGGCATTTGGAGAAATGTAAAGTACATACAAAGAAGAGCAAAGTTATAATGAAGAATTGAAGGATATGAATTTTTCTACTTCAAAGGATTTTGGTCATCAAGGGCATGGAAGGTAGACGAATGGATAAAAGCAAAGGATAAGGATGACATATTCAAGACAAGGTTGTAAGTATCATTCTCCTTTCAATTTATATTAAGTAATTTAGCTTTTCCCCCATTTTTGAATTTAATTTTTTCCCTCCAAGTTATTTTCAAATTCAAAATTGGTAGTTAGTTTCAAGCTTTCTTCAAGTTACTGTTAGTAGAAGTAGAGGTAATGATGCATGCTAAGCTTATGGTAATGGAGGCATAAAGGCTTGAAAATCTCAAGCATCAGGGATCTTCACCAACCTGCATGCTTAAAGAGGTAATCTCCTCTGACCCCCCCCCCCCCTTCAAAATCATGAAAATTGCTTTGATTCTTAGGAAAATAAGATAATTACATTCATTTTCTGTCAATTGAGCTTCACCAACTCATAGTAGTGGGAGAGATATCCATAAAATTATGTTGTAGAATTCTCACATATCACCCACCTAGTCGATTGGCTCAAAGACACATTTTTCCATCTTTGCAGATTTTTTACAGTTTTTGAAATCCTAATCTTCTGGGGCCTTTTTGAGGCCCTAAATGACACATTTTTGTGCACGGAAACACCTAGATGATCACCGAAGGATTTGTTTGGGCCTACAACACAGATTCCTATGTAAAATTTTCACCCCTGAGAAGTTGACATAACAACTAACCACAACAAGGCCCAAAAATATTTTGGCGTTTCATCTCTCAGGGTTAGGTTTTTTTATGTCTAGGGTTTTCTCTTTGACGCTTTATGTTAAAAATGCCTTTCTGGCCTCATTGTAACTTAGTTGTTGCAGATGAGAATAACTGACACATCTCTTTTCAAAGATAAGATCAGATGAGCTAGTTTGTATTGCTTTGCAGTTTACAGCGTTTTTCGATTCCAGTCATTAATAGAATTTGGGTTCTACTGTACTGCTATGTTTTTTGCAGAATATTCATGTGTATTTCTACTTTATTTTACTACCTTCTTTTTGTTCTCCAAATAATCTAGACCATAGCTTCTAGGAAAACACCAGTAGTGCTATCGACCATTTTTGAAAGGCTTTTTTCCTTAGCATAATTTTCGAAAAAAAAAATGTTCTCGAATTTTGCATCATATTCTAGTCTTTTCTGGAATTTCTAACAAGTCTCCTATAAAACTTAGCAATTCTGGAAGCTTGACACATCTATGTGAATTTTAATAGATGGTTTTTCTATAGTTACAATAAATTTTGCAAGGTACTTCTACTATGTTGTGCTTTCATATTCTGTAACGGTTTAAGATTTGACATTGAGAGAATGGCATGGAAATTCGTAATGGAAATCCAACTTACATGTTCTTAGCAAGTTAGCACCATCCCAAAATGTCCTTTCGTTACACGTTGTCTCTTCAACCATTGCACTAGCATTCCGTCACCCAATTCTCTCAGTCCATGAAAGAATCTACATCGCTCCTCAATCAACCAATTCGAAGAAATTTGGGGAGAAAATGCAGTGAGGTCTTCTCGCAAATTCAATTGTATTTGAAATGCCGGATCAAAATTCAGGCACGAGAAACGAAGGTTAGAAAGTTAATGAAGGTTATATTGAATGCTGATGTGATGGCAAGTCAAAGGTAATGATGGGTGATGAAATTCCAGCAGGGGCGGTTATGGATAGGGCATGGAGACCACAACAAGTGTCGAAGGTCCGGTTTATTACCGCCCCATTAGATGGCCTGCAGCAAGCTGAATAATATTCGCCTTGCTCGAGTGATTTCAAGAAACAAGAGTGTTTTTAGGTCATCAACTAACTAAAATACTAGTTAGAAAAGGCCAAATAATTGGTCCTTTAGCCAACTCCTTTTTCTTTGTGGTCTTACTCTCAAACAATTTCACTTCTTAAAAAAATTATAGAAAAATAATTGGAGAATAAATACAGTAAATAATTTCACTTAAACACAATCTTACCACACACAAAATTCATTGTTTATTTTATTAAGCTCAAGCTAAATTTATACATAAAATTATTTGATTAAAAATAACCACTATATCTAATTGTTGAAGAAAATCTTCCAAATCTAATAAAGATTCAACAAACTTGGCCTCAAACCATAACATAAATACCCTCTAGTGAGTCATTGGCCTCCTTGTGAAATATGATAACCATTAAGAGGTTTTGCGCACCATAAATTGTTAATGATACCATGACCGTGGTCAAGAAAGAAAATGAGTTCCTTCTACCTTATATGAAGCTTTTCAAAATCAATAATTATGAAAGGTCCTTAACCAATACACATGACTACTTTATGTGATTTGTTTCCTCTAATTAAGAATATGTCTCTCCTTAGAAGTTTTTTCACATCATGAATGGTTGATTCGGCCATTACCATGATTGACATAGGAAGGAAAAGGCCTTATTTTTTCAAGAGAAATGAACATGGCCATGAGCCACTACACAAGTTCTCCCTATTAGACATTTGGCACAATTAATAAGTTTTAGACACCAGATATAGGTCTCGTATCCTTAAAATGGATAGAGGAGAAAAGTATTGAATTTAGACGTTAAATGAAACTTCAAGGGCTCAAGGCCATGGACAAGGCTTCAAATCATCACACATGCATGTATGAGGTCTTTGGCCCACATGTAGATTATGGACAATTTCACATGTTTTGTGCATCACCAAAGTTTCAAGAGGATACCATGTCCTTCTTCCTTAAATAATAATTTATTTAAATAATAATTTATTGTATTGAAGATTTTGTTTTGTAAAAGGATGAGGAAAATTTGAATTCCATGTTTTAAAAGACTCAAGGTATGTTTTTCTATAAAAAGAATGATAGTGCATTATAGCAATGTACACATCACCAGGGTAATTTTTAAGGATCCTAATATTATACTTAAGTATAGTATCATAGGCGATTATTTTGGGTTGAAAAAAACATGTATATAAATAGGTAGGCGAATATTAAATATGAAACATACAATTTACTACCAAAACGTGTAAATCTTGGCGAATATTATGATAAAAAAACATATTTTATGTAAATATAGGCGATATTAGAGGCTAAAAATGACCAAATAGCGAATTTATTTTTTGAAAAAAAGTCCAAAAAATAGCCAATTGGCTAAATTTCGCCCCTAAAAATTTCTCTGCACATCACACATTTGTATAGAATACATACACATTCCTACAAAGATCTACATATTCACTGCAAAGGTTGCTTTAGATTTAGTTTATTACCCTAGTTTTTGGGCTACAAAATTAATGAAACATTTATTTTTCTAACTCGATATCGAGGTCTCTATTTGATGTTATTTTAAATTGGATGAACAAATTTAGCATAATGTTAAAAAGCATAAATCTATCATTTTGTTAAATTACATAGGTTGACATTAACAAATAAAAAATAGTATCGATTATTTATTTTTTTTTCCTTGGAAAAAGTCGTAATTTTATTTCAAAAAGATGAACAAAATTACATTCTGCACATGTAATAGGATCACAAAGATCCCTACATTGTCACATATTGTATTCCCATTATTATCATATCTATAGTCTACTCTATGAAAAAACATAGTACAATGAATGACTGTCCATACAGCCCGCATAAGAACAATATCAGATATGAGGAAGTGAAGCCTCAAAATCTGCATGGAATAATAGCTGTATAAACAGAAATAGAAAACTGTAAACAGTACATTTCCGTCAAGACGGCAGTCCCCTATCTTTAGAGAAAGGGTGTCCCAGAACCACCAGCCGATCCACATCTCCCAGGATCTGCCACCACTAATGGCACCGCTCCATCATGCAGCCGCCGACCTCCCCAGCAGCAAAGGCAGTCTCTAAGACAGATCTCCCTGCAGCTTGAAAGGAGAGGTGGCGACGAGAAAGGGAGCAACGCCAATAATAGGCGGCTAACCCTGAAAACCAAGAGCTGAGCCATCCCTCCATAGAAAATCCGTCCCAGCCGAAACCCTCATCGAAGTATGCAGGAGATCTACGTCTGTGGACAAGCAGTAGGCACGATAGACCTCCCAAACCAGCGAAAACGGCCAGCATGCAGACCCCAGATGAAGAAAAACTAGAGCAGACCACCGTTGGAGCCTCCACCGGATGAAAGAGCACCGCCCTTCAGGAAACCCATAAGAGAACCCAAGAGGACAAAGAAACAGATAAAGAAAGAGAGAATAGGGCCACCGGAGCCACCATCATCAAACCACCGTCGAAGGAGCCGCAGCCGTCGATCAGCTCGCGCCCTGGAGCAGCCACCATCTCAACCCCCGTCGAAGGATCCGCCCATTTTCAGGAACAGATCTGCAGATCACGCCGTTCTTTAGCTTCCGGCGCTCGCCCCAGACGAGGCGGCGAGGAAAGAACCCTACCCGCAATAGTCGACTAGATCTGTGTTCGAGAGGTCTTCACGACTTCATCCGCGGCATCTAACACGGTCTTCAGCTAAAGTTTTGCAGGTGCCTCGGATGCCCGTCGAAGAGTCTGCTCATCCGGAGCAGCCCCGCCCACTTGCGCCGACGCTCAAGCCCCCATCGCTGCCGACCATCGCCGCCGACCTGCCTCCCGGATTCCGCCGCCGCCGCCACTGGATCTGGAGCTCAAAGACCCAATGGATCGCCGCGCAAAGGCCCTCCCTCTCTCCAATCTCAGAAAAACACCCTCACACTCCATCAATGACGCATACGCAGAGGAAGGGCGACCATGAAAGGATCCATGGCCGCCCCAAATCATTCAAATATTATTAGGTAAAAAATAGTATCGATTATATTAAGCTTTTTAATTGTTTTATTATTTGTTGGAGTTGTAATTTTAAGGATATGAGGAGTATATATATATATACGTCATCCATATGTCAAAAATTGGAATGTCATTTCTCATATTCTTGAAAACATTGCATGTGGATGTGGTTAGGGAAATGCTCTATTTTCCCATATCCCAAAAGAAATTGAAAACGAGAAATTCCACACTTCCCACGAGTCCGACAAGTTATCCCTCTCGTGTTTCTTAGCTGTCATGTTGCGATTTTCTTATTCGTGGCCGTAGCGATTGTTATGACAATGGAATCAGTTTCAATAGTTTTGGTCGGAAGTGCTTCCCATTCATAGGGTAGTGCTCCACGACAATAAAAATAAAATGGACGACACGCAAGCTAATGCCAGAGATACCGCTGTTTCCGACGGTGAAAATAACTATCGAAAGAATGTAATCATCGTGGGGAACCATTCTCGAGAAACAGCTGCGAGCTGGGAATACGTTGCCGTCTTTCCAGTCATTATAGCTGTCAAACTTTTTATTTGGTATTCCTTTCATTCCCCATTGCCCCAATTCCTATAATGGATATGATTATTAAACCCGCATGGCGACCAATATATCATCACAAAATTATGAAGTACACATAGTGGAGAGACCACATGAACATGGAACTTGCCCATGGAAGAATATGCAGACGACTAAGCTGGTCTCAAGTTGTCGTCTAGCACTACGGCACAAAGAGCTTGAGGTCAGTGACAATAGAGGTTTCGACATTTCAATGCCAATGGTTTTGACATTTCATTTTTCACATTCACAAAACAAGAGTCACAAGTGGTAATGTCTTTGACAAGAGAATGATGAAATGAGCTTGAGCATGAGTATAGGGGCAATGTAGGCAGGATGGTAGCGTGGGGAAGAATCCACACGTTGCCTTGAAAAGTAAGGATGGAAAGTGAAAGGGGAAAGAACACATGATTTTTTTTGGAGTAAAGCATTTAAGAACACAAAACTAGTGTTAGTGTGCTCATGGTATGGAAAATGCATTCGCTTGAATGCAAATGCTATGAGAGGAATCTATAGCCATGGAGATAGTATGATGGCTTCTATAAAATAGTGACATAAATTCTAGAACATTGATACCTTTGCAAACGTTGCAGGCAGGTAGATGTGTGAAGTTGAAGATGATACAAGGGTTGGAGTAGTGTACAAGGCTTGTGGCGTTATGTGTTTTGGGGTGCTTTGAGTTAAAAGAGCTTTCCATTGGTATCTTTGGAAGAGTTGTGGATAGGTTAATGTGTGAAGCCGAAGAGGATAGAAGGGTCGATGCGTTGTACAAAGCTTCAGTTTTTGTATGTTGATGGGTGCTCTAAGTTAAAAGAGTTGCCATGTATGGAAACATTGGTATCTTTGGAGGAGTTTTGGGTAGGTGAATGTGTGAAGGTGAAGGGCATATAAGGGTTGGAGCATTGTACAAAGCTTTGGTTGTTCTATGTTGATAGGTGCGGTGAGTTAGAACATTGCAATGATTGCTCTATGTGGTTGAAGGAGTTGAACATTGTTGTACATGGTTGGAGATGCTCAATTTCTTTGCTTGGTGATGCTTAATGTGTATGTGGGTCGGAGATGCTTAATGTATCTAGAGTAATGAATGATTGAAGCGAAATACAAGAGAATCATTTTTCTAACAAGAAATGAAAATTTAGACACAACTTGATTGTGTCAACTTACAGGAAACTAACAAGCAGTGACCTCACGGCTTGTGGAGGGGCGACCTAGTTAACTAGCCACGTAGATATAAAAGGCTGCAATAATGTGGACCCTGTGCAGATCAAAGTTAAAATCGCAAACCACAATCAAATGTAACGTCCCCATCTTGACCCTATTGCATTAAAATGTAAATGATGTACTATTGTTATAAAATCATGGTGAGGAGCTCAAGGCTAAGGCCCTGCCATCGATTTATTGATGCATATGGTTCATGTGATAGCCAGGCACATTGGAAATTCAAACATCATGTAAATATGCATTTTAATAAAATATCCACAACTAGCTATGCAATGCAACAAGAGATGGGACATGATTTTACAAGGAATTGGGAGGGAAAACATTCAAACCCTTCGAGCCAATCAAGTCAATCCAAGTGTCAATGAGAGAACCCACCAAACCCTCAACTACCCATGTTGATTTTTGTACCCAATCATTCAAGAGTTGGTTGAGGTAGTTAATGCCTTGGGAATGGAGAGGTATGGCTGTCCAAATTCGGGTATGGGCAAGCCACCCTTCATGGAAAATCGTGTTTGCCTCCTTGGGCAAGAAAAGAGCCACGAAATTGCTCTCTAAGCCATTATTCACCATGGCCTTGCTCTCTCATGCAGCTCTAGCTGCCTGGGCGTTTTCCTCCCTGTTTTTTTTTTGTGTTCCCCTTCATCTTTTAGATGGGAAGGGGCGTTTTGTGTTGATTACCAGTGGGGAAGAGAACAAAACATTTTTGGGTCTTCCTGGAGGTCGTTTAGGCCATTGGAAAGGATTATACCTAGTGGGAGAAATCGGTTTTGCTCCCTGGGGGTTGAATTCGAAATTTCACAGTTCGTTCGGGTGAACCATGAGTTGGGAGAGCCAACGTGGACCCTGTTTTGTGAGTACCTTTGTTGTAAATGTGTTAGCGTATGGGTAATGGGTAATCCATTGTTTTGGCTTAAACTTGAGAGTAAGCATCCAGGGTTCAAGTGTAGCCTGATAAACCCAGTTGGACTGGCTTGGCTGAGATGAAATGGTTAATGGGCTGTGTGTGAGCTTGAATGTCCCCTTTTCCTTGTGAGAATCATGCCCAGCTCGGGGGTGGTCTCTGAGTGCTGAAATAATACAGGATGGGCAGAGACATATGGTTGGGTGGAACATTGCAGCGACATAGCTAGTTGTTTGGGGACCATTCTACCATAAAGATAAGTGTTTCTTTGTCTATGTGATTTACTTCTGCAATGTTTAATTGGATGACTATTTTGATATGATGTATGCATATGATATGTGTGTGGGTAATGCTTTAAGTTTCGCTGTGCATAATTTCTTGTCTCCCATCTGCACACATCTCTTTTAATGGTGTGAATCTAATGAATGGGATGAATTTTTATGAAAATCCCCAGAGATTGCCATCATGTACTCTCCGTTGCCTTGGATGGATGGGTGGGTACGTTACATCAAATATGAGGGGCCACATGCAATTTGCATGTTGAGGTAGTTCCATATTTGAAACTAAGGTAAATAATATTATATACATGAGGTTTTTCTTAAGTGGAAAATATAGAGATATTTCAAAGCATAGGAACGAGCTTCCTCTCATAAGTTCTATTAGGATTGTAGAACTCCAACTCAACAACTCCTATGGCCATGCTAGATTCAATGAATTCAACACCCTGGTTGTTGCAAATCACTTTTGTCTCCTGAGAGCTATTGGATATCATTCTTCCAACAAACTCATACAAATGAACCAATCCATATAATATCTAATTTATTAGATCATGGGTGGCCTCCTTTGTAGACGAGGATTCATATTTGGTCATCGGCTTCTTATTACATAAGAAAATGCTCACAAACACAGGAGGAATCATCATATACAAATTGGATAGAGGGAGTTGATTGTCTTTCATAAGAAGAGCATTAACCAAAACTTCTTTTTTACATTGTAATCATCTCTAGAGAGGGTAGCAAAATCTCAAGTTATTCATCCCTTAAGTGGGTGCAAACACATCTCCTTATTTATTTATAAAGTCGAACCTGATCGTTTAGCTTAAATTTAATGAGTTTAAAACCGATTATCTGAGGTCGAAGACAAATGTATAAAGTTTCTAAACAGACCAATCACATACCACAATCGAAACACATTTATAGTTAGAGTACGCTACATAATTTTACCACTAATTTTGCATATGTTTCATCTATCTGATCGGGTTGTACATAATATGCAAGTCACATACATTGTAAAATTGTTGTTTCATGGGTCCACTAGATATTGCAGAAGAGACATTGCAAAAGAGTCGATTTGGATTTGGAATGCATTATAACCAAGTGCTCCAATGGCATACACTTATGATTGGCTGTCGAATACATCTTAAAATTAAATTAATAAATACATCCCAAAATCAAGAACCCTGCTTGGATTTATATAAGCGCATTTATTTAATACTGCAATCGGGGGCATGTGGCATTTTGTGATTTGGTTGTCTCCTACAATAGCTATTTGTTTTGGAATCATTTTGGTTTTGCTCAGGTGGGTTGTGTTGTTGAGTGCGATAGACAGGTGGGAGTTTCAATCTAGCTCCATTCTCAATGCATTTTTTATGGGCTAATATTTTAGTGGAGAATGTCAAAATCTATAGGTCTCAGAGTGATTGAAGTGGAAAATGCATTTGTTGATAGTACCCTTGTATGTTGCAGAAGTTGTTGTACCTGAGTACGTTGACAATCAGGACAACAAATCTATGTACAAACACTAAAGAAACCTGACAACATTATGGATAAATGGAAAATGAAATCCACACTCCATATCTTAAAGATGACATCACTCACTTTTAACCAATCAAAGCTTTAATAATTGAAATATAGATTAGTTCAAAAATTCAAAACCAAAGTTTTCATTTTGCAAGTTAAAAAAATGAATTTGGAGACTAAACTAATAGCTATAAAATGGATCCACAAGGACATAATAATACAACTTAATAACGAAAACACATATAAAAATGATTAAAGTTAAGATAAGTATTGAATAAAATCAATAGGCTATAGTGTCAACAATTATGATAGTTAACAAAGTGGACTTCTAAAATACAAATTAATATGGTAATTTTTGTATTTTTTAAATGTTAATAATCATTTAATTATATATTATAAATATAAATATAATTTCAGAAATAAAAAAATTGTTAAACCTAATATCAATGTTTCTAATTTTAACAACTATTCAATGTTAACAACTATATATATAATGTGATTAATGGGAGGACATCGGTGTCTTCCTCGTAATTTGAAGCCTTGCGCCAAGTACGTTAAAACTGAGGTGGTATGGATAAATACGATATAGTTGTTTGCTTGCAGATATGACGTTTGTCTTGAAAAATGGAGTATGCCAAATAGCAATTAATCATGGATCAGGTACATCGCAGTTATAATGGACACACATACGAGGGACAAACGTCGAGTGAAATTCCCCACTACAAATTTCAAAGTAAAATAAAGATTTTTTTACCAAAGTTTTACTTTGCAAATTCAAAAATTAGATGTACGGTTGAACTAATAGCTACAAAATTATTTCAATATATCACAAACATAATAAATAAGTGAAATTAGCATCAAAGCTGCTTATACTTGCCTCTTAGAATATTTTAATGTAATAGTAATACATAATTAAAAATTAAAAGTTAAAATAATTATGTAACATTTTAGCAATGTATCACTTGTGGATAGTTTGAAAGCAAAAGAAAAGTGACATGTCTTACTTTATGTTTTTAAAAATTGAAATATATTTTCAGATATCTAAGTGTTAGCAACTATTGATAAAGTATTGATTATGGCATTATGAAATATAAAACTAGTACCTTAAATTTGTTTGTTTGTATAAAAATAAATATGATCTTTTTTAGATTTTTGTTACCTAGTTTAAGAGATTTGAGGTGATATGACTACTAGATGGAAGTTATCCAATTATAAAATTGGATCCCTATTCTTTAAGTCAAATTAGTAAGTCTTTTGATTTGTAAAATAATAAATAAATGACATGTAGATAAGTTGAAATATTTAATGTGTCATATATGCAATAGAGAAAGTATTAAATATGTAATAATTAGTTTGGATATTTATTTTTCATTTTCATTTTAATAGATTTTTACTAAAAAAATAGATTAGCATTATAATTTTGACAATTATAAGTTATTATAATTATAATAATTATAAGTTATTTTCTTAATTGTAATGTAAAACAAATAGAGATTCAATGCAATGCAATTTTGGAAGCTTCCCATCTAAAATTTGGCAGCTTTTCATAGGTTTCCTAAATACCAATAACTCAAAGATTAGATATTCAATGCAATGCAAGTTTGGAAGCTTTCCATCTAAAATTTGAGTTTATAATCTAATCACCAGGGAATTTGGAGGCCATTTCATAAAATAATGGTACATGAAACATAAAGAAACAAAATTCTGTACGCTATATTTGTCGCTTTGAAATTTCATTCTACGTCTTCGAATCTCATCACTGATATACAATATAACGTTAGTATGCGAATGGCAGGGACTAATTAGTTCACAAGTAATTTTAGCAATTTAGTTGCTCGTCCTTGCAGACCAGTAATACTCCTTGTGCCGCTTTCTATTTTGCTTTCAAATGTCCATAACAACCGTGTCGTTGCAAAGGATCCACAAACAAAGGTGTTGGCGGCAAAGATGTTGTTACATTAGGTTGGTGGTCAGTTTTTTCATTGTTTATATTATTTTAAAAATGGTTGATATACCTTAATTTCAATCAACTATAGATAAGCATTTAAAAGTAATTGATACAAGTAGATCCACATATATAACACTTTATGTTTTTAATTATTGATATAACATTTTAAATTTCTCAATTCATAACAACGCTACCGCAGCAATAGCAGTATAACTATAACTCTGTGAGGACTAATTGACCTTGACTTGTGCATTTGCAGGTCCGTTATCTACACCAGTTGGTCACAATAATGTGGATAAATATCACTTTAACCCTAATTGTTTGTGTTGCGTAGCCTGCTTCGATTTATGTAGTTGTTGCAAAAAGTGTTGTCCTAGTTCACAGTGTTAATATGTTTACGGCTACCAGAAAATAACATACTCTTATAAATAAAATAGCCAGATTGTATTTGTGGCTACTAAATTTTGTTGATTGTTCTGCATAGGTTATGAAATCAAGCGTTGAATATCTATTTCCTATTTGAACTTCTTATTTCCAATATTACAAGGAAAGGTCATTTACATGTAAATGTAATTTTTCTCAAATGTTTTTTTTTTTTTAAATGTATTTATAAATTTGTAAATGGAATAGTTTAAAATATAAACAAAATTGTGAATGCCACAATTTAAAATAATTTATAATATAAGATTGTAACATAAGTTTTAAAAATATTAAACTTTGCAGCATAATATTTTTATATTTTATGCCATTGATCTTAAGAACACAGATATACCTTTATATCTGATCTTATTTCCAATATAACCTACCTGACTTATTCTAGCTGCATACATATCATATCTTAAACTAATTAAATTACGAATTTTAGATATTCGTAATTGCGGTAAAAAGTCAAACTCAGTTTAACGAGAAGCAGCACATGATAGCCACCTTGATTTCAAAATGTGAGTTTGTGAAACGTGGTAAAGCATGCAAGTTACAGTTTGTAACGTGGACAACAACATGGAAAACAATTTTTCATTGCTTGCCACTACAGATTACCAAATTAAATACTATTTAATTTTCCCCAAAACCAAACATAACGTAAATCTCCAGAGTTGCAAGCATTAATCAAAGTGCAGTCAAGGGAGTCTTTGAGAAGAGAAGCTTGTCATCTACAACCAGAAAATTCATTTCTAAAAGGCAAGGAGTCTTCATCTTCAGCAGGAATCTCGTTGGATACTTTCCAGGAATCTCGTTGGATATATTCTTGTTAAATTTTGTTGGTAGGTTTTGATAGTAATAAAGTTACTAGCCATGAACTCAAAGCATGGAGGCAGTTGACAGAGAGGAGAAAATTGGCAACTAAGCATGATGGAAACATGTTATATAGGGATGCTGAGAGGAGATAAAGTTATGGGGATTTTGCAGTATTTTGCTGGTGAAATCTGTGGTGGTATTTGGCATTACATGTAGAAAATTATGTTTGGGCGTGGATTTGCAGACGGGAATGGGGACATTGGGATGTAGATGTAGTCGCGGACAGAATTTTTAGATTTGAGGATGAGTCATGAAAACAGAAATTCAGAGTTCTTGAGCAAAATCTCTCCTTAGATTCTAGAATTAGGGCTGGATGGAAATAAACTTTTCTAATGATTAATTTCTTGGATGCTGCGGTTGACAATTAATGAATCGACAGTCCTGTTGTTGATTTTCGGGGATTTTGATACTAAACCTCTTAATAGACAAAACATGCAAATCTGAGATAGAATCTGGCTAAGACACAAAAATACTCTAGAATCCTAAGAGAATACACTACTGAAGAACATGTGAAGCAAAAAAGGTTTCTCAAGTATGAATCAGTATGAAAGCTTCCTTGTGCAGTGGTTCTCGATGAACACCAGCACATAGCAGGTATGTTAATTAGTTTCATTTTGAAGCAATGATACATTACATGTATGTTAGTTGGTTTCATTTTCATATTATGTAGAGGAGATGTAAAAGCTCTGAAAATATACATTAAACAAAAATACATGGGTTGAGATTTTTTCAACAAAAATACATGGGTTGGGTTTTCATAGTATTAGGTTAAATTCTTTTCATTTCCTAGAACCGATCATAAGGGTCAGCATTTCCTAAACAAGCAGGCCTGCAAATTGATGAAGGAAGATAGAACATTCAACTATAAAAAAAAATACTTTATTTTCAGGGACATTTTACCAATTGGTATACAAATAATTAGACCAGGTTTCTCAGTGTAGGTGGTATAGTTTCTCTTCACTATAGCAAGTCTTGCAATTTGGCCAAAATTTAATGTCTCTGAATCTGGCGAAAATTCCATATCTTAATTGAATGAAGGCTAGTGCATTCTTAGGCAAAAGAAAGACATCATTTTTCTAGTTAGTTAAGCCCCAAGTGGAGAGGATGAAATGCTTTGAATTTTTCATTGAAATTAGGAGGATATGACGCCAAGAAATGTGACTTATACACTACCTTTATTTCTACATGATAGATTGCAATTACTTCTCAAATTAGTCAATCCACCTACTTGAGTGGACCTTTTGGAATATGGAATGCAGCCCTACACTAAACGTGTTGCTCTCAGAACCAACAAAAAATCACAAATTTGATCAAAGCTCTTCCTTGAGGCTGGCGAGCCTTACAATATGATGCCGAATTCCCTGCTCGGCTTACGCTACGATCCTTAGTGCTTTATGAAACCGACGATTTTAGGGCTAGACCCTCTTTATGAACACCAATTCAATTAGGAACCTTATTTGAATGAAAACTCCACATACGACACCCACACTGAGGAGAAACATCATTCCTTCAGGCTGGGTCAGCTCTAACGGTTAGTTGTGTTATAGCTTGTACATACTTGGCTAGGTTCCATTGATCGTTATCTTCATCTATGAAATGCAGCCCTGCACTAAACATGTTGCTCTCAGAACCAACAAAAAATCACAAATTTGGCTTAAAACTAACGCAAATAAACTGAGAGCATGTGATTTCTTCTCATATTGGTTTTTAATGCTTTAATTTTGTTGAAGTCTAGTCTGGCTAGATTTGAGCGGTCACGATTATCACCTGGTTGCTATGAAAACAACGGTGGCATTGCCGAATATGAAATCCACCATGTCGTTGATCCTGCACCAAGGGACGAAAATTGGATTTAGAAATCATTCAAAATACTTCATACAAGAAAGAAATGAAATGCTAAATACTGCATTTTGGAATAGTAAGGTCTTGTTATACCTCAATATTACACATTATGTATTAGTGTCGCATCCTTATACTAGAGACCTAAACGACAATTTCCCTTAAAGATCATCTGAACATCGAGAGTGAAAACCATTGACTGAATACTGAAAGCAAAACCTTTTTCTGCCATCTGCCAGCCCAACTTAGCCCTGTTTGTGAGCACTACCGCTCCCTGCACATCTATAGGGGTGCGGTAGTTAGCACTACCATGTTTTGCTCCTTCTCTAGGGCACGGTACTACCGCGTTATGCTCAGTTATAGGGACGCGGTAGGCTGAAATTAGCCTTTTTGCCTTGGATTTTGGGATTTCGAGCTTTGAGAAGATTTTGTTGGGATTACTACCTTTGGTTCGATCCTAACTCCTTCTCTGTTTAGCTGGCCTAATCCACTAAACCCTCCATAGATCCACACTTCGCTCTTGTTGGTTAGCCTTCCCATGTGCTATAAGAGAGAAGCTTTCCATGAGCCAAAGGGAGGACTTTTGGGGCATCAAACCTATGATCTTCATACTTCTGCAGAGATAGCTAGAGGAAGCACTTGGAGCTGGAGGATTGGCTTGGATATCAAGCAATCTTTGTAAGTACTCTTCAAGTTTGTAATAAAAGATAACTTGTCTTGTTTTTCTCATTTCATGTGTATTGCATAAGTTCTTGACATGGAATGTATCTAGTCTAGATTTGAATCTAATCTTTACTTCAAGGTATTTGGAAGCTTGTATGTTTGTTCTTTGTTTGATTTCAACAGGTTCTACATTGGAGCTTTTGGATCAAGAGTTAGAAGCGGGACAAACATCAGATTGAAAGGTGAGTCATGTCTTTCATTGTTTCTGAATGCATGTAATCTTGTTGTGAAAGTTAGTTCAGGAATTTCAAGGTAGCATTTGTTTTGTTTTGTTTTTACCTTAGAGTCAGTTAGGAATCTGCTTCAAGTTAAGAGAATTTTGACTTATCCGTAGGGAAAAATTCGTCCCAAAGTGGGCCCTTCGATGTTGAATTTTAACAAGTCCAAGGAAGGAAAAATCGGTCGTCATTTCATATTTAGAGAGTCTGAAAAGAACTAAAGAAGACTCCAACGATCCTTTTTCGTAAGGTTAGCCTCATCGCTCGAAAAAGGGTAAAACAACGCGGGAGAGGACTCTTCCAGTCATGATTGGCTGGAGTATTCCTTTTTCGTAAGTAGTGCCTCCTAGTCCGAAAAAGGGGTAAACTATCACTAGGAAGACGATCATTCAAATCCTTTTACAAGCGTGAACGAATCAATTTCGCTTGGCCATCTTTTCCTATTTATTTATAAAGTCTTTCGGCCATCAGTCTCTTCTGACCTTACACTTTAGGGGGCATCTGTTATACCTCAATATTCCACATTATGTATTAGTGTCGCATCCTTGTACTAGCGACCTAAATGACAGTTTCCCTTAAAGATCATCTAAACATCTAGAGTGAAAACCATTGACTGGATACTGAAAGCAAAACCTTTTTTCTGCCATCTGCCAGCCCAAGTTAGCCCTGTTTGTGAGCACTACCACTCCCTGCACATCTATAGGGACGTGGTAGTTAGCACTACCACATTTTGCTCCTTCTCTGGGGTGCGGTACTACCGCGTTATGCTCAGTTATAGGGACGCGATAGTCTGAAATTAGCCTTTTTGCCTTGGATTTTGGGATTTCGAGCTTTGAGGAGATTTTGTTGGGATTACTACCTTTGGTTCGATCCTAACTCCTTCTTTGTTTAGCTAGCCTGTTCCACTAAACCCTCCATAGATCCACACTTCTCTCTTGTTGGTTAGCCTTCCCATGTGCTATAAGAGAGAAGCTTTCAATGAGCCAAAGGGAGGACTTTTGGGGCATCAAACCTCTGATCTTCATACTTCTACGAAGATAGCTAGAGGAAGCACTTGGAGCTGGAGGATTGGTTTGGATATCAAGCAACCTTTGTAAGTACTCTTCAAGTTTGTAATAAAAGATAACTTGTCTTGTTTTTCCCATTTCATGTGTATTGCATAAGTTATTGACATGGAATGTATCTAGTCTAGATTTGAATCTAATATTTACTTCAAGGTATTTGGAAGCTTGTATGTTTGTTCTTTGTTTGATTTCAATAGGTTCTACATTGAAGCTTTTGGATCAAGAGTTAGAAGAGGGACAAACATCAGATTGAAAGGTAAGTCATGTATTTCATTGTTTCTGAATGTATGTAATCTTGTTGTGAAAGTTAGTTCAGGAATTTCAAGGTAGCATTTGTTTTGTTTTGTTCTTACCTTAGAGTCAGTTAGGAATCTGCTTCAAGTTAAGAGAATTTTGACTTATCCGTAGGGAAAAATTCTACCAACAGGTCTCTGTCATGTTGCCCAATAGGTTGAAGCATATTTACCAGTACGATTCTGGTTGCCCATCTTCAGCGGCAGAAGAGATATTAGCATCTAATCCAATTCAAGTTTTATAGACAACGACATTTCTTTGCTGTGATCCAAATTCATATGCCCTTCAGTGTATCTTGTGAACCCTGTATTTTGCTCAATTTTCTTTATGTGGAGTCTTTGTGGAATGGCTAAACCTTTCATTAACTACAATATTGGCCAGGTCTCTCTCAGGTTAAGGTGTTTTTTATTAAAAATTAAAAAAAATTGCCATGAGTCATGCCTTCAATAGAAAATACCCTCACTAGGTACATTGTGTTGAACACGTGAGAAAAGATGTTGAGCTTTCTAGATTGCCAGCTCTACACATCGCCTACTTCTACTTTCATCGATTGACACATTTCCATTGAAATATCAATAAATTGTTAATCATTACTTTTTTCCATTGATTTGCTCGAAATTTTCCTAAATATTATCCTGCATAAAGGTAGTATAAAAGCTAATTTTCATTATTCTCCAAAGCGCTGGCATAATTCCACATCAGGAGGCGTGCTAGGTGGTGTCCTTCACTATATATAACAGATGGATTAAGATGAGCAGTAAGAGTTAAAACCAGATAAGTTAAAGTTTATGGACATTCCTCCTCCACCTGGGCAGATCCGTTTCATGTTCATTAGTTGAAGTCATAGATTTTGAACATATTGTGTTTGTTAGCTATCTTATTAATAATGTTGCAGTGTAATGATTATTTAAAAGACACTTGGCAATATTAGAGTTGGGTTAAATATTTTTATTTTAAAATTATTTAATTATATCCTATCAATGATAAATTGATATTAATTTAGAGGACACTTGGCAGAATTGATACTAATTTAGAGGACACTTGGCAGAATGATATTTTTTTTATGATTATTATTTTTAATTGATTTTTTAAATCTGATAATTTTATTGCACACCAGGGCAAATTGGTCAAATCATTAAAATAAACCAATAACAAAACAGAAAAATGTATTTTAAAAAATAAAAAAATATATTTTAAATTTTACAAAAAATAATTTAATATATGAATTTTACAAAACTTAAGCCAAACTTTAGAAAAAACATATAATCTAATTAAAGTCAAAGCTTTTAGCATACCAAATGATTGCTATATAACCTGCCGGAGGTAGGTATAATAATACATTTATTATTATTATTATATATAATAATGCTAGGTTTATCATTATCATATATATCTTATTAATGAGTGAATGGTCAAACCATTTTAACTTTATAATGTTAAATTCTTTTGTTTAATTTAAAAATTTTGTTTTAATTTTTGTTTTTATAGATGTGATAAAAAAATTATTTCATACATGTGATTAATTTATTATTATTATTATTATTAATAGTAGTCAACCATATGTTAGTTCATGGTTAATCACTAGTTTTATTTCAATTTATAATGTAATTAGAAAGAAGAAAAAAATTATACTAATAAAAAACTATTTATCTAACATTTTATTGGATAATAATTTAAAAATCTTATTTTATTATAATTACATAAGACTCACTGTATACACCAACCATTAATTGGCAGATCCACCATTAATTGACACTCTGTAGTATGTACCATCTTGATCACCGTCACTTGCTACATCTGTTTTTTATTTGTATTTACAAAGCTCGTATATCAATATATCCATATTTCATGGCTCGTGTGGAAACTTTGCCACATATCTTTATTACTTTTAGATTGCCACGTGAAAGGATAGGACCATTTCACAACTAATGTAATTTTGGATTTTGGATGGGTATAGATCATGACAGTAATTAATTGAAGTTTAAAAAAATTATATTAATAATGTTGAAGTCATAGATTTTGAACAGATTGTGTTTGTTAGCTATCATATTAATAATGTTGCAGTGTAATGATTATTTAAAAGCCACTTGGCAATATTAGAGTTGGGTTAAATATTTTTATTTTAAAATTATTTAATTATATCCTATCAATGATAAATTGATATTAATTTAGAGGACACTTGGCAGAATTGATATTAATTTAGAGGACACTTGGCAGAATGATATATTTTTTTATGATTATTATTTTTAATTGATTTTTTAAATCTGATAATTTTATTGCACACCAGGGCAAATTAGTCAAATCATTAAAATAAACCAATAACAAAACAGAAAAATGTATTATAAAAAAAAAAAAAAATATTTTAAATTTTACAAAAAATAATTTAATATATGAATTTTACAAAACTTAAGCCAAACTTTAGAAAAAACATATAATCTATTTAAATTCAAAGCTTTTAGCATACCAAACAATTGCTATATAACCTACCGGAGGCAGGTATAAAAATAAGTGAGCTTCGGTATCGAAGATTTTTCACGTTTATAAAATAAATAAATTTAAATAAGTATAGTAGATTTTTCACTTTTAATTCCATGTATTTGTTGTAAATTTTGAGCTTTCAACATAAATTAACATGATAAATGAAAAAATGAACTAATATAACCATTTAACTTTAACTTGTGGTTAGTGAATATTGATAGGCCACAAGTTAAGTGCCACAAACATGTTATCTATTACTTGATTAAACCGATTTTCTGCCATAAAATTGAATTTTTTATTTTGAATTTGGAACAATGCCGATAAAATTAATGTGCAAAGTACACTTGTCTCATCTCCTTACAATCTAGGAAAAGTATACTTGCTAGTCCACCACAAATTCTAAAATATAAACACCTATCGTTATAATAAGAACAAAAGATTAAATGAATTTTTTGATATCATTAAAATTTGATAAATTAGAAGGAGTGTATACTGTTTTTACTTAAATTACAATTATTTAGAATTTAATATATATTTTTTAATTTTAATGTTATTTATAGATTTGATATATTGAAGTCAATTGGATTTAGGTTGAATAGTTATGGGATAGTGTTATTTTTTTTACAAAGATTTTATTTTTAATGATAACCCTCTCCTCTTTCATTAACAAGTTCTCTATTGAAATATCTTATAAAAATAGAAATAGAATGACCAAAGAAGAGAAATCAAAGAAGATATTCAGGAGTCCCTACAAGTTGACAAGATAAATGGGTACAAATCCCTCATTAAAAAAATACCTATATAAATAATACGAATTATTATCTTAAGAAGCTTTATGAATCAAATGATGTGGTGGACAACATTCAATCCCTTTTTATGGAAGATGAAGTTTCTTCTTTAGAATATATAGATTTTGGGGACTAAGTGCCTTGCGAATGGGAAAGCTAAGGACAATGAAGGCTACCAATATGCAATCATGAAAATTAGGGGTCTTCTATTATGTCTCACATCCACAAACACTTGAATCTAGCAATCAATCAAGGCTTACCTAAATCTTGGACTCAGAGCCTTATTGTACACATTTTTAAAAGTGGCGATAAAAATAACCCCTTTAATTACAGGACCATTATGATTATACCTCTCTTAGCCAAGCTATATGATATTATTTTGGAAAATAAGATCATCATACATCTAGAAATTAAAGGTTAAAAAGTTAAAGGGAAATCGAGTTTTAGAAGGTATCATTCAACCATAGACCACCTCATTACTCTTAGGATCATTGTAGAGAATTGTCATAATAATAATATCAATCTACTTTGTTGCTTTGTGGACATTAGGAAAGAACTTGATACAGTGCTGAGAAATAAGTTGTCGAAAATATTAGAAGAGTTAAAGGTTCCTTTCGAGTTGAGATCCATTGCAATAAGGTTGTATGAGAATTTCATTTCCAAGTTTAAGAAGAGTGAGGGTTGTCCATAAGATATTAATTGTAATATAGGAGTTAAGAAAGGATTCCCCCTCTCCCCTGCCCTTTTTAGTATATAAATTGATAAGTTATAAGGTTGTTTAATAGAGGTATGTTGTATTGGAATGACGTTAGTAGGAATAGTCATCATCATCCTTCTTTATGCTGGTGATATTGTTCTTCTAGTAAGATGTCCCTATGATCTTAATAAACAATTAATAATTATAAGGATTTCTTATCTTGTAAGGGCATGCCTTTTAATACCAAAAAAACCAAATTTATGTTGATAAAATCTAATAAGGTCACTTAAGCTCCTTTTTTGTATGATAATAGCAACTTGGAGGAAGTGACTTCCTACAAATACCTTGGAATTGATATCCATCACAAGCTTAACTAGAAATACACCATCCAAAAAATGATCAGTGAAGCGTGGAAAGCTTGTTTTGGTATTGAAAACAAATGTAAGTCGAAAAACCTTATTAAGTGGGATAAAATGAAATTCCTCTTTGAAACTCTTGTCACCCTCATTCTCCTATATGGGTGTGAAGTTTGGGGGTGCATCCTCTCTATAGAATCTTGGAGAAAGATTGAGCAAATCCAAAAGTTTTTATAAATTACAATCTTAAAATTAAAAGCAATACACCATATCATGTTCTCCTTATTGAAGTGTGTATTTCCCCCATTGAGAGAATTGCTATGACTAGGCACCCAATGTACAAGAAAAAATAAATAACTTGGGATACTGGAGACATCCTAAAATTACTTTAAATTACACTCAAAACCACCTATGGCTCAAGTGAGGTTGGTATAAATATGCCATGTATGGTAGAGATGTGTGGGGTTGACAAAAATGTAGCTTTGCAAAATATAGGTGATATTAAAAATATTATTACTTCAAAGTTCAAAGAGAAGTTTTGGTGTGATGAAAATTTAGAGGATAAAAGAAAATTGAGATATTATACAGAGGTTATTAACCCTAATCTTGAAGATCAAAATTAACTCTTTGTTTTAACAAGCGTAAAGGAGAAGGTCCACATAGCTAAAATAAGAACGCACTCTCATGATCTACATATTGAAATAGGGCATTGGAACTTTCATAAAACCTTGTGGGCTGAAAGGATCTATCATCTTTGTGAGACTATGAGTGTTGAGGATGAATAACACTTCCTCATAGATTACCCTATGTACACCCACATAAGATCTCAGTTTCCAATTTTTTGTCACAATATGAACCTTCCGAACCTTCTATCTCATCAAAATTATAGTAATTAAGAAACACTCATCTCTAAGCTTTTTGGGTATAGAAATAAAGCTCTAAAGAAAACAAAGTAGTTCCTTTTCTTTTTTAAGGTCCAAAAAAATTGGTCTAAATAGATGTCAAGTATCATAATCATCATCGTTCATTAACTCAAAATTTTCCTTATTGATATATTAAAAATATGTTTGATAACATTTTAAATACATATTAATATGATATAATGTGAATAAAAAATAAAAAATATATGTATGATTTTATATAAAATTAAAATGATTGAAAAATGACATTTCCATTAAAAAATAAAATGATATTTAAAAATTAGATTATTAAAATGAATATTCTAAAACATTAATAACATTTTTTTATTTAATATGTTAGTTGATGATGATGGTGATTAACATCCCCTCAAACCCATTAGTTTATCAGACCTTAAGAAAAGCGAAAGGAATTACTTGGATTTTTGTAAAATTTGATTCCTATGATGGAAAAGTTGAGAAAGAAGCATTTTGAGGATCCCATAGTTTTGAGAAGTTAGAAGATCATGGAGATTAGAGTTGTAGCAAATATTAGGAAATTGCGATCAAATGTGGGTGTTCGCAGGTCACTCTAGAAGAAAGTGAGATTCGTCCTCAACGCTCATGGGATCACAGAGATGGAAAATCCTTTCCTCCCATGGAGTTTTAGGAATTGTCCAGCGTCCCGTTTTGCTATAAAGCTCATGGGATTTCATTCTTATATTTTATATACTAATATTCTTCTTTGAGCTAGTTAAGACACATAGTTACATTTGATCTTCCAGATTAGGATTAATGACTTCCTTGTAATATCTTAACTTTATTTTACCCTCTAAATCCTTATCGTCCCACATTCTCGCTTTGAACTTATATGTGATAGATTTTTTTAGGTTGTTGATATCTTGCAAAGTGGTGTTTTCGTTGATACCCCAATGATTTAGCCAAGCCATGGCATCTTTGCACCAACCTCTCTGGAGTTGAAGATGACCTTGACTAGAATTTAAAGCAATTTTAGGAGTCTCTAGTCTGCCATGTTATTTAGCTTATTCTTGTACATCAGGTATCTATACATAGCGATGCTTTCAATGGGGGGCAGACCCAATTCTATCAGAAGAATATGATAGGGTGTATTGTTTTTAATTTTGAGGTTATACGTGATAAAACATTTTTGAATTTGTTTGAGCATTCTCCAGGACTCTCGAGAGATGCTACAACCCCAAATTTCACAGCCGTATAAGATAACAGGACTAACGAGAGTTTCAAATAGGACTTCTTTTTATCCCAAATCACTATATTTATTGATTTACAATTGTTTTCTAGGCCAAAATAAGCTTTCCACCCTCCGTTAATCATTTCCCAATGTTATAGTTCCAATTGAGCTTGTGATGGATATCAATTCTTAGATATTACAAGAGGACACTTCCTCCAATTTGTTATTGTCATAAACAAAATTAGTATGAGTGTCTTTCTATGATTTGATTATCATAACTTTAGTTTTGTTGGTGTTAACAAACATACCCATGATAAAGCAAAAATCCTTGAGAATCCTTAGTTGATTATCAAGTTTAGAGGGACCCCTTGGAAAAAGAACAATATCATCGGCATAAAGAAGGAGGATTACGACTATTACAACTAAGGTCGTTCCAAGTTTGCAACTTGCTTCTTCTAAACAACTTTCTAGATTATCGATGTAAATGCCAAAAAGGGTAAGGGAGAGGGGACATCCTTGTTTGACACCAATATTACAATTAATATCTTTCGAACACCCCTCAGTACTCTTAAATTTGGAAATGAATTTCTTGTACAACCTTATCGCAACAGCTCTCAACTCTAAAGGAAACTTTAGCTCTTCTAATCTATTCCACAACTTATTTCTGGGTACTATATCAAAATCTTTCTTAAAGTATACAAAGCAACAAAAGAGATTGGGTTTAATATTACAATAATCTTTTGCAATTATCCTAAGAGTAATAAGGTGGTCTATGGTAGAGTGATGCTTTCTAAACCCTGCCTGGCCTTTAGCCCACTTTCCCTCACTTTCAAGACAAATGATGATTTTATTCTCTAGGATGATACCATAAAGCTTGGCAAGGAGAGGGTTAATCATAATGGTTTGATAATTAGAGCGGTTATTTTTATAGTCATTTTTAAAGATAGGAATAATAAGGCTCTAAGTCCAAGGATTAGGAAAACCTTGCATGACCTCCATATTGAATAGCTTGTGGATGTGAGGAATGAGAATGGTTACCCCAATTTTTAGGATTTCAGCTTGGTATCCTTGAATGTCTTTAGCTTTCCCATTTGCTAGGGACTTGACCCAAAGGTCAATGTCTTCTAATGAGAAAACTTCTAATGGTGCAAGAAGGTTTGAGTGTTATTAATGACATTCGGGGATTCCTAGAGCCTTTGAAGATAGGAGTCCTAATATTTCAAAGTGATCTTATTATTTTCTTGAGTTTTACTAGTTAGAATTTATCTCCATAACTTCTTTGGTGCCACCTTAGAGAGTTGTAGAAGGTGCTCGTTTTTATTTATATAATTCCTCTTTTTTCTTTTGATTAAGGCTTTGTAATTATTAGTCTTGACAATTCTCAGATACTCTTTAGTCGCTTCTTTGATGGCTCTTCTGGCATTTTTGCAATCATTATCATACCAGGGATTGGTTTTCCCATTCTTTTTACCCGGAATTTCGATGGAGAACTTGTTAATGGAGGAAGAGAGGGTTGTGGTGAAATTATGGTAGAGAACTTCTATATTATCTGTAGTAGAAAGAGGAAATGGGTTATTTTTTAAATCATTTTTTAAAAGATCGTTCTTACTTCTATCTAAGTTCAAATGCTTTTGACATTGAGGATTTTCATCTGTAGGGTCTCTATGCATATCAAAATGGAGGGTTACAACTAGAGGTCTGTGATCTGAGTCAGGCTCATGGTCGAGCAAAATGTCTAGATTTATCATATTGTTATATAAAGGGATATTAGAAATGACATAATCTACCACACTACTGTCGAGCCTGTGAATGCAAGTCATCTGGCTAAAATTTTGGCCACTTCTTAAGTTCATTACAAATTATAAGTAAAGTAGGAGTGTATACATGTTTTTATATTTAAAATTATAATTATTTCAATTTTAAAAATGATATTTTCATTAAAACTCTAATGATACTTTTTAAGGGTAGTTGAGGCACCCCACAAGAATGGACTTGAGGGTTTATGAAGCCTCACCCTGCTATAAATACCATTACACCACTCCATCAAACCTAAAAAATACCATGATACTTATATAAATAATATATGTATTTTTATTTATTTAAAATCATATAATTATTTGAATTTTAAAAACCATATTTTCTTTAAAATTTTAAATATATAATGAGACTTATATAAACCATATATGTATTTTTATTTATTTAAAATCATATAATTATTTAAATTTAAAAAACCAAATTTTCTTTAAAATTTTAATTATACTTGTAAATGTGTTGTAAATGTGCTACATGGAGATTTTTCTTTTGTATCATGTAGGTATTCATGCACTCCATTAAGAAATCATGGTTTCCATGTTTAATAACCTTGTATAAGCTTGATATATATTAAAAATTATTAAAAATAAATTTTATAGAAGTAATAGTATTTATTAATTAGAGATAATAAAGGTAATGGAAAATAAGGGTTGTTTGGTGTGGGGGCGTTTTCTTTGACTTCAGAGGAAAAAATATATGCATTCGCATGGGGATTGGGTGGTCAACACTTGGAGTTTTGCATTACCAAGGAGCTCGCATTAATGGATGAAATTGGCAATGGATTGAAACATTTAAGTTTGACAAGATTGGAGAGCTTCTTTGCATGCAAATTCATGTTGGAAGTGATGTATGGTCTGATTGTTATGTTCTTCATTGTAGACTGGAATAATGAAAGGCAGGCTGTGGGAGATTGTGTAATTCTTGTGGTTTATCCTTTTAATCATAATAGCAAAATTTGAGTACGGATTTGAATACAATTTGATTTGAGTACAGATTCGAATACGATTTGAATACAATACGGAAAAAATACGTAACAAAAATATCAAGTACTACTAAGATACGGGAGTAGACATCTTATAAATACAAAAAACATACAATTTTAATTTAAAAAAAAAGATTATACATAATCATTCCAAATTTTAATATCTCATTTATTATTTATTGAAAACTTTAAAAATAAAACTTAAAACTACACAAATCTATTTTTCTATAAAATGACTTAAAAAAATGATAGCAAAAATAACTACATAAATTTACTTTTTGATAAATAATAAATACTAAAAAATAAAAATAAAATAACAATTACATATAAAATAAAACTTGAATAAAAAACTACATGTAATAGTAATAATGTAATAATAATAACTCAATAGTAATACCGGAGATGATATAAAAACCTAAGAGTATAATACTAACACAAAATTATAATAATAAATTACAGAGCAGAGCCGAGGTGCTAATTTCATGTTCTCTGTTAGCAAATCAACATTCATAAATTTATTTTCTTTGATTCACGATTATTATTTTGTTTTAGGAATGGTAAATTTATAAGAATTTGAAAAAGTTTTGCCTTACCGAACCCGTATCATCTCAAACATTCACTGTATTTTTAACATGGTTAGAATTTCCGTACAACAACTACCAATACATTTTGCTACTATGCTTTTAACAACGATGTGGTTTTCAAAATTATGGCTGTGGGTTCTTTAATGACATTCTTTAAGGAATACTGAGCAATACAAAGACAAAATGGGCAGACAGAATTGAGGTAAAGATTCAAGAAATTCATAAATTGAGGACTTGAGAAACAATGCCGCGCACATAAATGAGGTAAAGATTCAAGGAATTGATAAAGATGATTTGTGATATCATAAAGACTATTAAAAAGAAATGAGTAGTCTATTTATTTTATCTTTTGGATTTTGAGTTGGTAGTAGAATATTTTAAATTTTGTTTTGATAAAGTTTAAATTTGAAAGTATTTAGATTGTATTTTTGAATGTATAAATAGATTCAACAGCCTCAAATAACTATATGGCATTAGCATTATGCAATTTCCACAACTAATATCTATAGCTAAGATTTTTTTTATATTTCCAATGACTAAACAAAACAAATGAAATAATATATCTAAAAAATAAAAAATCTAGAATATTTAAACTAATCCGTAAATAAGTCTAAATGTGAATAATATTGAATTTTTAAGGAATTCTGAATCTAATAAATAGGGGAGGTAATAAAAATTACGTATTTAATAAATATTAACCGGAGTTATAATTATATATTTAGGCATTTATATTTTTATAATTTGAATAAATAAATTAAATTATTAAAAATGTTATGGAAGAGAGATATTTATCTATCTATTATAGTTTATTATAAACATAAGCAAAATAGGAATTCTGAATCTAATAAATAGGGGATGTAATAAAAATTACGTATTTAATAAATATTAACCGGAGTTATAATTATATATTTAGGCATTTATATTTTTATGTAGATTTATATTTTTATAATTTGAATAAATAAATTAAATTATTAAAAATGTTATGGAAGAGAGATATTTATCTATCTATTATAGTTTATTATAAACATAAGCAAAATATTTTTTATTATTTAAATATTAGTTCAAACCTTTTTTTAAAGTTCATAAAATCTATTAAATCAAAAGGAAAAAACTATACACACATGTCCATGTTTCCCAAGTGGCACTTAACAAAGAAGCCATGCAAGTTGAAGTTAACTGAAGCAAAAAAAAGCCTAAGGCTCCAAGACCTCCTAAGACTAAGGACTTCAAAAAGTTCTAGAGACTACAAGAGTTTCAAAATGATAGTGTTCCCCCACAAGACAGGGGTTATGGCCATTATAATTCAAAATTGCATAAAGACACAACAAACAGTAAACAAACTCATAACATAACTAATAAATCCTCATCAGAGAGGAGGATAGTGGAGGGTCCAGCACTTGGAGCTTTGCGAGTTCCCATGTCAGCTGAAGAAGCACCGCTTCGTCTAAAAACAAGCTAAGTGGTGGCACTTTGGTTTGGTGGTGGCATGGTAAACGTTTTCCTAGTGATGGCTCTTGCCAGAGCATCCATTTTGGTGTTCAACCTCTCCATTTCCGAACGCTAGTACCGAAAGAGTGCATGCAAATTTGATTCCAGGTTGGTAATTCTATCCACTGGCGGTAATGCATCCTCCTCTGGCTTGAGAAGGCCTTGGACACAATCTTCCATATCTAAAGACATGACACCCTTGGTTGTCTAGAAAACCTTTAATGTTTTCGTGTGTCTGGTTTCCCACCTACACACCAAGCGAGAGTCTTCTTCGAGCCCCCCCAAATATTCACACAATCGCTGAGCAAACGGACAATTCCTCTTCTGTTTTAACTGTTTTTCCAATCTGAGGGTGCGTGCACGAGTAGAGTCAGGATTTTCTTGCTCGAAATAGCCTTGAACCCAACTTTGAGGGCACACGGCATGTGTGTTCGCCATGAACCGCTTATAGTTTTCCTTGGGGTTTTCTTGATGTGAGCTATGATCACCATGTATTCTGGAGAAAACTAGCGCAACGGCTTGCATTGAAGGGATACCAGGATTTATGTGGGATTGTAGCTCATAAGAGGATGCCATGTAACGAAAGATTACTAATAGTAGACTCCCCTTTAAGCCGATCCCAGCTCGTTCAGTGTCCAGATTCATGCGAGCTGTGTGAAGTTCCTTATCGCCAGCTCCCAAATCCAATTGCCATCAACACTTGCATTGGCCATCTGGCAATAGTACGAACTTTCCTTGGATCGTGCTCTTCTTTAGGAGGACATTGGGTTGGGCTTTGATCCGTCCACGGGTCACGAGATAATTTAATACAATCTCTCTATGTAGAACCACAAGTTCGACAACTACTTCAAGGTGCCCCATGGCTTCAGGGTCGGCCCTCATAGGAATTGAACCTTGCCCACTGGTAAAAAAACTCCAACTCGCTCTTCCCCAATAGATCCAACCCCTTTGGACATCATTACTTTAAACATTATTCTTATCTGAAATGTAGTTATTGAGACTAACCCGTGACCAAATTATAAACAAATAAGTGTCCAATTGTTGGTGGTTTACTATGACAACGTAAAAATAATTAAAAAAATGATTGAAAGAGAGTTAATTGTTAGTGGCTTACAATGACAACGAAAAAATAATTAGAAAAATGATTGAAAGAGAGTTATCGAGTAACATAGACTCATAACTATTACAAGAAATAATACTGCAATCATGGCTGAGAAGGATTTTGGAATTTTCCAAAGGGCAATCATAGTGCGCATCCACTTCAAGATTTGTTTATATCGCCGAGTCATTACAGAACCAGCTATCACTAATTTAAACGTAAATTATTTATCATCATGGCCATGTTAATGATTCCTAATTTGATCAAACATGTGATCAAATTATAAATAAATGAGTGACAACGTAATAATAGTTTAAAAAAAGGATTGAAAGAGAGTCATCGAGTCCTTACTTTTAAAGGGAAATAATAGTGCAATCATGGCTGATGAGGATTTGAAATTTTCCAAAGGGCAATCATAGTGCACATCGACACTCCAAGATTTGTCTAAATCGCCGATTCATTACAAAAACGGCGATCAATAATTTAAATATAAATTAGCATTCTAATTTGGATATTCAACGATATACATAATATATTTTAATATGTAACTTTCTGGCCATTAATGAACGCAATGCCAGAGATATGGGTATCTCCGTCAGTGGAAACAACCATCAATCCGTCGCTGTCTTTGGAATCATTAAAGGTCTGAAACTATTTAGTTGGTCTGCCTATCAATCTCCAAATGTTATACTGCATATGATTATTATCCCATTCTTTGTATAATATAATAGGCATGGCGATCCATATATCATAAAACTATTTTCGATAAAGCCCAGCCCATTACATTGTTAAGATGGTCTCTAAATTGTGACCTAACAGTGACAGCAATACAGAGGTGCCTAGAAAAGTGAACCCATGGCATAGCAGAGCACCAAACTAAATTGCGCTCAAGAAAGGTGCACCCAGTGCACAATGCAGAAGGGCGACTGACACATAGCAAGGTTGCTAGAATTTGATGCAACAATGCATTGGGAAAGTCTTCAACACACTACCCAAAGCAACATCAGCGACACTCTTAAGGGAGTGTTGGAAGAGTTGTTCTTAGGAAGGAGGAACCCCAGAACAAAGCATCAAATTAGGTGTGTCGGAAAAAGTGATATAGGAACATAATTACACGCTTCAACAGGATGCATGTTTTGGCAGGAGAACCTTGCATGCACTTAGAAAATCTATGCCTAACGCATAGTTGAATCAGTAGATTGTTGGGAGACATTGGATGCGCAAATTGCAATATCATGGATCGCAGGCAGGGTACTAGATCAACCTACATGGGTGCTTCTTCTCATAGACTAGTGAAGTTGAAGACTTCAAAACGGCTGGACATTGGAAATCCACGGGAGAGTCGAATAGTATTGGTACATGGTGCGGAAGGAAGCAAGGGAGATCTTCCATACATGGTGAAGCTAAGACTTGAAGAGTTTAGGGAGGCACACAAATCCAAGATGAAAGCCTTTGACATGGGACAAGTGCAAGGAGAGTGCCCATAACATGTGATTCAACCATAGTAGGATGGCATGTAGACAAGACCTTGGACTCCTGATCGACCACCCTAGCAAGTGATGATTTGGGTGTTGCATATGGAATCTCTTCGAAGAGATTTGCAAAACACATCATAGACATGGATATGGTTGAATAGGTCAATTGCGATGATGAGTTTCATGGTAGACTCAGGTGGATGCATCATGATGTTTGATGGAGGTGGCCTTGGCAGCCACCTGCCATCCCCTTGTCGTTGTTGAGGGCCAAGGTTGACTCATTACCTTGGAATATACAGTGGAGCCTTGGGTGCTAGTGAAGGTGTCTAGTTCAATGGATGTGTTGAGTCATGAGTGGTGGCTTAACATGGTTAAGGAAGAGGTGCAACCATCTCCTTGTGCAAGGCAATAGTAGAAGTGTCGTAGTGGGGAAGACTTGCTTGGGTGGAATAAGGTAGTATGTACCCTAGTGATGCGATGGATGTAGTAGAGATTCGACCATGAATATGGGTACATCACACCATGTATGGTTGAGACTTCTGACAACATGTACTGATTTATTATGGATGTAGTCAAGTAGTGGTACATACATTTCTTATGGAGAACATGGATTCTTTGGCTTGCTCATCCTATTAGGAAAAAATTGGATGGGCGATTATGGATTGAAAGTCATGAGGATTAGAATGTTGCTTCTCCATGTTGAGGATCATGGAGGTGATGGGTCATAGTGGTGGCTTCATTGTTGAAGCAGGGTAAGAGCTCCTTACTATTGAGGATGGTAAGGTTGTCATGTTGGAGGAAGAGGTTGTAGAGACACGAAACAAGACTACATAATAATGTGTGATCCAAATTGCAGGTTAGTGTTGGGACGTAGGAGTTCAGTAGGTGCTCAACCCAACCAGCCGCTCGCCTCTTGGATGCATTGTGGTAGTATGGTAGAAGTGTAAGTCATAAAACCTTGTACGAGTTCTTCTCCCTTCTACTTCATAGATCTTGGAACGTTGAGAGTGACTTGTTGATGACCTTGCTAAATTGAGAAGCAAGTTGAGGGGAAGCGATGGATGGAGGAGGTGACAACAATATTTTGGGTTTTTTTAATCCAAGGAAGGATATCTTACCTTCATGACCAAGAGGATTTGTGTGGAAATATTGAAAATGTGAAGGGAATATGATTGTTTGCATGAAGGAAAAGACATCGAGTACTGGAAAAACAATGAGTGTTCAAGATGCAATGCTTGGATAGACGAGCTTGGTGTCGAGTATTGATACCTTGGATGGTTTTGAGGCAAAGGTAATGAAATTTCCTTGCTTCGATAGAGTTGCATAGGTGACCAAAGTTCCAAGGGAAGTTGGATATCTTAGGCATGAGGAGTTCATTCTCGTGGAGTCAGATATGATGATTAGATTAGCTACATAGTCAGTTCGATACATGAGGGATAGTAATGGATAAAAACATGACGAGATGACACAATACCAAGTATTAAGTTGGATGGATGTGATGGTTGGACAATTTTGGAGACTTTTTTGGAAGACTTGGTTCCAAGAGCAGTCGGTAGTGGAAATAGTGGTAGACTATTTCGTGGATAGTGGAATGTTCATGGAGGCATTGCCAAGGATTGAAAGAAAATGGAATGGAGGGTGATGCCATGCCCCCGGGTTAGCAAAATATTTGGGTTCCTCCCATACCACTTGGACAATCCCATTTTTTGGTGATGCGATCAGATATGGATGTGAGAGTGGATGCTTTAACCATATGTAGGACCATTGTGAGGTTGGGAGGTGCAAAGGGTGGGCATCTTGCATGGCATTGACAAAGTGTGCCCATGGCTATGATCACCTTTGTCATGAGTGTGTTGTGCATATTGGACATGAAACCCACACATCGGATCAATTGGAAGCTCACATATGTTGGAAGACTGGATGATGGGGCACAAAGACACACTTGGACGCTTTGGGGGTTTAGTAAGAGAAGCTCGCATGACTTGTGGCTTGGCTCATCTTAGAAGTGGGCACAACCTTTTGCATGGATTGGATGCTTAGATATATATGGGAGGCATGGCATTCCAAAGTAAAATTCGACGAGATAAATATCACTTGTATTCACAAGGGAAGTGCATTCACTCAGGGAAGTGCCCATAAAGGAGGGCATACTTGTCTTGGCAAGGAGGTGGGAACATGTTTGAGCAAAGAGTATGGACTTCTGAAGAAGCTGGGAGAGACACATTATGAGAGCCTTGGTAAGGAAGACTCCTTGTTAGCCTTAGTGAGGTGCAATCTTGGTGAAGCCTTAAAAGAAAACTTGGGTGAAGACACTGTGGGGAAGTCTTGTGTGATGGGAGACTTTATCGGGAAGGCCGACAAGAGATTTTTTCGGGAGGACTGGTGTGATGGGTGCTATGAGACTCAATAGGTAGAATGTGAGGGATGTGTGTAGGTAGAATTACAACAATAACTCTCTCTTTGGTGTAGTTTGATAAGATATTTAGGTGCAGGAAGAATCAATAATATTGCAGTTGAGTGCTTCCATCCAGAGATACTTGGCATGAGTTAGTAGAGGCAGACCTATGGATGAAATTAAGTTCGACAGACATTGTATTAGATGTAGTTTGAGTTCTTTTCATTAAGGGGACAATGTCGTATGAGTTTTTTTATCTCTGGCCCTCTCCATTTGTTGTAACCAAAGTTATTTTATATGATATTTGGGAAAACCCCATTATGTTGTCTCCGACATACTTATGTCTTCTTATGGTTTCCATTTTATTTACTTGTTCATAGGTTAACTCATACATGGTTAAACTAAGGAAAAGATAAGTGTAATACAAGAGACATAGTCTTCTAGGTTCCCTCTTGGGTTGGTCTCACCATCGAGAGTGGTTCTTGAGAAGTGTCACGCAGTAGGGAGAGGAATGAGAGCCCCCACTTTATATGTCAGGCTCTTTCATAATGTTTTACCCACTTCTACAATGTATCCTATATCATTAAGAAAATTAATCAAGGAATCTCAAAATATTTTTTTCATTGCCAAAATATGCTCTTTTTCATTTGATAGAATTGGCTAGATGCTTTTGGAAATATAATTTTTAAATGTAAAGAGGGTCCATGGGTCAATGAATGGAAGATATTTTATCTAGATAGCCAAAAATGAAGACAATTTCCAGGCAAAGTGATGGGTAAACTAGTTGCATTTTAGGTTAAACATTAGTTAAAGCTAGGAAAATTTTGTAACTGATGGTGGGTTTATCATAGGTTAACTTTCTAGAGATTCTAAATTTCATTAAATACCAATCCGTTTCAAAATGGAAACCGACAATTAAATCATTTTCTTAATTTCTATGTAGTTAAGATCAAGGTGGTTTAGTTATGATAATAGTGGCATTAGTTCTACGTTGATTCATTTTGTTAAATAACAACTTCCTTCAAAATTAAAACCTCCAATTAAATTATTTTTTTAATGAATGAAATCGATTTAGTGGCCAATCAATCCGGTAGGTAACTTCAAAATTTTCATTGATGCCAAAGGTTTTTTTATTTTTCCCTCCAGGTAAGATGCATCCTTTGGAAAATTGGCAATTCCATGACCTATTTTTGATGAATAGTATTTGATAAAGTTGTGGGTGCCACGTTCCTCAAACTAAAAACAAATAGCTCATATTGCTACACTAAAGGTATTTCACAATAGCCAGCTCAGCTTTGTTGTATTGGTTGTTGATGATATCGATTCTATTTCTAGTTTGCATGGACATTGGATATCATGTTTTTATATATTTTTTAGTCAGTGGCTATATGATACTCAAAATTGTGAAATTCTATGTCACAACAGATATAAGAGCTGAGTATACCTCACGGAGAAATAATGAGCAAAAAAGTTGAATAAGAGTGAAAACTGTAGTAAAAAAGAGTAGAGAAATAATTATGCAGGAGAACTCATATAGGGGAAGAATAATGTCACGTGATCCAATAATCAGTATAATCAATAATGATATTACAATGGAGAGAATTTGAACCTCAGTTTGTCTAGCATGGGGATTATCACCACTGGAGTGCTCCATAAGACTCAAATTCAATTGAACTGAACCTAAACTCAAATAACTGAAGTCACAATTAGTTAACTAACTATGGAGGGCGCAATAGTGATTTTGTCATGCATGTCAATCAGAAATGGGTGCATTGATGCCACAATCAGTTGCATCTGGAGCTCTAACCCTCCACAAGAGTCAGCTAACTCAGGTGGACTGCATTGGAACACTCAGTTGGTTCCTATAAAATAGGGAACTAACTGAAGTGGTCCTACAATGATGCATGCAAGGCTCAGAAGGTGGTAGATGGATCCTAGATTACATATGTACACCACTAGGGGGAAAATGACATCATCAACAACTAGGAAAAATAAATAATGCTAGGTAGGACAAGGATGGAGTATTAAAATATACTAACACCCCTCCTTAATCCATACTTTTGCATCATGGGCCCTGGTTACTAAGACCAAAGGTCACCCATACAATCAAATAAATGATAAAAATAAAGAATTGTCCATGAACCAAGGAAATGGGGAAAAACCTCATGAGAAAAATACCCCCCTCAAAAGAATAGCAGTAGGGAACTCAAAGAACCTTCATACTAAGCAGAGAAGGAGAAAAATTTCCTTAGTGAAATCATTTGCAAAAATATTGGAAAGATACTCCTATGTAGGATAGCAATGTGGGGGCTAGATCTGGATATGCTCCTTTGGTGTACCTCCTGTTGGCTTGGTTTTGCAACCAAGCTTAGTGCAATGGGCACCTGCTAACTAGTAGCAGCAGTTTCAATAGAATTAAATAACAAACTAATCTAAACTATATTAAACATGGATCTATGTGAAGTAAATAAGCAAACAATGGAAATATTATAGAAAACAAGAACAAGAAATAGAATAAAGAATAACTTTGTATTAAGAATAAGGGCAAGCAAGTGCTTGCAATGGTAATACCTCCAAGTGGTGAAGATTGTTGAGTAGCTCCAAGGGTGAGCAGCTCCAAACTCCAAAGGTCCCTTCTCCAAGGTAGCTACAATGGCCAAAAGCTCATGGGAGATTTTGGCAGCATGACGATAGGATGATGGATGGATGGAAAGTGAGGAGCCCCTACCACCTTTTTATAGTTTTTGGTGGTGGGGAATACCATTATGGTTTTGAGGAAACCAATGGTATTGACTAACATGGTTTAGGTACCTTTTCCCTCCTTTTTCTCCTTTTTGAATATTTTGAATATTTTTATTCCCTTTTTAATATTTTTGGGAATTCTGGACCCTTTTTGAGGAAAAATATTCATTTTGAGTGGAAAAAGGGGTGTATTAAGGTCTTTTGGTGACCTTTTGGTGGATTTATAGGCTCAAATGGTGGAAAAGTGGACAAATGGGTCATGTGAATAAGGAAATGAGCTAGTGAGCACTTTTTGGGTGTTAATAGATTGCCCCCTGATGTGTGAGGGCAGGAGCTCATTGTATGGCTGATAGACATCATAGTTCTTTTGTCGTTTTTCTGGGGTTTGGGGAAGAGAAGAGACCGATTGGAGACTGGATCCACGGCCCTTGGAAGTTGCAAAAAACAAAACATATTACATGGCCTCAATATGAATGAGGAATAATCTTTGATAATGGACGAGGCGGGCATACCCATGCTCGTATCAAGACATATACATAACAATTAGCCCCAAGAATGGGGGAACTGAAAAATACATAAAAAATATGTTGGTACATCATAATGGTCCAGAGGGGAAATCATTTTGGGATGTACTCATGATCATAACATGACTGATCTCAATAACTGATACACTGGAATAAAGCAACAACCGTTCTGAATAAGGTCTCAGAAGGGTTGATGAACTGCTGAAACTGAAGGTGTCCAACATCTGTAGGGACTCAATGACTGTGAGACATCTCTGGGAAGTATATGTAATTGTATACTCGAGGGAGTATAAAACTGAGGTACATCCTGAATACTGTCGCCATGCGCAACCCGGATATCAATAGAAAAAATGTAACTGGTTGTTTTCATAAGTATACTCTCAAATGTGGAAGAATTAGGTTGTATCGAGGGTCTTGAACAAATAACTGAAAGGACCAATGCCCTGTGCGAGTCTCAATGATGCGATCAAGGTGTTGAAGTCGAGCATGTGAGAAACAACCATTTGGAGAGGCACTAAGGACTCTTCTCAAAATGATTCGTAGGCACTCATCATAAATGGTGATGAGTCCAAGACACAGGGATCTCTAGGTTTATCCTCTGGAATAAATTTGGTTGTCGTCGACAGAGGGAGACCAACAACTAACAAGGCAATGATGTTTCCTTGATAGGAGCGCGAGGTGTAGAACTGAAGTGTGGTAGCACTGATGGTAGGACTGACATACTTTTGGGGATGGGAAGTAATTGGGGTCATAGAGTGGGTAGAATCAACCTTTCTTTGTTCAGAGCATGATGACATGGTTGACCTGGAAGCGTAGGGAACTGACTTGTAGGTGTGGGTACCATTGCTTTTAGACATGCGGGCTATCGGGGCTTGTGTTCTGCGGGTGTTGGGTGCCGCAGCGCCACATCGTTTGTCAGGGGGACAAACGATGATGGTGGATTCTGTGCTGAGGGGGACTTATTATGCATGGGATCAGATGTTTTTAGCTGGTGTCCGGAGAGATCTGGACAAGGTCAGTTGGGAGGGGGGAGAGTTCTGCTATGCCTCCTTTTTGTGTTCTTTTTTCTTTGAGCGGGTACCGAATTTGCGACCACGGGTGCCCATTCGTGACGGTTTGGTGAACGAGCCACGGATGGTGCGGTGGGGGCAGATGATGCCTCGTGGTGGTGGTGGTATCCACGGGTTATTCTCGCAAGAGATGTACGAGCAGTGGGAGCAGATCCCTCTGCTGATTGAGGACTATCCATATGCTGGTATGGATTACCGAGGAGATTCGGAGATGCCTCGAGCCCAGGGACAGGCCTGGGGTTTAGATGGTATGTTTTGTTCTCTACTATATCACGTGTTTCAGATTTATTGGTTATGATTATAGTTAGATATGTATATGATGGTTTATTTGCATTGTGTAGATGTTGGTCCTGTTCCACCGGCTGACTATGTGGCTCACAGGGGACGGGTGATGGTGTTTGCTCCACCTCCGGCAGCTGTACCGCCTCCACATGGTCGAGGATTTGGGGATCGTGGTCGAGGGGCTGGCCCTCAAGATGATGCTGTTGCTGGTGTCCGAGAGACACTGGATATGATTCTAGCAGGATTCCCAGAGGATGGGTGGAGAGACTTAGACCGGGACATCGTCGAGCGATGTTTCGATGCGCCACGTGAGTGGCGCTCGATCCTGCTGAGGGCAGCGTTGCTAGCGGCCGAGTACAGGGATGGTGGTTGGGATGATCCGTCAGGGCCGACGGAGAGGAGGATTCGTTTACGAGATGATCCAGCGGGGCCGACAGAGCGGAGAGTTCAGGCTCGGCATGATCCGGCAGGGCCAGCGGAGGAGGCGCCAGAGGAGCCCAGGGACCGTGATGATTAGATCATATGTATTTGCCCCCAAATGCTGATGAGCATATGGGGAATCTCTTTTTTGTACGGCTGATGTATTTTTGTATATTGGGTGCTGAGGGCACCTATTTCATGTTTTGACTATACTATGATGTATATATATATATATATATATGATGTTGATATATAGTCGTGTATGCACATGGATGCATTTGTTGTCTTTTTGTTCGCTCGTGGAGGCATGTTTGATTTTCTGTATGCCCATGGAGGCACATGTTATGCACGTGGATGCAGCATTTTGATTTTTTGTATATTCCCGTGGAGGCACATGTTATGCACGTGGATGCACATTTTGTTTTGGTATATGCCCGTGGAGGCACATGTTATGCACGTGGATGCATTTTTGTTATATTTAGATATATGCCCGTGGAGGCACATGTGATGCACGTGGATGCATTTTCTTTATGAAATGATTTGATTGGTGTGCCAGTCAAGTACGTTGTTGGCCATATGGTCTGCTACACTATTGAGGTTTCTTGGGACATGTGTGAATGAAATGGATTCAAACTGTCGAATCATTTGTTTAGTGCGTAATTTTTTTTTGAAAAGACAGGGATCGCGTACCTGGTAATCATTGTTGAGCTGGGAAACAAGGAGTTGTGAGTCCAAGAAAACATTAAGGTGATGTATGCTCATTTGGAGAGGTACGGCCAGGAGACCAGTCACGACATCATATTCAGCTTGGTTGTTGGTGGCAACACCTAAACACACTCCATCGATGTGGATCAACTCATGTGAAGGGGAATATATTACCCAAGCTGTGGAGGCCAGATTGGGGGACCAACGGCTTGCACCATCAGCAAAACCGACGTAGCAGAGTGGAACATGTGTGTGAAAGGGATAAATGGCAAGGGCCGACCGGATAGAGGGGTATCCAGTGGAAATCGTGTAAATGGTGTTAATTTCTTTCGAGGAGGAAGATGGTGGGGGATGAATGGGTCGTTGTTGCTGACGAATGGGGGGGACATTAGGCCATGTGTCAATGTGGTGCTCTATAATGGCGGGGTGAAGACCATGCATTTCGGTATCGGACCAAGCAAAGACATCACAGAATTCTTGGAACAGTTTTTTGTATTCTCCAATCTCATGCTCACTACAGGAGGCTCCTAATGTAATGATTTCAAGGGCACCAGGTGGGTTAGAGATATCGATGTGGATGACGGGTGAGATATTGGCCATGTTACCTTCCTCAAAGGCATCAGGAGTAGGAATAGGATCCTTAAACCAATCAACTTTAGTAGGAGGGAAATCTTTGGACTCAACCGTGAATTGGGTAGCGGTGGTGGATAAGGTCTCTTATGGGAGGAAGTATGAACGATGGTGCATATCTTCCCAGGGGTAATCAGGGGCAGTAAGAGCCTCTAGAATCTCCTCATCATTGCGGAAAATTTGAGTGGTCAAATCGGTTGACGAGGTAGTAGTGGTCGAAGAGATCATATAAACGGTGTTAATCTCTCCGGATGAGGATGATACGGGAGGGTAGATTTCCTCAATGAGGGGAGGAGATATTTCTAAGTCGACGTTATTCAACTCGTACAACTTTGCTCTGTAATCTTGGATATCAGGATAGTGATGTGAGTAGTGGCCGTAAATACAGCATATCGCACAAGGGTGGTTGGTACGCAGTGATTTGTCATGAGGCTTGGGGTTTGAGTCGATTTTGACAACCGGGATGTTGGGGTCGTCGTCAAGATTTTGCATGTGTTCCTGTAATGCAGATAACTGTGGACATTGATGAGTTGGATGGCCTAACTCATCACACAACGAGCATTTTGGAGGAGCACGTAACACGGGGGGAGGTTTAACTACTTTGGGTGGGGGTACCACAGTGTATGGTTGTGGGCCTCTGCCCCCAGTGGGCCTGATGAGAGGAGGGGGATTCGTAGATGATGAAGGGGTAGTGATACCGGGAGGTGGTTGAGTAGAAGTGACAATGGGTTGCACTGGTTGCAGGATGACATTTGATGTCAGCGGGGGAACGGGAGGCGAAATATACCACATGGGTAATCCCAATGTGAACTCGGGGAGACTAAGGGTAGCCATAACCGGAGCGCTTACTACGCCTAAGGGAGGAAATAGAAAGGGGATTGTGTGGATGGGTGTAACACCAATGTGACTAGGGACCAATGGTGGTTTAGGTAACAAGGATGGTTGATTGTTGGGTGTTTGTTTATTGTGTGAAAGAGTACAGAGGTCAGCGATGTGGGTCTCCGGTGACGGTGGTGGAATAGATTGGAATGTAGAAGTCATCGGCGTGTCGGAGTAAAGTCCGGGTCCCACGGAGGAAACAAACGAGGTAGTTGCACCACAAACAGGTTGTTCAACCATAGGGAGAACATTTTCAGTTGCAGTGGGGGCCTTAGGATCGTAATAGGTGAGTTGGTCGACCTTGACTACGCGTCCATCATGAGGGAACATCATGGTATGAAAAATGGATGAGGCAACAACCCGCATGGCATACATGTAGCTGCGGCCAAGTAAGAGGTTATAGTTAAGTTGGGCATTGATGACCTCTATGTCAATGAGCACGGTTTTACCAGCCAGTTGGACGGGGACATTAGCAAGGAGACCTTAGGGTTGAGCCGAACGGCCGTCGTAGGCTCGTAATGCAGTGGTGGACTGCTGGAGAGTAGGAGATCCCAACTTCTGCCAAACGAATGTGGACATAACGCATGTAGAGGCACCTTCATCGATAATGCACCGATGGATGACAAGATTCCGAACGGAAATGGAAACTTGGAATGCTAAAGTGGAAGGCAAGCGTGGTTCGGACTGGTCTGAATCGAATGCCATCAGTTGTGAATCATTGGGGTCAATAGCGCCAATGGCAGTGAGAAAAGTGTTGCGCTGTGAAGGACAATTTTTTAAGACTTCTAAAGCAGACATGGCTGTGGGAGACTGGGCTAAGTCATCTACAATGATGTAATTCGACGTAGCACGAGCATTGGGATTATTGTTGATGCGACGAAGTGGGAAGCGAGGAGCTTTAGAAGCGCCATTGAGTGGAGTCAGAGGTATACGTAACATCTGATCCGTGGGATGAACGTTAGTGTTCTTGTCGGCGGGAGGGGCTTCAGGGGTGGATCCATATTGGTTCTGCCGGGTTTGGAGGTTGGCATCTGTGGATGACATCATTAGCAAGTGGTGGGTATCTGAATCGAACATGGGTTGATCAGGAGCAACATAAGTGATTTGTTGTGGTGGCGCGTTGCCCTGAGGGGGAGCTAACGGCCGATTGTTCACTACGCCCTGGGTTGGGAAAGGTTTTTGCAGCACCAAAGGTTGATGTTGAGGTGGTGGAGGGTTGGGTGGTGCCTGAGGAGCCGCTTTCCCTTGACGATGGGCATCGTCAGTCCAAAGTTGCCGAGTTCACTCCAAATGTGGGCAAGCATGTGTGTAATGGCCATAGATCCCGCATATAGAACAAGGGTGGTTTGTTCTGAGGTTATTGTTTTTAGGCTGCTTGGGATGACGATCCGGATTCTGGTTAGGAGGAGCAGCATTGTTATTATGCGGAGGATTGGGAGGTGGAGGACCTTGATGTTGTTGTTGGTTGTTGCCCCGGTTACGTCCTCTTCCACGGTTTTGTTGTCCACCCTGGTTGCATTGGTTGTTTTGATGTTGGGGCTGATTGTGTTGTGTGTACACTTTCCCTTGAGTAGTGGGAGGATTTTGGTTCGCTGCAGGTGCGGGAGCAGGTTGCGGTGGATAATAAGCTGGTGGGGCTGGAGGTGGTCCAGTTACCTGTTGGGTTTGTTGGTAACCCTGAGCTATTGGAGGTGTTGGGTTAGCTGTTGTAGCTTGCTGTGGGTAGTACATTGGTTGTGGTGGAAACTGAATTTGGTTCTGAGTGGCTGGTTGGTTAAAGTACGTGGGAGGTACATATGCCGATGGCATTTTCCCATAGCAATGTTGTGGACAAGAGGGTCCATGAGTGTGATGAGTCGTTGGAGCATAGGAAGTTGTCGCTCCAGAATTTGATGTAGCCCTAGAGAGGTCTTGGGCATTTATGGTGCTCACCATGCTAAAAGGTTTAATTTGCGGTGTAACCTGGCCAATAATACCATCAGCGGCATGTGATCCCCCCGGTGCGTCACCGCGTGAAGAATCACCTCGTGGGGCATCTGGTATGATGGTATAGAGATAGCCTGATTGGATGTAAATTAGGTCGAATTGCTGAGCTTTTAGGATAGCTTCTTCCTCTGACTGGGTTCGTTCGGAAGCGACATCTTTTGCTATGAGGGGTAGGAGTGATTTAAGGAACCAGTCCAAAAATATACGGTCATCCAGTTTAATATTACAGAGGCTACGACGCTTGCGCCACTCATGGATGTGGTCCGTGATGTGGGTAGCTGTGTTTTGTCGACAAGACAACAGTATTTCAACTCCTGCATCATAACGTACAGGTAGCTGAAAAAATTGAAGGAAAGTAGAGGAGAGAGAAGTAAAAGTCTGGTGGGTCCCATGTGGTTGTTCGATGTACCACTTGGCTGCAGAGCCAGTGAACGTTCGTTGCAATAGTCTTAGACGAATGGAGTCATCCACTATGGAGTTAGATGAACACCATAGGTGAAAAGACATTATGTGGTTTTGGGGGTCCTCCCCAGGTTTTCCTTCAAACTTAGGTATTTCTAAGGGGAGCTTTGTAGGCATGGGTGGCCATGTAGGGCTGTGCCTGATTGGATCGTTGGTTAACCTGGCTAAGTCTGGTAAGTTCAGACTTGCCATGTAAGGTAAACTAGTAGATGGGTGTGGCGTAGTGACTGGGACATGACTATTCATGGTGGCATGATGTAGTGGTCCAGTAGCCCCTAAGGGTATGCTAGGTATTGAAGGTATGTGTGCTCCAACATTTGTGGCTTGGTATGGGCCAGCGTTTCCAAGTGCAACATGGGTTACACTGGGGTTAGGAATAGTAGTAGGAATTCCTGGGATCTGGGTTGTGGTAATGAGAGGGGGTGTGACCCCTATGTTTGGGATACCCATAATAGGAGGGAGTCCTGTGTTGGGCATTCCTAAAGGTGGAGTGTTCCCCATATTAGGCATACCTAGGGGGGTGGTTGTTGCCATGGATGGCACCACAGTAGAAGGGTTTGTGGATGTATCTTATATGGTACTGGTAAAAAGTGGGTCAAATTGTGTTCCAGCCATAAGGTTGGTTGGGAATAACGCAGTAGGGTTTTCGGATTCTGCCTCAAAATCAGATGTGAAGTGAGGCGTGTCAGAATGGTATGACTGTATGTTTGGCCGATGACATGTCGAGTCAAGGGATAAGGCTTGATGTCAGTGACATGGATAGCCAAGTAGACTGAACTCTGGGGGTTCGCCCTGAAGACGACGAGATCGTCTAAAATTCTCAATGGTGAGAAAAATGTTTTTTGTGTAAAAATATTCAGTGTAAGATGGTAATGTATAAAAAACTTGAAACCCTAATGCAACCAAGGGTGCAAAAAGGGGAGTGAAAATAAAGGCTCTTAGGACAAAAAAATCAACCTCAAAAAGGCACTTATTATGGCAGCTGTGCTATAATAAGTGGAGGGATGCAACAAAAATGGTCAGAGTACCAATAGTCAAATAGCTTCTAGAAAAAAGAGGTGCTACTAGACCAAAGGTGGATTGTATCATGCAAACACCTAACTAGAAGTATTGTGAGTCAACAAACGATATTCTCTGCAAGGTGATGAAATCCAAGTCAGACAATATTGAGTGTTGAATCAACGACTAGATATCCCCCTACCGGGAGGGACACCGGGTAATCAATCCTAAAGAATGGCAACTAGGATACTCCGTTCATGACACATTCAGAAAAGGTAAATCTGCCGTTTGGTCCTTTTATCGCAATACCCCCATACAGGGATATCTCGAGAACTGTGAATGGTAGCCTTCGGTTACTGAATAGATTTCGGTATTCCACTCAGGCTTCCGGAACCATCCTCGCGACTTCAACCCTCCTAGGAGAGAGGCCCTCTAATAAATTGGTTGTGACCGTGCCAAAAAATACTAGGAGATTTTGGTTCCCTAATGGACAACAACTATGTCTCAAATGTAATAACTGAGGGGTGTTATTGGAACACCTATCCCCTCAATTGTACCTAGCTACAAAGTTCTTTTGAGTGCTCCCCAAGTGGGGTTAAAAGTTGGTTGAAGTTAGGGTAAATTTTAAGGCTCGGTTTTAAATTATGTGTTGGAGTGGGTGCACGTGTGGTATTTTAAACTGAAATTAAATGTTTTGCAAAAACTATTCAAAAAACAAAGGATCTTTGAAATAGGAAAGAAAATAATATGAATTCTTCAAGAAATAAATGGATTTCTTTTAAAATTTGCTATGGGAAAAATATCAAGGAAGTAAACAGTAAAATTTTTATCTAGATAAAATGCAAATAAATCCTTCTTTCAATTTCCAAAATTTTTTAAAAAGACTTTTTAAAGAAGCATTCTAAATAGTAAAATATTTGTATGGCTGTAAAAAATGCAGGAATTTTAATACTATAAAATGTGCTAAATGGGCAGAAAATACAGCAAAAAATTAATTTTTTACAAGATTCGCCGAATTGAAAAAAATTGCATCATGGGTTTTGGAAGAACAGCTGCGATGGACTGCGTGGGTTTCTGTCACACAGTTGCGATGGGCAGCGTGGGTTTCAGCCCCGAAGCCATGATGTGCAGCGCGGGATTCCGACAAACAGTAGCGATGTGCAGCACGGCAAATGGCCGCGAAGCCGCGATGTGCAGCGCGCAAATTGGCCGCGAAGCCGCGGGGAGCCACGCGGAAAAGAGCCACGAAGTCGCGATGAGCCGCGTGAATGTTGGGCAAAAAGCCGTGAGGCAAAAGCCGTACATGAATGCCAAAAAACGAACCCAGAAATTGGAAATTTCGAGTTGTTAATGGCAATAGAAGGGGCCAAGATCTCAGGAAAAAAAGAAGGGGCCAAGATCTAGAACAACAATGGATCTGCTGTCTAGGGTGCAGATCTATGAATTAAACTGACTAAAACCAACAAAAACTAAGATCTAAAGCTAAAAATTGAGATCTAAGAGTTCTAAACCAACGGAGTCGCCAAAAACTGTTGGCTTGGTTTTGCAACCAAGCTTAGTGCAATGGGCACCTGCTAACTAGTAGCAGCAGTTTCAATAGAAATAAATAACAAACTAATCTAAACTATATTAAACATGGATCTATGTGAAGTAAATAAGCAAACAATGAAAATATTATAGAAAACAAGAACAAGAAATAGAATAAAGAATAACTTTGTATTAAGAATAAGGGCAAGCAAGTGCTTGCAATGGTAATACCTCCAAGTGGTGAAGATTGTTGAGTAGCTCCAAGGGTGAGCAGCTCCAAACTCCAAAGGTCCCTTCTCCAAGGTAGCTACAATGGCCAAAAGCTCATGGGAGATTTTGGCAGCATGAGGATAGGATGATGGATGGATGGAAAGTGAGGAGCCCCTACCACCTTTTTATAGTTTTTGGTGGTGGGGAATACCATTATGGTTTTGAGGAAACCAATGGTATTAACCAACATGGGTTAGGTACCTTTTCCCTCCTTTTTCCCTTTTTTGAATATTTTGAATATTTTTATTCCCTTTTTAATATTTTTGGGAATTCTGGACCCTTTTTGAGGGTTTTTTATGCTTTTTGAGGAAAAATATTCATTTTGAGTGGAAAAAGGGGTTTATTAAGGTCTTTTGGTGACCTTTGGTGGCTTTAGAGGCTCAAATGGTGGAAAAGTGGACAAATGGGTCATGTGAATAAGGAAATGAGCTAGTGAGCACTTTTTTGGTGTTAACACCTCCCACTGTGTAGAAGTTTTATTTTCCAAAACAAGTATTTCAGGAACCCTTATTTCTACTGGAGTGAATGGTTCATTGTGGTCCAAATCATGAACCTTTGAGTAACTTTTTTTAGACAACTGAGATTGTTTCTGGGTTGTATATCCCCCATGGAAGTCTTTCCAAGAGAGTGTGGATCCAACCCCACCATCATGTAGCACCTATCTGAGAGAAGTGGATGTGCATGACATAGTGCAAGTTTTGCATGATACTGAGATATGGCGGTTCTATGGTAAAATGGATCTCCAACTATGTTCCCAATAGCTACAAGGACTTTGTGAGCCCATATTGGATTTGGCCATGGATTGGGAGCAGGTGTTGGATCTGGATCTGAATCTGAATCTCCTTGAACTTTATTCTCAACATCAATATATTGATCCTCATCTTCATTAGAAGAAATATCACTCTGATCTTCATCAGATTCTAATGGGGTAGGAAGGGAGTATGGAAAAAATTCTGAGAATTCATATGCCTTGGAGGCATGGTTTGAAAACCATTTCGCTATAATATTCCCAGTAGAGATCTCTGCAATATCAACATTTTCAAGACCAAAGTCAACTTTCTTCGATGAACCTGTGTGAGTCATCTGATATACATAAAATAAATTTGCTAACAAAGAAGGAAGAATAGAACATTTTTGAACTTACTGTGCTCCATATGGACTGTGCCCTTCCCTTTAGTAGAGATATGAGAGTTGTCTCCCATGTCAATAATCAGACCATTTTTGAGATCTAGAGAAGAAAATGATTCTCTAGAGGCAACCTTGTGGTTAGAGGTTCCTAAATGTATGAGGAGGGCTTGCGATTTTGAAAATACAACCTTCAGTGATGGCATCTCTCATGACCATTAGACTCACTTCCAGAATCAGTCTCTCTTGAACCTTTTTGGAGGGAAATGTTGTGTTGTTCAAGAAGCTTGGTCATGTGATTCATCTTCTTCTGCATGCAATATCTCTCTGGGTGGTTTCCTTTCTTGTAGTAGGAACACTTGGATTTCTCAAATCCCTTTTGTTTTTCCTTCTTGGAGCTGGAGGCTCATTTTGATGGACTTGACTTGGAATTATGCTTGGGTTTAGATGGCCTCCTATCCTTGCCTTGTGCTTCCCCTTCCCTTTCTCACTTTTTGGTTCTTGTTTGACCTAGGTCTGTTTCCTTAGTTCCTAAGATAGTTTACGCCTTAGAAATTTCTCAAGTTTTGAATTTCCATATCATTTCTTTGGTTTTGATTTCATATTTTCTATTTTCTAAGTATTTGCAATATTTAGATTTTAACCTATGCTCCTATAGGATATTGTTGATTTCATTCAAAATGATTTTCTTTGAAAATACATTGCATATATTTCATATGAACTGACATCATGTAATGATTATTCAAAAAGAATGGTACGCTGCCAGCTTTCCAAATATTAAAAATTGTGTAGGTGCCATTATCATGTAAGAAGGCTTCGTAGTTTGTTCCTATTCAAAGATTGATATCTAGTTTTTATTCGTACTGAGTAAAACACCTACCTTATCATTCTATGAAAACAGTGATAACCATTTCCAGAATGCCCAGAGATCAAAGAGGGTTTTAAATTGTTGAAGATTAAAAGCTGAATTTGGTTAGCAGATCTTGTGCTGGATATGTTGATGTGCTCTCCATGGTCAGTTTATTCATGGGACATTATAGTTCAGAAGGTGGGAAATAAGCTATTCTTTGACAAAATAGATCGGTCTCAGTTGGATTTGTTGTTTGTAAATGAGACATCCCAAGAGCCTCTACCTGAAGAAAAGGAAGATATCAACTCTGCACATTCTCTAAGTGTCGAGGTAGCATATATCAACCAGAATTTCTCACAGCAGGTCCTGATTAGAGATGGCAATAAAGTGGGGTTCGAGGAACCTAATCCATTTGGCTCTGAAGGAGAGGAAGTAGCATCTGTTTCCTATTGGTATAGGCGCTGGAAATTGGATGAGAACATAGCACTTGTTGCAAGATGTGAAGTCCATAGTGTTTTGGATTTAAGGGGTAATCACAATTTCTCACTTTGAATGGTTTGAATGAATTTGATCCAAAATATTCAGGAGTTGTTTGGCGCCGGGAACTTGAAACACCTGTGCTGGATAAGGCTTCGAAATCACTTTGGGATTTGATTTTAGAAAAGGATGGGTTTAGTAAAAAGATCGATGATACAGTTGAAAGTGTTTATTGATAGTTAAGTGGTCGAGAGCTACCAGCAACATCTTCTGGAATTGCTCATCTTTCTTTACATGAAGAAAATTCTAGTGGGTCTTGTAAGAAGAAAACTTTCACAGTAATGAATACAAATGGAACTAGTGAATCTGTAGATCATGTTCACATGAACACTCCAAATATTGTTCGTCAAACGATTTGTGCATCACATGGAAATGAACAAGCTCATTTCGGCACCCCAGGAGCCGCTTCTCCTCATATGATCACCCCAGGTCCTGGAGTTGGTCATGCTGTAAATTCCATGAATGTACTATGGAATGCTATCCATTTCAAATCTTAGATTTCAACGGGTTATCATCAACTGTTAGAAGTTTGGTTATTGTCAAGTAGCTCAATGGAAAACACAAACAGGTATTTGAAGGCCTGTAGATCCAAAGGAAGAGCTCAGGATTATGGCTCAATAAGTCCGTTGTTATGAGGAAGCTATTCTAAAATATTCTGCTGCAAATCGACCCAATATTCAAATTCTGGTGAAGATTCGCCAAGGATAAATTATTCAAGCAATAATGGCAATAGCCTACACCTTAGTGACCTAGGACAGAATGGAGACTTAAATTCTAGTAGGAATTGAACCTTTTCCTACTATACCCTCTTGTTTGAGTTTTGAAGATATTTCATCTATGTTTTAGAGTCAAAAGAATATGGACCTATTTCTAGCAAACTGCAAAGATCAGTTAAATTAATTGCATAGAGGAAAAGGATGATAGGGTAATTGAGGGTATCCACCGCCAAAGTACAGCTAGAAGTCATGATCGAGATGACCTTGCAGCACTAGTTGAGACAGCTATGCGAATAGAAGCTAGAAGTCAATTTGAATTAGAAGTAATACATAACATTTGTCATTTCATAACCTGTTACACTTGTCTTTGTAACTCTATTTTTAGCATCTTGATCCTAGGAAAGTAGATCTAGAATAGCTTTTTAGGATTATCTAGTCTTATATATTGTAAAGCATTTTGATAAAAAAAAGTGGGGGGGAGACACACATGGGAGTCGATATGCTAGAAGCTTGTATAGCTTTGCAACCATTATCTGTGTAAGAACTTCTTTGTTTTGAATGATGAATCAATATCTATATGAAGCTAGGTTTTGAACTTATATTGTGTGATATTCTTTGGTTCTGTTTGAACCCTGTTTGCATGGATATTTCTGTAGATGTTTTCTATATAGATGCTATGTCTGCAAGTGAATGTTAATGCTTATTTGATATATGAAATGTTATTTCAGATGTCTGTACCTTTACATATTATGCAAATTATGAATTGTTTGTTTATGGTTTGTGTATGTGTGTTTTAAAACCTTTCTTTTGAGCTTCAATGTCTTAATTTCATCCATTCTGCAAATTCTTGCCATACACTTTTGATGTCTGATATTATTAGTTTGTTGTAACCTCGTATCTTGCTTATACCTTATCAGATTTTACATTGTTTTCCACAAAAAACCCATAAAAACAATCCCATTTCCATTATTATCCATAAAAAACCCATAAAAACCTATTGTTATCTGAGGTGCCTAAACACTGCTGCTCCTATAGTCTAGGTAGCAGACTTTAGGGAAAACAGTTCTCCATCCAAAAGAGCTTGATTTTTGGAGGCCATCAAGGTGCATATATGGATCAACTTATCTTCTTCTTGGATGAGAGATTCCGTGAAAATATCAAAGGAGGGAATCTTCCAAACATGGATTGATATTCTCCCAAAATGGAAGGTAGAGACAAAGATGGAGAAATCGGGACCTATTTTTATCAGAATGGATAGCACCAAATACACATCCTTCTTCTCAATTCCACACTGCTTGCATTGCATAACCGAATATTTGAATTTTGAAAAGAATTGCTAGATGGTATCGAAACTGCTGGGTTGAAGAGAAATCAACTCATTCTCCATAATATGGCCTCTTAGCTCATCTTGTTTGCTGAATAGGGTCTCTAACTTCAACCATATCTCTCTTGGAGTATTCAATCCTTCGATGTGGAAGAGTATATCTCTTGAAATATGAATACACATGAAACCAAATGCTTCATCCAATATATTCAAATAATTGGTTTTCTCCACAGCTGATTGTGGTTCAGGATCCTTCCCCATTGTCACCCTGTACAATGATTTGTTGCACAATACCATCCATCTACATATCAACCCTCCAATCAAGGTAATTGAAGTGTGTCAGGGTCCTGGGAGAGAGATGAGATTTCGAATTGTCCATTACAAATGATGGAGCAAATACAAGGTGAAACTGCTTCTACTGTAGTAAAACTGCTTCAAGTGCAAAAAAATGATGCAAGTGTAGAAAACTACTGTAATTGCTGCAACTGTTGCTACACTCAGAATTTTTTAATGACCTACAAAAACCTCTCAATAATGGAGGTAGACTACTACCGCGCACTTCGTTAGGATAGTAGGAAATTTTATCCGTATCCTTCACACCTAGCTAGACCTCATTGGATTTCTCCAATGAATTCAATGCAATGGCACCATGATTTGGTGTGGAAATCCAGAGGCTTTTGGTGCACTACTGAAAGTAGCTTCTCAACCTATTCGATTAATGGATTTGATACCATGTAAAATTCTATGTCACAACATATCTAAGAGTTGAGTATACCTCGCAGAGAATGAATGAGCATAAAAGTTGAATAACATTGAAAAATGCAGTAAAAAAGAGCAGAGAAATAATTATGTAGTAGAACTCAGATAGGAGCAGAATAATGTCACATGATCTAATAATCAGTATAATCAACAATGATGTTACAATGGAGATAATTCAAATCACAAAGGAGAATTCGAACCTCAGTTGGTCTAGCATAGGGATTATCACCACTAGAGTGCTCCAGAAGACTCAAACTCAATTGAATTGAACCTAAACTCAAATAACTGAAGTCACAATCAGTTAACTAACTAAGGAGGGCGCAATAGTGATTTTTTCATGTATGTAAATCAGAAATGGGTGCACGATGCGACAATTAGTGGCATCTGGAGCTCTAACCCCCCACAAGAGTCAGCTAACTCAGGTGGACTGCACTGGAACACTCAGTTGGTTCCTATAAAATAGGGAACTAATTGAAGTGGTCCTAAAATGCTGCATGCAGGGATCAGAAGGTGGTAGATGGATCCTATATTACATATGTACACCACTAGGGGGAAAATGACATCATCAACAACTAGGAAAAATAAATAATGCTAGGTAGGACAAGGATGGAGTATTAAAATATCCTAACAAAAATTGCAACTGAATTGCATAAGGGCATTCCTTTATTTTTGGATTGCTCTATTATCTAACCCACTCTAGCTCATGGAAAAGCTAGAATTTGAACTACATGTTGATTTCAACATTATCAATACAATAAAACAATTTATGGCATGCATTTTTCTCTAACGAAAAACAAAATATTTTCTATTCCATTAAAGAGCAAGAAATGCATTCTAAAGGTATTCTATGCACTATAAAATTTATAGAAATAACTAGAGCTCTTCCAAACCATTGAAATTTTTAATATATAATTTCTTCCTTTAATATGCTCGTAAGTCTACATGTGGCCTGCAAAATAAATATTAGATATACATGTAGTAGAAGTTGTAACCTTTCCAAAGAGAATATTTGAAACATAAAATATATCAACACTGACCATCATTAAACCAAATCAAATATTTCATCTATCTAAGAGCTCAGATCCAAGTTGTTGATAATCACTTGTCCATCCAATGTTTTTTCAATGACAAATTGCCCCATATGGGGAAAGTAGACCTTCCTTTTATAAAGCATATTCCAAGGAATTGTGCTCTTGAAAATTGTAAATCATTTAAATATTTTTTTTTATTTTTTTTATCAAAGCCCCCCCAAAAAATTCATCCCAATAAGAGCTCAAATCCCAGGTATTTACAATGCCATGTTAGTCCATTTTTTATTCAATGACAACCTGCTCCATAGGTGAAAATATACCTTCCTTAGATAAATGATCTACCAAAGAATTGTTCCTTTGAAATATGTAATTCATTGAGAATATCATTCTTATATTTGTTGGATTAATCATCGAAATACTTTTATTTAGATTAATCTATTTCATACTTGTAGTTATTAGTTGTAAAACTAGTATGTAGTATAAAATATAGTCAATTTGTATGAAAGTTAGGCATAGTAAAATGAACGCAAAACTTCGTATGCATGGAATTTTATGAAATCAAGATTACATGCTTCAATTTAGATATATGTTTGACAAAAACCTCTTTGAAATTTCAAGGAATCAATGTATAATATATGAATTAAACATGCAAAGTAGGCAATTTCAGTATTTTTACATAAAAATTGTCATGATAGAAAAATGCACGTACATGCTTCTTATTTGGGTTATTTTTAGAGATTCCAGTTGGAAATAGTGTATCTCCTCATTTTACATCATCATTAATTATGATATTTTAATTTTGCATCCAAAAATATACTATTTTGCAAAAAAAAATCAAGTTTCCTAGATTTTTGAAAATGCACATACATGCACACTAAAATGCATGCACATGCCTCATAATGAATTCAAATTGAGTGTCTCAAGTTGGATAATATTTATTTATTCATCCTATACCATTATACACTTCCACATTTTCATATTCTATTTCAAGAGTGGTTTTTCAACAAGAATGATATATTTGCATTAAGTATGTGGTATATAACGGAGCCAATTTTTATCAAAGTTAGACATAGTAAAATGCACGCCAAACATACTTTGTACACATGGCCTCTTATGAAATTAATATTACATAATTGAATTTAGATGTATGTTTGAAAAAATCATCTCTCATATTTCTAGGGATCAATGTATAATGTCTGAATTAAACCTGCAACGTTGGCAATTTTAGTATTATTACATAAAATTTCTCACCTTAGAAAAAATGCAAGCACATGCTTATTTTTGGTTTAGCTTTAGCGATTCTAGTCGAAAAAATGTATTTCCTCATTTTACATCATCATGAATTACAATATTTTAATTTTTAGTTTGAAAATATCCTTGTCTACAGAAATTTCAAAGTTGCATAGATTTTTGAAAATGCACGGACATGAACACTGAAATGCACACACATGCATCATAATGAAGTGAAATTGAGTGGTTCAAGTTGCATAAGATTTATTTCTTCATACTATACAATTATAAACTTCCAAATTTTCATTTTATGTCAAAAGAATGGGTTTTCAATAGGAATGATATATTTGCATTAAGTATGAAGTATAAAACAATCAATTTTTATCAAAGTTAGGCATATTAAAACGAACACAAAAATTTGTACACGTGGCCTTTTGTGAAATTAATATTAAATTCTTTAATTTAGATATGTGTTTGGAAATAACCTCTCTCATATTTCTCGGAATCAATGTATAGTGTCTGAATTAAACCTGCAAAGTTGGCAATTTTAGTATCTTACAGAAATTTGCTAAAATTAGGAAAATGCACACACATGCTTCTTATTTGGGTCACTTTTAGTGATTCTAGTTTAAAATGATGTATTTACTCAATTTACATCATCAAGAATTATAATAATTTAATTTTCAGTTTGAAAATGTCCCCATATACAAAAATTTCAAAGTTGCCTAGATTTTTGAAAATGCACACACATGCCTCATAATGAACTAAAATTGAGTGCCTCAAGTTACATACGTTTTATTTCTTTCTCCAATACCCTTAAGCAATTCACATTTTCATATTTTATCACAACAATGGTTTTTCATCAAGAATGATATTTTTGCATTAAGTATGCAGTATAAAATTGAGCCAATTTTTATCAAAGATAGGCATAGTAGAATGCACACCAAACTCTCTACACATGGCCTTTTATGGAATTAATATTACATTCCTAAATTTAAGGATATGTTTGACCAAAACCTATCTCATATTTCTAGGAATGAATCTATAATATTTGAATCAAAACTACAAACTTGGCAATTTTTGTATTTTTACATAAAGTTGCTTTGCTCAAACAAATGTAGACACATGGTTCTTATTTGGGTCATTTTTATTGATTCTAGTTGGAAATGATGTATTTACTTATTTTACATCATCATGAATTATAATGTTTTAATTTTGAGTATGAAAGCTTCATAATGGAGTGAAATTGAGTGGTTTAAGTTGGAGAAGATTTATGTATTCATCCTCTACCCTTTTATACTTCCATATTTTTATCTTGTGTTAGAAAATTCTCTTTTGAGCAAGAATACTTGTAGTTATTCCCTGCAAAGTTAAGTGTGCAACATAAAATAGTCAAAATATTTCAAATTTAGGCGTAGGAAAACACCCCCATACACATGAAATTAATATTATATACATGAAGGTATATATATTTTTGATAAAAGCCTATCTCATTTTTCTGTAACTCAATGTATGGTGTCTACAATAAACATAGAAATTTGATGATTTTAATATTTTTACATAAAATTACATAGGTTATATAAATGCACACACATGCTACATGGTCTTAACTCTGAGAGGAAAAAAGTACGTTTCAAGAAAGGGTATTTGAGTCATTTTAGTAATTCATGTTGAAAAATAAATATAATTATGATAATTTATGTATTATACATATAATTATGCATAACTTGAAAGTTTCATGTTCATATTTGAATTTAATGGCTAAACTATAGTAAGTTTTTTATGTAAAAACATACTGTAAATATGTAAAAATGGTCTTAGAAAAATGGAAGCCATGGTTATATTAGAGGTACTTTATTTAAATTAATACATTTTCCTTGATACACACACACTTTTGAAAAAAACCTCCTTCGTATAGTGATTTTCAAAATTGCGCTTTTTTATGTTTTCAACTTAATTTTCCTAGTTCAGTAAAATGTACGCACAACTCTCATTTTTTAATTTTTTTTAATTGAGCTCAATTTGATATTGTGTTTTGTATTATTTTACACCCTCATGTACCGTTATTTTTTCAATTTGGGTTAAAATAATTCATGTTGCGAAAAACACTACAAGGATTCCTTGTAAATGTGAAATGCCCACTTAGTTCAGTGAAATGCGAGGCTAAGTTCTATTCTTAGGTTGTTTAAATTGGAGAAGATATTTTTCCTCCTCCCAAATTCTTTTTTTAGTAAGAACATAACTTTAATTAAATGAAAACAATATTGTACCCAGAGTAAAAAATGGTGAAGAGTACTAAGTAGACTGAATATCTCTAGTTGTTACGTGTTTACAAAAACCACTCGTCCCCTTACATGACCTACATCTAACTTCCCAAAACCAAAAGACCCTATGAACACCCCTGACCTGAAAGTATTGGCTTAATGCCATTACAAAAAACATATATCCCCATAACCTTAATTGCATGCTCAGAAGTGAATACAAAAACCAAAATGAAACTAGGAAAGAAAACCAAATAGCCACCTTACCCAACACCCCTTTCCCCATATTCCCCTACGTCAAGGAATTTTTCCTTGCCATCCTGAGCCGTGTGTGCCTTATCCTCATCCTCTTCCTATGACGTCTTTCCAGCTTGGGATTCCTCCATGCATATTGTTTGTTAGGATATTTGGACACTTAGGAGTTGGTTAAGATCAACTTGTGTAATATATCCGTTAGGTAAAGTGTGTTTCTTTAATATGCATTAGTATGCATTTGTAAATATTTAATCTGACGGTCATGATATGTTCTAGACAGAGAGTGATCCGATGAATCAACTTCTTTTAGATCATACATACCCTTGATCCGTGGCTTAACACCCGATTGGTCCATGATCTCTATTTAAAGAGCATGGAGGGTCATTATCTAGTTGATCGATTATGAGAAGCTCATTTGTAACTTTCTTTCTTTTGCATAATAAACTGCTCCGTAGAAGCTATTTGGCCAGGGTCGTGGAGTGTTTCCCTCTCGAGGCTTTAAACCACGTCAAAAAATTATGTGTTGATCAATGATCTGTTTGTGTGAAGTGGTTTCTATAGGTGTTCGATCTTTTGGGGGTACCCTCTGTACTCGAACATGGTATCAGAGCTTTTATGAAGAGCCGCTTCCGGTTATGATCTGGATCTTGAACTGTTGTTGTCGAAACTTGAAAGGGTTTCTAGTTCTGGTATTTTTGTGCATTTATGGGATGTGGGAGGTGTTCCATTGCTTCTGGAGCACCGTTTCTATTGGAAAATAGATTTCATTTGATCGAAAACGGTTTTCGGTTGCTTCAGAAACACGTATTTCATCAGATCTAAAGGTATAATGTTACAGTGACGTTTTTTTTATTTTTATTTTTTAAAAATCTTATCTCATATTTGATCAGTTTTTATTATTAGATTTTTTTAGTTTCGGATTGTTGCTTTCCCTTTTTGCGTATTCTCTTTTCCGTGCACCTTCTGCGATCTCGGAAAATCAGAAACAGAAAGGGAAAAGGGTTTTTCACGGCTTCATATGCTCTTTGCTGTGCACCTTGTGCGATCTCCGCAAATCAGAACAGAGAGAAAACATAGAATTTCCGGGAAAACTAACGAGATCTAACCCCAAAGTGTGGAATAATTTTTTTTGTTTCGGTTTGTGGTGTGATTTGTAGGAAAAGAGGCTAGCATGGAAACCGAGAGGGAAGAGTTTTAAAAAAAACCTCTTCCTCTTTCCCTTCTTTTACATACCTTTTTATATTAGCTCACTTGGTTCAAAGTTGCTTTATTCCTTAATAGGTCTTGACTTCAAGTCTTATTAAGTTACTTTAAGTAAAAGTGCATGCAATTTCTAATTTTAAGTTACTTTATTGTAAAAGTGCATCTCAATTAAATAATAAAAAAAATATATAAAAAGTGAGTCACTTAAGTTCTTTTTTTGCTGCACTATTTGAAGTATCATTGTAAAAGTGAAAATCACTTATTTTACAAAAGTGATTCACTTAAAGCAACTTTCTTGTAAAGTGATTTTCAAAGGTTTATCTTGGGAAGAGGGGGTTCTTTTTTTATCTGCCACGTCACTATTGGGGACATCTTTAACATTTTCTTTATTTAAGCATAACTTCATCATACGGAGTCAGTTTTCAGTGCCATTTTTTTTTAAACTGCCTATTTTTTTGAGCTCTTCACATCCAGACTATTGGTTTTTTTGTTTTTATAGCCATTAATTTTACAACATGGCCGCCCCTTTTGATATTCTACTTACCAGTTCCAACTATTTTTCATGGAAATCTCGTATGGAGGATGTTCTATGAAGTAGGGAACTTTTCAGAATTACCTCAGGGAAAGAAATAGAACCCACTGATGATGATAAGAAAATAAAATGGGAAAATAGATGTGACGAAGCTCGTGGATGGATTGGGATGTCAATCTCTACTGATTTGCGATTCCACATATCTGGAATTGATGAACCTGATACTGCCTGGGACAAGTTGGAATCTGTGTTTGGTAAACACAATGAAATTTGAGGTCATCAACTTGAAAAAGAGTTGATTTATTTAAATCCAAGTGATTTTTCATGCATTCAAGATTATTTATCTAAGTAGAAAACTCTTAAACTCTTATGTGAAGAATGCAAGATTAAGAGGGAAGACAAACAATGCATTTATCACATTCTTTCAAAACTTGGACCTGCATATTTTGTTTTTGTATCTACATTTTACTCCATGAAAGAATCCTTGACTACACCTAGCTATCAAGAACCTAGTTTTGAATCATTTTGTGCTTCCTTAATTAGAGAGCAAGATAAGGTCATCCATCTTGGAATAATTAACAATACAAATACATCTGGGAAAGCCTTATTGTCCCAACAAAAAGAAAAGTCCAAGCCTCCCAAGAAACAAAATTTTCGCAATAATAAGTCAAACAAGGGTCCCAAACCCTCTTAGTTAGGTCCTTCTTTAAAAAATGACAAAGGATATAAGCCAAAAGAAAACAAGACTGAGTGTCATTGCAACTATTACGGGAAAGGTAATCATGATGAATCTAAGTGTTTCAAGAAGATGGCATCTTTGGAAGTAGCAATGAAGAAGCACCACATCAGCTTAGATTCACCTTCAGAATCTACCTCTCATGAACATACACTTTGTGCTTCTAGTTATTCTTATAATGCATCTTCTTCTTCTACTTCAAATGAATGGCTCATTGATTCTGGAGCATCTTATCATATGGCTAAGGATCAAGCCATCTTTTATACTATGCATGAATGTAACACCAAACAAATATTTGCTGGTGATGATAGATCTCTAAGTGTTGTCGGATCTGGAACAGTTCTAGTAAATAATGGTCATTTTAGTGATGTACTATTTGTTATCAGTTTATCAAATCACTCATTCTGGTGAAGGTAAAACTGTGATGTTTACACCTCACCAAGTTGTAATCAAGGATTTTAAAGATCCTCAACATGTCCTAGCTACTGGAATTGTTGATGATATTACCAGGTTGTACAAATTTAACAAATTTGGGTCATCACCTTTTCCTTCAGTCTTTGTTGCTCATAATGATAACTTGAGCAAACTTTGGCATGAGTGATTTGGTCACTTAAATTATCACTCATTGCAATAACTATGTAAAGACAATATGGTGACAGGTCTTCTGATGGCATCTTGCAGGGATGGTGTTTGTTCTGGTTGTGTACTCGGAAAACATTATCGGGACATTTTTGACAAACGTGCCTCTTGGCACGCCTCGGTTCCCTTGGAGCTTGTGCATAGTGACTTGTGTGGTCCTCTTCCATCTGCTTCCTTTTCTGGTTTCAAGTATTTATTAACTTTCATTGATGATTACTCTAGACGCACTTGGGTTTATTTCCTAAAACTTAAGAGTGAAGTATTTAACATGTTCTTGGCCTACAAGATCCTTGTTGAAAAACAATCTAGTCATCAAATTATTAAGTTAAGATCCAACAATGGAGGAGAATATGTTAATGTCAAGCACTCTAATTGCAGATAATTAAATATCAACACACAGAGCGTATGAAATTTATTGTCAACCCGAGAAAGTCTTTTTATTTCAAAGGACAAGTGCACAATATATGCTTAAACACTAAACCATTAGCAATAAATACTTCTATATTCTATCATTCATGTTCATCCCCAGAATCTTAAGCGATCCAAAGCCTTCTCACTGCTATAATTCAAATCCTCTCTATCATGCATCAACTAAAAATTAACATCAGATCTAATGAACAATAGGAAGGAATCTCCTTTATATCCTAGAACGATCACTTGCCTGATCTAATCAACCTGGAAATTGTAAGCAAAAACTGAGCAGTAATCTAGAAATCCAATTGTGAAATAATTGAGTTAACTGTTCTAAGAATATTAAATTGCAGAATGGAAATCAAGCAACACACAATCAGAACGATAAATTGTAAGAAATCAGGGGATCGCAACTCAGCTGTAAGATGAACACAAGTGTGTATGATCTGTAATTGAATTGTATATAAAGCAAACCTTACTCAGTCGACTGTTATTCTACACCATCTACCAAACTCACAGAAATATGATCCTTAACTATACTGAAAATTCACACGATAAATATTGCTGCTGCGTACAAAAGGAAGAACAAAGCATCACACAACAAGAAAGATGAAATCCTAATTTAACACAGCAATCTCTGTGGAAGACGGGCCCAGTCTTCACACAGAGACGCTGGTTGAACAACACTCTCTTTAACTCAGAAGCAACTCCTTATATTAACAGAAGGATGAGTACACAGTTTCGGCTTGAATGCTAATACAAGATGAATTAATTAATTGCTGTCCAACCCCTCAGTCGAGGTAATTCCCCATATTTATACATACAAATTGCAACATCTAAACCTATAATTGGGCAGCCATGAAGATCTCTGATCTTCAGGCGCCCTAAATGATCTAGCTGTTACGATACGTGGCAGAACTACAATATCCAAATATGAAAGAAGTATTAATTGTTCCAAGAGTGACGGTCCTTCCAGCTCACAGCTGGATTTGAGCAGCGACATACTTAAGATAGTCCTTCTGTTACAGTTGCCTTGCCACGACTGTGCCTTGATTGACGATTTAAGCCCCAAGGATCCTTCCACAAGCGATGAACGCTCCTTCATGACTTGTTCAACTCCGATCTTCCTGCAGTCTATTGTCTTACTACCTTCATAAATCGCATCATGTTAGCACAGATTAAGAGATGAACAGCTTTAATCATCACAATCATAAGTATTAACACAATAAAACAATAATCAGCCATACCTTGGTAATTTGGGGAATAGATAAGGATAATAAGTTGAATTTCCAAGGTAGTTGGTGTAAGACAAAGGAAGGGATGATGATAAATGATGGTAAAAAAGGGCCAATTCTGGGCTCAACATCTCCCCCCAACTATCCTGTTGCATGTCCTCATGCAACAACCTGCATCTGAATCTTGCACTGAACCTTGTCCAGGCAAGAGGAAAGAATGTAGATAAATCAGGCATCCCCTCTATCTTTTTGGAAAGCTTCTGTGAGCAACCCAGCATCTTCCAACTTCACTGTTCCCCTTCCACTGCTACTTGCTAATATCTGCAGTTCTCTTATGCTATGCCTGGGGAAGTTGAAAAGACACACTCAATCTGAATCCAACTCAATGATACCTGTAGGGGATGGAAGCACTGGTTCTTGTGGGACAGTGTCTTCCAGCGCATCTAATCTTAACAAGGGAGTTGCTGGTTCTTGTGTAACAGCAACATCCCTCAAACCTTCTTCAGCAGCTGCCTTTATTGCTTTTGGAGACACTGGTTCTTGTGTAACAGTGTCTTCTTTGTCATTTGGCTGCTGAGATTGGATATCCTTTTCAAATTGCGGCTCCTCCTCCAAGATTTCAGTGTCACCTGAGCAGGGTGTCTGTACCTGTTCATCATCACTCCATTGTGTATCAGGAATGATATCTACTCCCGGGTTATCTCCCAACTGCAGTTCAGGGGTTCTTGCTGCAGTATCCAAGGATGTTGGTTCTTGTGTGACAACATCCTGGCTTACATCTTCATCTTTATTTTGCTGCAGCTCCTCTTCTATGAGTTCTGTATCATGAGAGCTTTCTGGGGTCACCACCCAGAGTTCATCGTTGAATGCCAGAATATCCTCTGTCCCAGCTTCTTCTCCTGTCTGCTCAGTCGGTTGGACGGTCAAATTCAGGGTTGCTGGTTCTTGTGTTACAGCATCCTGTTTCAACTTATCACTGTCCTGCATTTCCGTTTCTTCTTCTAAAATTATTGTGTCCTGGGAACGTTCTGGGGTTACAGCACAATATTCTTCACTATCCTCCAGAGTATCCCTTGGCTCCATGATTTCCGTGTCATGGGAACACTCTGGGGTCTCACTATACTCTTTTATAAGCTCCAGGGCATTCTTCATCTCCCGTTCTTCTCCCATTTGTTCTATGATTTCTATGTCGTGGGAGCATTTTGGAATTGCCATACATTCCTCATAAATTTCCAGGGCATCCTCCACTCCCTGTTCTTCTCCCATCTGTTCTATGACTTTTGCATCATGGGAAGTAGCAGCTGCAGCAAGGATGTTTAAAGGTGCTGGTTCTTGTGTTGCAGCATCCTCTTTCTCCACTGCTTTCCCTTCTGTGGCTACAGGCTGTTGTGCTGAATAGGTGCTAAGTAAAATTTTATGGCCTGCTTCCTTAAAGATCTCCCCACAGGTGGGGCAGAGTATTCGCTCATCCTTTTCTCCAGCTTCAGCAGAAGCTGTTTCCTCCACTTGGTCTGCAGCCTCTATTAATGTATACATCTTTCTTCCACCCTGCTTTTGGCAGATTTCCTTCCATGTTTCCAGCTCCTTTCTAAGTGCTTGGAGGTCCTCTTTCAGCATTGCATTCTCATACAAGAGTCCCTCAACTCCCGGCTCTTCCTCCACTGGCCTTTGTTGAGCATCCCTCGGTTTTGGTGTAAGGATTGGGGGTTCAACCTGTGTCTCTAAGGTTGCCCATTTTGTTCTAGCTGCCTCTGCTGCTGTAATTGACCGAGTTCGCTTCCTTCTAATTGGTGCCACTAAATCAAACTCATTGGTGGCCCTCTTCCTTTTCTGCGGCGTTTTCTTTTGTGACTTCCCTTTCTGTAATGTTTCTTCTCGTGGAGCTGGAATATAGGGAGGTAAGACTGAAGTTAAGGGAACATTTCCCTGCCCCCCATGCTGTTCTTCTTCAATCACAGCTCCTCCTCCTACCCATTCCGGTGAAGACTCAATTGTGACCAGCTCGATATCTTCTTCCATTGCTCTGGCTCCGTCATATTCAGGTTCCATTGTCGCAGCATTTGATGCTGCTCCAATTTCACCTTCTGCTGCCGGAGCTGCCCTGTTGTCTAGGTTTTCCACGAGGGTTTCATCTACATTGTTGCCTGACAGCTCTGTTTGTGCTTCCCCTCGCTCTCCTTCAAATGCCGTGTCGTCCCCCACTGGTTCTGCTTGTGATGGGGATTCATCAACTTCAAATGGCTCTGCCTGTGCCCCTATTTGTTCTTCCTCTGTGGTTTTGTCAACCCCTGATGGTCCTGCCTGTGCCCCCTGTTGCTCTTCCTCCGTTTCATCCCTCCCGGATGGTCCTGCCTGTGCCCCCTGTTGTTCTTCCTCCGTTTTATCCCTCCCCCCAACTTCACTGGAGGAACTCCGGTCCTCCTGTTGTGGCGGAACCGGCAATTGCTGTAATGGAATGACCCTCAAGGGAACAGGTTGCTGTGGCCGGGTAATGAATTGCTCCCATGTTATATTATGTTGGGCCAGGGTTCTTATAATAATTAGCTTAATGAGGCCATGGTGGGTGAGGGAGGATAATGGGTGCTTTGCAGATTGAACGAATGTTGCCATATGGCGCAAATCATGCAATAGATAAAATGGAATATTTAACAAAATGCCATGACGGAGATGAGAAAGCAAAGGAAGTTCAGAGTTGTACACAGTTTGGTATCTACCTTCGCAAGTTATGTATTTCTTGAGGAAGATAGCGACCTGGTCCCATGGCTGCGGCAGTGACTTCAATGCAATCCCTCTCCTGGATGCTTCAACTTGTTCCCCTGGAAGTAAAAATTGTTCATGTGCAACTGTTGCAGGAACTCGACGGTTAAACCAAGGTTTTCCCACCAACGGGATAGCTGTAACCTCGGATATGATGACCTCCGAAACATCTATACACAGCCCCCACACCGTGGAGTGTGTTTTAGTAAGATTCAATGCGAATTGCAGGGCTGCGTCTCGATCGAATCCATCCAGTCGTTCAAAGAACTCGACCCAGCCAGCAGCTTGAAAAATGGCCAGAACCTGCAAATTCCGTCTAAGTTCCCGGGTATTGAAAGGTTCATGGCGAACTGGAATGCCCATGGTCCTGGCTGCAAGATAAAACTGCTGTTCGACAGAGTACAGGATCCAGAATGGAAGTTGCAGCGCGGAGAATGCACGAATCGTTGAGCGGAGACGTTGAGCGAATGAACAAATTCGGAAAGTTAAGCGCAGAGAGGAGTTTAAAATTTTCATGCCGAATTGGGGAAGGTGGCAGTTATTAGTATTACGTCGTACGAGGGAAAGGTTCAATCAGATATAAATGGTGTTACGAGTGAAGGTACGGCCAATCTCGTTTACATGATATCAATACTTAATCACGTGATAAATGAAAGCCATACCTCATAAAACTGTGCGTCGGAAGGCTGCGGAAACTGGTGGAGCATGGAGTTGGTGACGTCACGGAGCCGAACGCGTGCACAGTCAGACGTGGAATCATGATGACTCGGATAAGGCACTAATTTCCTTCGCCGGTAAAACACAAGGCGTCGCATCCTCCGGGTTTGAAATAATGAGTTTGCCGGCAGGACTGAGATGAATCAGCATCATAATTAGCAGGTTGAACAATCCTTCTGTTAACACGGGAGTTACCACTGCAAGTTGCCAAAGAAATGATCACACGGCCGATGAAAAAGCTTGTTGCAGCTGACAAGAAAGAAGTTACAGCCATCGGGAAAGAATTCGCGGCAGCCGGAAAAAGGTTCACGATATCCGGGAAAAATTACGGATGTCACGGGAAAATTTTACAGCGGCGGAAAAGACTTACGGCTGGCGGGAAAAGATTTTACGACTATGGAAAATATGTCGCAGCCGCTGGAAAAAAATGACAGCTGTGGTGTGGAAGTGACTTGGTCAATGAGGTGGCGGCCGCCGAGAAAAAAGGTGACAGCCGGGAAATGATGTGGCGGCTGCAAGAAAAAGATGTTGCAGCCGCCGAAGTTACAGCCGCCGGGATTGCAGCTGCCGGAAAAGATTTGACGGCGGACGGAAAAAAAACATTACGGCTACCGGGAAGTGAAATGGCCGTGGCTAGTAAATGGAATGGCAGCTGTGGAAAATGAGATGGCAGCCGTGGAAAATGAGATGGCAGCCGTGGAAGATGAGGTGGCCATAGCTGGTGAATGAGGTGGCAACCATGGGGACGATGAGGTGGCAGCCACGGAAACTGGAGTTGTAGCCGCCGATGTTGCAGCCGCTGATGTTGCAGCCGCTGATGTTGCAGCCGCAAATGTTGCAGCCGCCGATGTTGCAGCCGCAAATGTTGCAGCTGCCGAAATTGCAGCAGTCGAAAAATATTGACGGCTAACGGAAAGGGGATTATGGCTACCGGGAAATGGAGAATATGGTTGCCGGAAAAGGATATACGGCTGCCGGAAAATATGTTGCAGCCACCGGAAAATATGTTGCAGCTGCCGGAAAATATGTTGCAGCTGCCGATTTTTTTTTTTTTTTTTTTTTTTTTTTTTTTTTTTTTAACGCAAGGACGGCACAAAGAGATTTTCATTAATGGCCCCAAACTGATCGTTCTCCTGGCGCTCGCCTGAAAATTTTTTCTTAAAAGACAACAGCAAGCAAAGAGATCAAATGCAAAGAGAAAAAAAACGACAACTATACGCTACAGCAAGAAATTATTTATGTACAGCAAATATGATTTTCATTTTAAGATTTGGTAAAGGTAGAAAAATGTTCCTGCTCTGGTGCCAATTGGTAGTTTGGATCAGCAGCAATCTGTGAAATGAATGCATCTTTCGAAATGGGCTTCCAATACAGTCGCAGCCTGTGGCCATTAACAAGTAATGGCATACGGTTTTCATCAATGGTGACCAGGCGAACAGTGCCGTTGTCAAATACCCTGTCAACCAAATATGGACCCAGCCATCTTGTGCGTAATTTCCCTTTGAAATCTTTCTTGAATCTAGAGTCGTACAATAGTGCCCAATCTCCTTCATGGAAGATTTTCTTTTTGATGAATCGGTCATGCCAGTTGGATCTCTGTTGCTGAAGCAGCACAGTCTGGTCTACCGCAGCTAACCGTTTCTCATCCAATTCATTCAATTGATTCAATCTTCTTTTCTGGGCTTCTGCTACATCCAGGTTCATTTCAATGGTTGTTTTCAGGGTCTTGATCTCAAATTCAATTGGAAAGATGGCACTCTTACCATACACCAGATCATAGGGAGAAAAGCCCGTGGTGTTGTGCCAAGTCGTGCGATATGCCCACAGTGCTTCTGGAAGTCTGTCAGCCCAATCCCTTCGATGGCTTTTAACTGTTTTAGTAAGGATTGCTTCGATAACTTTATTAGTGCTTTCCACCTGACCATTGGCCTGGGGATGATAAGGTGAAGCTATCTTGTGCTGCACATGATACTTCCGGAGCAAGGATTCAAATTGGTGTGAAATAAATTGTGGTCCGCCATCGGTAACTACTTCCTTTGGTACTCCAAAACGGGTAAAAACTTCACTGTACAGGAAATCAATCACCGCCTGGTCGTTTGCCTTAGCCAAAGCTACAGCTTCTACCCACTTAGTCATGTAGTCTGTACACACCAAGATTTAAACCTTCTGTTTGGAGGGAGGGTTGATAGGACCAACAAAGTCCAATGCCCATCTATCAAACGGTTCTAGTACCACTTGAGGCTGTAAAGGCATCTGATCTGTCTTATTAGGTTGGCCCATCCTTTGGCAGCTGTCACAGGACTGAACATATTTTTTAGCATCTCTGAACAGTGTCGGCCAATAATAGCCCATCCGCAACGCCTTATGTCCTGTTCTTTTATCTGCAAAGTGTCCTCCGCAAGGTTCATCGTGACAGGCTTTCAGTATATGAAAGATCTCATCTTCCCTTACACATCTTCTAATTTCAAGATCAGGTCCTGTGTAAAAGAGATGGCCTTTGAGCCAACAATACCTGGCGCTTTGCTGAATAATTTTTCTTTTCTCTCGTTTAGACATATGTGGCGGAAGCTTCCCTGCAGCCAAATAATTAGCAACGTCTGCATACCAGGGTGAATGAGCTGAGAGTGCGAATAAATGTTCATCCGGGAAAGCATCCTCAACAGGTGAACTGTCATCACTGTTAGTAAATCGTGATAAAAAAATCAGCAACAACATTTTCTTTTCCAGGTTTATCTATAATAGTAATATCAAATTCCTGTAATAATAAAAGCCACCTGGTTACTCTGGCATTAGTGACAGGTTTATTCATTAAATACTTAATAGCAGAGTGATCAGTATGCACAAATGTAGGATACCCAGTAATGTAATGCCGAAACTTATTAATGGAATAAACAATAGCAAGGAATTATTTTTCAGTAACAGTATAATTTAGTTCAGCAGGGGCTAAGTTTTCACTAACATAATAAATAGCATAAGGTACTTGACCATCCTGCTGTCCTAGTACTGCTCCAATGGCGGTATCAGAAGCATCTGAAGAAATGTGGAAAGGTATGGTCCAATTGGGTCCCCTTAAAATAGGGGCTGTGGACAGTTTCTCTTTGAGCTCATCAAATGCTGTCTGGCAAGCTGTACTCCATACAAACTGTGCGTCCTTCATTAACAATGAAAACAAAGGCGAAGCAAGTTTGGAGAAGTTTTCTATGAATCTTCTGTAATACCCAGCATGTCCCAGAAAACTTCGCACCTCTTTCTGAGTTGAAGGGATTGGTATATTTTTTATCACCTTAATTTTTGAAGGATCCACTTGAATACCATCAGTAGAGATGAAATGTCCTAATACCACCCCCTCACTCATCATCATGTGGCATTTTTCAGTGCTCAGTGAGAGGCGAGCCTGTTCACAACGAATTAAAACTTTCTTCAAATTTTCCAGTGCTTCCTCAAAATCCCTGCCATAAGGAGTAAAATCATCCATAAAAATCTCCATGCTATCATTAACCAACTCAGAAAATATGCCAATCACAGCTCTTTGGAACGTTGCAGGTGCATTGCACAATCCAAAGGGAAGCACCCTGTAGGCGAACGTTCCCCAAGGGCAGGTGAAGGTGGTCTTATCCTGATCCTCTGGAGCAATCTGAATTTGATTGTACCCACTGAACCCATCCAGGAAGGAGAAGAACTTCTTCCCAGATAGGTTATCAAGTACCTGGTCAATAAAGGGCAGAGGAAAGTGATCCTTTTGTGTAGCCTTGTTCAGCTCCCTATAATCGACACAGACTCTCCATTTACCATTTTTCTTGGGTACAATTACAAGTGGGGAAACCCACTCACTGTCTGAGATAGGATAAATGAATCCTGCTTCCAAAAGTTTCTGGATTTCTTCCTTCACTATATCCCTCAGATTGGGGTTCATTCGTCGTTGGGGTTGACATACAGGCCGGGAGTCATTTTTAATATAAATATGATGAGTGCACAGACTAGAAGGAATACCCTTCATGTCTGTATACTCCCAGGCGAATGCCCCCTTACGTTCCTTCAAGAGATTGGTTAGGCGCTTTTGTTCTTCTGAGGAGAGACCAGGATTGATGTTCAAAGTTCTTCCAGGTTCTACCTCAATAGGAATACTTCTTGAGTTTTTCAATACTGGGATTACGTTTGTGTCATTTGCTAGTGCTTCCTCCGTAAGCTGTTCTTGTTCTTCTTTACCGAGGGTACTGTTCAGGAGTTGATAAACTTCCTTGTCTACTGAAGCAGGTTCGCTAATGAAATTATTAATGGCATCGTCTTCTGTTTCGTTTTTGAAGGTTAGTGCCTTCCCTATTGTTAGTAATGGCTGAACATCTTCCTCTTCTTCCTGTTCTATCCAAAGGGAGGTTTCAGTTTCTAGACTCGGCCGTGCTGGAGGGTACAGGGTGAGGTTTTTGGTTTCCATGCCATTAGATATAGTCATAGATCCTGATCGACAGCTGATACAAGCATCGGCTGTAGCCAACCAGGGCCTCCCCAAAATCAATGGATGTCCCCCCAGCTGTGATTTAGGTTGTAACACCAGAAAATCGGCAGGGTATTCCCATGAGTCTACTGAAATAACAAGGTCGTCCAAAATCCCTTCGGGTCTGATAGTGGATCTGTCTGCCAATTCTAAGATAGTAGGGGTCGGTCTAATATTGGTGAATCCGAGCTTCTTTACAGTCTCCATCGTTATAACATTGATCGCAGCTCCTAAATCTACTAGTACGTTGGGTATCTGTGTTTTTCCTATGTGTACAGTGACAGTAGGATTGTCGGGATCCTCATACTTGGTTATAGGGGTTTTTCCAGTCATTAAAGCGGATAAATTCCCTATAACATGAACAGTAGGAGGATCTCTGGGTTTCCTTCCCGGTCTTTTAGTGCACAGGTCCCTAACAGTTCTAGCGTAGATAGGTACATCTTGAAGAGCTTGTAAAAGGGGAATCTTAACATAAAGATTCTTCAATTCTCCTAAGAGATTGAACTGAGGTTGCCCCCCTCTTTGTGGCAGCATCAATCTCTCAGGGTAAGGTGGTTGCCTTACCAACTGGGTAGGCTGCGTGTTATCCACTTTATCGTTTAATGTTTCAGCCCTCCCATCTGAGGGATGCTCAGCATCTTCAATGATAGGAACCGGATCAAAAGGATGCTGGGAACTCTCTCCTTTGTCATACACAGTTGGTGGAATATTTTCTGCAGTTCCACGTTCTACTACCTTTCCAGACCGTAAGTGAATATCATTACAAGGTACAGGGGAGAGAGAGTAGGCTGGCATATTGAGAGCTTCCAATTGCTGGACTGTTTTATTGTTTGGGTTAGGGTTAGGTTGGGCAGGCAGCTGAGGCCGTATTGGTATATTAGGCACAGGATTATTTTGCAGCTGTAGCTTCGACTGCTGAGGTGGGTATTGAGGATATTGATGAAATTGAGGATATGGAGGATACGGTAACTGCTGAGGTGGAGGTGGTTGAGGAAACTGGTTCCCAGGATGGAAGTTCCTCCATCCAGGAGACCATGAAGTAGGTTGGTGTGGAGGCTGTGTCCAAGGACTCCATGAATTATATCCTTGCATCGCAGGTTGAGGGGAATTCCACTGAGCATAATTTGAAGGGAATTGTGTATTCACATTTTGCATATTAGTATTCCAATTATTCAAATTATTCAAAAATGGAAATGAATCGGGAGACATACCTTGATTCCGGGGTTGCCAGGGTTTCTTATGTGCAATGAAGTAGGCTGAATCCGCCTCTGGAGTTGATGCCTGCAGAACAGCCTTTACTTGGGGCAACGTGGGGCAGTCCTTCATATCATGATTCAGCTCGCACAGCTGACACACTTGTACTTTGTCAAGAGGGCATTCCTTCAGTGGATGAGTCTTTCTACATCGGGGACAAAACACCCCCAGTGTGAGATCCTCCACTGCCTGTCTTTGCTTGGCCTTCAAGACGTCAATCTCTGAAGAGATAGAGCTCATCATTTCTGTTTTAAAGTTTTCAAGAAGATTGCCTATCTCTGCACGTGTAGCTCCCCCATTGGATGACTTCTGAGTTCTGTCGAAGACATCACGTTCCAGGTTATTTCGTTTATGCTGCTTATTATGCCTAGAAGATCCCCTGGAATATCTCTTACATAATTCCACAATTGTCTCAAAAGATTCTTTAGAGATATCCCCCTTTCCTAATAAATTTAGCATGTCTAAACAATCATCCCTGATTCCTCGGAGCAAGATTATCTTCAGCACATCTAGTCCCATGTTCGTCTGACCAGCTCTCTGCACATTGTACATCAACCTCTCCACAAAATCCTCCAAACTTTCATCCTCCTTCTGTACCATCTTGAATAACTCCTCCCTTTTGTCCCCGGTGTTACAATATTCTTGATATTTTTCCAGGAATACTTGCTTCATCTTATTCCAATTAGCAACAGTCCCTCCCCCAAGGCTCATGAACCATCGTAATGCATTGTCCTTCAGGGTGGCAGGAAAAAGCTTTAACTTTTGAGCATCTGTGATATAATCATAGCTGCGACAGAGGATATCGAATTCAAACAAGAATTGGTCTGGATCCTCTGCTGCCCTGCCATGGAAGCGGGGTAACACCGACGGTGAAATGTTTTTCATAGGAGCTGTCCCCTCTAGCTGCTGTATTGGGAATTGCAATGTAGCCATAGTTTCTGGCGGGGAATTATCTTCATGATGGTATTGTACCACTGCTTCTTCCTCTTCATTCTCATGTCTATTACTCATCTTTTCTCCTGTATCTTCTCCTTCGTTTGTTCCTTTGTTCTTTACCTCAGTTGTAACAGCTGCATATTCTTCGGTTGTAACAGCTGCGTATTCTTTGGTTGCAACAGCTGTGTATTCTTCGGTTGCAACAGCTGAATCAGCTGTTACTTCTTTAGCAGGAGTATATGCAGGAATCACAGCTGCTCCTGTATCTTCCACTGTAGATCCTGATGCTAACGCTCCAGGATCAGCAGGGCCTCTTTTGATAGGAGTCCCCTGTTGACGAGATCTGACAGCTGAATCAGTTTTGTCAACAAGGTCGTCAATGAATGTTCTTCTGCCCAGCGGTGGACCTCGACCACGACCCGAACCACCTGTACTGTTAGTAATTTGTGGGGTTTTGGGGGTCGGGAAGTGATCGCGTTTTACCCCCCTCGTATTCATACGAAGCAGATCATTTCAAAATCAACCAAAAGACTGACTAAAAGCAATTATCAGATCAACTAATGACTAGTGTTTAAATTTCATCCTTCCCCGGCAACGGCGCCAAAATGTCGAGCACTCTAATTGCAGATAATTAAATATCAACACACAGAGCGTATGAAATTTATTGTCAACCCGAGAAAGTCTTTTTATTTCAAAGGACAAGTGCACAATATATGCTTAAACACTAAACCATTAGCAATAAATACTTCTATATTCTATCATTCATGTTCATCCCCAGAATCTTAAGCGATCCAAAGCCTTCTCACTGCTATAATTCAAATCCTCTCTATCATGCATCAACTAAAAATTAACATCAGATCTAATGAACAATAGGAAGGAATCTCCTTTATATCCTAGAACGATCACTTGCCTGATCTAATCAACCTGGAAATTGTAAGCAAAAACTGAGCAGTAATCTAGAAATCCAATTGTGAAATAATTGAGTTAACTGTTCTAAGAATATTAAATTGCAGAATGGAAATCAAGCAACACACAATCAGAACGATAAATTGTAAGAACTCAGGGGATCGCAACTCAGCTGTAAGATGAACACAAGTGTGTATGATCTGTAATTGAATTGTATATAAAGCAAACCTTACTCAGTCGACTGTTATTCTACACCATCTACCAAACTCACAGAAATATGATCCTTAACTATACTGAAAATTCACACGATAAATATTGCTGCTGCGTACAAAAGGAAGAACAAAGCATCACACAACAAGAAAGATGAAATCCTAATTTAACACAGCAATCTCTGTGGAAGACGGGCCCAGTCTTCACACAGAGACGCTGGTTGAACAACACTCTCTTTAACTCAGAAGCAACTCCTTATATTAACAGAAGGATGAGTACACAGTTTCGGCTTGACTGCTAATACAAGATGAATTAATTAATTGCTGTCCAACCCCTCAGTCGAGGTAATTCCCCATATTTATACATACAAATTGCAACATCTAAACCTATAATTGGGCAGCCATGAAGATCTCTGATCTTCAGGCGCCCTAAATGATCTAGCTGTTACGATACGTGGCAGAACTACAATATCCAAATATGAAAGAAGTATTAATTGTTCCAAGAGTGACGGTCCTTCCAGCTCACAGCTGGATTTGAGCAGCGACATACTTAAGATAGTCCTTCTGTTACAGTTGCCTTGCCACGACTGTGCCTTGATTGACGATTTAAGCCCCAAGGATCCTTCCACAAGCGATGAACGCTCCTTCATGACTTGTTCAACTCCGATCTTCCTGCAGTCTATTGTCTTACTACCTTCATAAATCGCATCATGTTAGCACAGATTAAGAGATGAACAGCTTTAATCATCACAATCATAAGTATTAACACAATAAAACAATAATCAGCCATACCTTGGTAATTTGGGGAATAGATAAGGATAATAAGTTGAATTTCCAAGGTAGTTGGTGTAAGACAAAGGAAGGGATGATGATAAATGATGGTCAAAAAGGGCCAATTCTGGGCTCAACAGTTAACAAAAAGTTCACTACTTTCTGCACTGAACAAGGAATCCAACAACAACACACTGTTCCATATACACCACAACAAAATGGTGTAGCTGAACGGAAGAACCACACTTTAAAAGAAATGGTTAATTGTATGATCCAATCTAAGGGAATAAGTCTTCAATTTTGGGCTGAAGCCATAAATTGTGCAAATTACATAGTTAATCGCACCCCCACTAAAGCTTTACAAGGTATCACACTGGAAGAAACATGGAGTAAAACTAAACCTGATATAAGTCACTTTCGTGTGTTTGATAGTGAAGCATGGGTTTACATTCCGGATGAAAAACGGAAAGCATTGCAGCCTAAAAGTGAAAAGTGCATATTGTTGGATATTCTGAAGATGTAAAAGGTTATAGACTTCTTCAACAACATTCTCATGATATAATCATTAGAAGAGATGTTAAATTTGATGAAAATCTCTTGGTCTGCGAGCCTAACTCAGCGATTGTGCCATCTTTGGCCTGCGATCCTGATTCGGCGATTGTGCCTTCTTCTACTTCTAACTTCCCTAACATGTTTCCAACTCCAGTTTCTGATGATGACAGTGAGGATGAAAATCCACATCCGCCTACTCATATTCCTCCAGTTGCACCAACAAAAGTGCTTCCTCGATGGGTCCATTCAACACGTGAAGTAGCTGGTGATCTTGCTGATGATCCTAGAGATCAACGTCAAACACATTCTCAGTTTCAACGAGCCTCTTATCTTTTGACTCAAGTTTCTGAGAATCATGATCCAGAAACTTTTGCAGGAGCTTCAGGAAATCCAGATTGGGATGTAGCTCTAGATGAATAATATCGTTCCTTAATGGCGAATGATACTTGGGATCTTGTACCTCTTCCAAAAGGAAGAAAACTTGTCAGATGTAAATGGGTCTATAGAACTAAGTATGCATCAGATGGAAGTGTTGAATGACTTAAGGCAAGGTTAGTTGCCAAAGGTTTTTCATAAGTTGAAGGGAATGACTACAATGAAACCATTGCTCCTGTCGCAAAAATGAACTCCATCCGCCTTGTTCTTTCCCTTGCATCCTTACATAACTGGTAAGTCCATCAAATGGATGTCAAGTCTGCATTCCTACATGGTGATTTACAGGAGGAAATTTACATGGAACAACCTCCTGGATATGTTCAGAATAACTCTAGCCTTGTCTGTCGCCTTAAGAAATCCTTATATGGCCTTAAGCAAGCCCTTAGAGCTTGGTATGCCAAAATGGATAACTTTCTCCTTGACACTGGTTTTTCTAGATGTCATTCTGACCCCAATGTCTATACCAAGAAAGTAGGAAACCATCTCATCATACTTGTTCTATATGTTGATGACCTTATTCTTACTGGTAGTGACCCTAATATTTTAACCCATGTGAAATCCAGTATTAAGCAAAATTTTGAAATGTCAGACTTAGGACATTTGCATTATTTTCTTGGTCTCCAAGTCCTACAAACCAAAGAATGAATCTTTCTTTCTCAGTCTAAGTATGCTTGTGATCTTCTTCGTCACTTTCACATGGAATATTGTACACCATCCCCTTCTCCCTTCCAGTCTAGAGTAAAACTTTCTACCACTTGTACTTCACCTGAAGTAGATGCCACCTTGTATCGTCAGCTTGTTGGTAGTCTCTTATACTTGACTCATTCCCATCCTGACCTTTCCTTTGCAATTGGTCGTGTTTCCCATTATATGCAAACACCTCATGAAAGTCACTAGAAAGAAGCTAAAAGAATACTTCGATATATTCGAGGTACAATTCAGTTTGGGATTCATTATAGTATAGGGGGGAAACCTTTGTTGGTTGGTTTCACTGATTCAGATTGGGCCGGTGATCCTGATGATCGAAAGTCTATTGCAGGTTATGTTTTCAGTCTGGAACCTGCATCTATCACTTGGGCTTGTAAGAAACAACAAGCTTTTGCTCTTTCTTCAGCAGAGGCAGAATATTGAGCCGCAGTTAATGCCAATCAGGAAGCTTTATGGCTTCGACAGATCCTTTCAGAGTTTGGATTCGAGCAACAGCAACCTACTCCACTTTGGTGCAACAATCAAAGTGCCATCAAGCTCTCCAAAGATCCATTTCTACATCAATGCAGCAAACACATTGAGCTACATATGCACTTCATCAGAAATCTTGTTCATGATCGTGTTCTTGAAGTGCTCTTTTTCCCTATAGATGATCAAGTTGCAGACATCTTCACCAAGTCTCTTACAGAAGCGAAGTTTTCTAAACTTCTATCTATGTTAGGAGTTCAGGAATTTGTCATTGAGGGGGGATAGGCTCTAATGCCTCCTTCCTTCTCCTAATAGTGTCACTTTTGTAAATCCTTCAATCCTATCCCAAGTTGTTCTTAAGGGGGGATGTTAGGATATTTAGACACTTAGGAGTTAGTTAAGATCAACTTGTGTAATATATATGTTAGGTAAAGTGTGTTTCTTTAGTATGCATTAGTATGCATTTGTAAATATTTAATCCGATGGTCACAATATGTTATAGACATAGAGTGATCCGACATCTCAACTTCTCTTAGATCACCTACCCTCGATCCGTGGCTTAACACCCGATTGGTCCATGATCTCTATTTAAAGAGCATGGAGGCTCATTGTCTAGTTGATCGATTATGAGAAGCTCATTTGTAACTTTCTTTCTTTTGCATAATAAACTGCTCCGTAGAAGCTATTTGGCCGGGTCCGTGGAGTGTTTCCCTCTCGAGGGCACCGGGGGGGGGGGTCATTCAGTAAATTTGTTACATAGAACGATCGTTGGCATGATGTTAAAGAATATCCCTAATTTTACTAAATATTGAAAAATTCCTCCTATAATTTTATTGTTGAACCCCCCTCCCAATATGCCTTTCCAATTAAAAAAAGCCCCAGTTTCATGAGATATTATTGTATGTATCCATTTTTATCAACCCATTTTTAATATCCCCATTGTATCAGATTATCAAGTTGTAACAAACAAGATCCCTAACATGTCTTAGTATAAACAAACATGATGCTAAATAAAATAATAGTATAGTGCTAATAATGATCCCACCAGGATTGCAACGATGACTGATCAATTTGTAGGTTTGGATAGTGTAAGACCCAATGCAATAGTACTGGGAAGTAAAAATGTGTAAAAGGAAACCCAGTCAAGCGATCAACATAACAAAGAATATAAAAGGCTGATAGTCCAATAGTTAGTGTAATGCTTAGAAAATATGAGAATTGCATATGTTTCACACCACATTCTGCCAATATATCAATTTTATGTCATGTAAATATAAGTATAGCCATAGAGAGCTCATATTTTCTATAATCTTAATAAATTAAACTCCATAAAAAGTCAAAATTGAAACCCTTTCTTGGATAGACTCCCCTACCTTCCCATCAAAACAAACACTGTTGATGTTTGAACCCAAATGAACATAACAAAATTCCTCTTACTTTCCAATAATGCCATATGATCATGTGCATGCCTTGGATTTGGGTCATTCACAAGATGCAATGAATTTCCTCCACTTCCTCTTCATTTATTCTTGCAATCAAGGGAATTAACAATATTTAGTTACCTTGGGTTATATATCTAATTTTTTCATGGTAACGACAACACATAGGGTATGTAAATAAGGATTTAGATTTTCACCTATGTTCATGTCAATTCCAATACAATATTAAGATGGATACCTTGCATAAAATAATTGAAATTACAATTATGAATGTGCCAAATATAACTCAATCTAACAACTATTTCTAACTAGCAATGTGAAAATGTTAAAGAAGAATACAAAAAGTTGAAAGAAATAATTAGTCAAAAAAGATTGATCTAACTTTTCTTGGTTCTAGTGAGTCAAGAAAGATTGATCTCACTTTTCTTGGTTGTCATGGAGTAAGGTTTGATTGAATCTCACTACCCACCTAAAATCCAACCTAAAAAATGAAGAGTTAGATGTTTTACTCAAATGCCTACAAAAAATACAGTACAATTGTTCAACTCTGGAAATCTCAATTAGCTACATCTCTTAACTTAAAGATGAAAAACAATATAACATCAATTCAAACCAAGCCTAAATAAACTATTAAATGAGTATTACTCAAGTCCAGTAATTCAAAGAGACTTCCATCGATATTATCATTGGCACACTATTATCATATTTATACAAAACTTAGGATCATAAGCAATATCAAATAAAAATGGAGAGCCTTTAAATTTTAGGTGGGTACGAATTGATCCCATGAGTTGGAGGTATGAATCCATCTCACGATTTGGAGGTTATTCCTCAGCCCACCCAAATAAAATAACCCCCAATATTTATATTACTATGTCAAATTAAAAAACCCCCTTGACCCCTAATACATGGCAATATATTTTTAAGGTTTTAAAGAGTATTCAAACCCCCATAATGAATGGACGTGATATGATATTTCCTTGATAGTGAACCCCCCGTGCTCGAGGGTTTAAACCACGTCAAAACATTATGTGTTGATCTATGATTTGTTTGTATGAAGTGGTTGTTCTAGGTGTTCGGTATTTTGGGAGTACCCTGTGTACCCGAACACTATCATTGCCTTCGTCGGGGATGATGTTGATGCCTAAAACCTCAGAAGGTTTCCTTGGTTGACTAAAGGGAGGAATTTCCAGTTCCATGACACTCTCCATATCCACCTAGATCCGCAGCAAGTCCTATTTCATGTTCCCCATGACCTATCCTACCAAATCTATAAAGCTTTCACGTTCCATCATCATCTTTGCTAGGAGATTCCACATCAACCAGTACGGGTTGAGGACCGCCTGCATGCATAGATTGTACATTTTTGCATGCATCTCTTCATCTTCCATCGTGGAGATGATGTTGTCAACCTAGGATGGAATTCCATCCATAATCCCCTACCCGAGATCTTCTTCATCGTGTTAGTGCTCCCTACTACCGCTCCCTCCACGCTTTCTCCACATTCTCTGCCTCAGGGCCATCCTCCACGTGACTGTTATCTTCTTGCTCAATGCCAAGGATTCTACCAGATACTTCCACTTTGTGTTCATCTCTCCCCCCAAATTTATAACAATATATACCCTGTGTTCAGTGCCTCGAACTCTTCCGTCATGGACATAAGCCATCAATGCTCCAGGGGTCTGATTAATGTAGAGTTCAATTTCCATCTTGAAACGACGGCCTTCATTCACCATGCCAACCCAAATCTCGATGATAATGATGCTCTAGAATTCCTCCTCTGTACTTGCCTCCACATTCCCAACCTCGTTTTCTTGTTGTCGAAACTTTCGCTGTCAAGTCTGCATAAATGCCTCGTCTTGGCCTCAAGCCAACCATTCATTCTCTTGATTCTTGAATACCCTCCTTAAATTCCCTCTCCATTCTCCAGTTGGTCGCCTTAATCCAACACTTAACTTCATCCTTCATCTACCACGCTCTCCCAAGAACGTGGCTAACCGTCAATGTATCCACCTACATCTAGGAGCTTCCTCCCTAATTCTTATACAAATATGCAATTTCTTATTGAACCCTGAAAGTAAATTTTATACAAAAGGATATACATTGTATTAATGTTCACTCTGAATCAAGGTTCGGATGAACTGCTTAAAATGAATGCAAACCACTCTCATTAAATGATCATAGTAAATTAATTTGGTACTATGATAGCTATAGATTTTGGGAAGTGTTTCCAAGTGTTATTTTTTTATAATTAGTGTCACGAATTTGGAGAGAGAAAATTTAGCCACCTCACTCACCTGAGATGCGTTTTCATGGAAGCTTTCCCATGAGCTCATGGAGTGCAAGGCAGAGAGATTGACTTGGGAGCATGTCACCATTGGGTGTGCCAAGTTAGGAGCTCGACATGCATGCGACTCAGAAAGGGGCATGGGTGCAACAAGACTTGGACAAAAGAGCAAGGCATGAGCACACTTGTGGATAAGGTGGTAGTGGCATGGACAATCTAGCATGGGCTAGGATCTTACCATAGTTATAGATCCCTTGGACTTGGCAGAGCATGGGTTTGAAGCCCGACGCCTTTTTGTGGAAAGAAATAAAAACATTAACAAGATGCATGGGAGACATGTTTGTTTGGCACACTCCATGGAAGCATTGATAGACCGGCCAGGTAGAGTGCAACTGTCACCTACCCAAATTTTGAGAATATTATTTTATTTGCAAAATACTTTATGTTAAATTGTAATTACAAAGTTTTGTAATTATGACCAAGTTTGGTCAAGGATGATTGTAATTACTGATTATTATTATTTAATAAATTAAAGTAGGAGACAAACACCAAGGGAACTGTTAAATGAGTGTTCACTGACTCACTAGGAGGAATGGAAGCTGTTAGAAGGTATGGGACAGATGGTAGCATTTGCACTTCACCACTAGTTGTTGGTTATGGGACAACTACCTCTAAAAATGTGGCATTATCCCCCAGGTGGGTGGAAGAGAGCAGGCATCTCATTAATGACCAGTTAACCACTAAAAGGCCTAGGCATCCTACATAAGGCAAATTCGAATTGGGCAGGAAGCCCTTACAATATTTTTTGCAGAAATATTCCTCAAGTGCATCAGGTGATCACTGAGAGATTCGAATAGGGAGGCTATGTGAGGTGGTGGTGCAGGTCTTTTTGACTGTTGAGTCTTAAGGACTGGACAATCTAAATTCTATTGCAAGTTGATGTGCTAAGGATTCTACATAATCTTCCTCCTGGTGGTTCAGTGAACAGGCTCGGGGGTCCTAATGCAAGTAAATTGGTTGTCTTCAGGAATAGGTTGGGTGGAACAGGTTCCTTGGGCTGTTTGTTTCTCCTACAGTTAACCAGGTTTTACTGTTCCTACTTTTGTTTATAGTTAAATGTTTCTGCATTACAGAATTATTAAACTCAGTCATGCAAAATAAATTATTTTATGTTTTGATCTAAGTATGTTTATGAATGAAAAATATTTGTGAAATATTTGATTTGATAACCATCTCTATATTTTTCCCCATGTTGTTCTCTGCATAGTACTCTAGTATAGATAAGTAAATTAAGAAAGATAAGTGATAGGCAGAATGACATTGGTTGGAAAGATGATTAAAGAAATGTTATTGTTAAAATTCCGTCCTATATTCAAACACAGTAAACATTACAGTATAGCATTAATAGCAGTATAGAATTCATATAAATAATACATGAAAGAAAAACACAGTATGTTTCTACACAGTTCTATATATTTCTTTTAACTCTGTTTATTTCAGAACTTAAGTAAATCTGTAAACTTTATTCTTATGCACAATCATAAAAAGATCTTTCGTTAAGGAGATTAACATCCGCTTAAATATAAAATGGAAAACACAATTATATCATATTTATTGGAGAAGTATGACATGTAATCGTTAATAATTATCTTAGTTAAGAAATCTAATTAATTTATATGTTCTACATTAATGACTTTGATAATTATTGCTATTATAAAAAAAATTTAAATTTTGGTATTTTTTCGGGATGTTATAGCAACGAAGGGGCATGCACCCGAGAATAACATATGGGATTCGTATTGAGAGATCGATTGGTATACTAAAGTGAAACAAAAGGTGTCATCCCACTTAGTGTGCAAGGGAGAGGCACCACAAGGAAAATCCTTTGGTTTTCCCTCACACTAGGGCATGGATATAAATGTGCATGCACTTGGTGTGAGAAGGAATCATTCAAGAAACAAGAGACCAAGTGCTGGAATGCAACCAAATAAGCTATGAAAGTTAGGGGGAGTAGGACACAAGAGGGGTGGACCTCGTTGAGGTTGGGAGCACATCACTTGGTAGAAGTCAAGGGTAGAAATTTTTTTGGGTGGAAGCAACATAGAAGATGCGACATGATTGAACTCATGAAGGGTTGAAATTATAGGGGTTTACCTTGTAGATTAGTTTGTTGGGAACTCCTAGGATGGGCTGGTTTATGGGAACCCTCCTTTGCATTGCTTGTAATATGTAACTTGTTTTATATAATATCTCTTGGCCATGCTGGTTTGGGTGCCCACTTATTTTCTGTTGACTCTTGTATTGTGTGGGATGCGTCACATGTGTTATGTGTAATTTGTTTAAGTGTTGGATTTGGATAAGGGAATAAGATAACACAATTGTAACAAAGATAGTAAGTGTAACAAGTGTTAAGTATTAACTTGTATGCTTCCATGTTGAGTAGGCGTAGTCTTCTAGTGATCCTACCGAGTTGGTCTCACCCTCAATGAAGAAGCGAGTAGTGTTTTATGAGTCCTGAGACGGTTGAATAGTCGGGCATTAGGAAACACCATGACAGGTGGTATCAGAGCAACTTTTTGTTGATAGGTTGTGTAAGCTCTTCGTTATTGCTTGGATGGGACTGTAATGAGGTGGCGAGCTTAGAAATAGTTGAAGGGTCATTCACTGAAGGGATGTTCGTCAAGAATGATAAAAAGTTTTGATGTGGATAAGGTTTGGTGACAGAGGTGTGCATTATTAGCAGGTGCACCCATATCTATAGAAAGTTCCCACAATAGTGTAGATCAACAAAAGTGCATCAAGTAGGGCACGAGGTGACAAAAAATCAAAGGTTGAATGAAGTTCGGTGGGAAGCACCTCAAGAGCGTGATGAATTTTGGAAGTTGGCCGAGGTCACAAGTGTAAGTGGTAGTCTTGGCAGAAGTTGGTGCTAGAGGTTCATTGGGAAAACATAGGCTTCCATAGGGAAATTTGGAAAGTAACTTAAGCACAACTAAGACTAGCACACACAAGCTTGTAGGATTGGAAGACAATAAAATCTCAATCAATTCAGATTAGTCAAGTGCATTGGGATCCTATTGGTGGCAGGAGAAAGCAGAAAAAGAATCCAAGGCAAGCAGACCTCCACAACTCGTTGATTGGGAACATTGATTGTGGAAGAGAATACTTGAGAGTGTGAGTACTTAGCAAGTTTGGAAAGAGGGCATTGAGCAGATCCACCAACAAGCACTTGGTGGAAGTCCATTACCTGTGACAAGAGAATGACTAATTCTGCGATGTGAAAGTGCATTGCAGTGGAACAACATGTTCAATTTGACCTAGACATGGGTGCAGAAGAAGAAGAAGAGTCTTATTGTGAGGAACATGATGTGGGTTTGGTGGCAAAGAGTCCTAGAGTGAAGACTAGGGTCTTCGTGCTTGAAAGAAATGTAGAGCATATGTATACATCTCTTTGCAAGCATAGCAATAAAGTCAACATTGAAAAGGTGAAGATGGACCGAATGAAGCAACATGATTAAGAAACCATTGACTTGGGGACATAGTTTCCATGGAAGGGACTTGTTTAGAAAGTGAAAATCCTAGAAGACATGGTGGACATGATCTAGTACCACATTTTGAATAGAGATTACTTGGAAGGCCAAGTCATGAATCTTGATGCTTTGGTGTAGGAGCTTCAACTTCATATAAAGGAGTAAGAAAACACCATTACTTTGAAAAAAAAAGCCTTAGAAAATGGACGTGGTGTGGCAACAACCATGAAAATCAGGATGAAAGAACCCAAACCATATGACAATACCCGCAATGCAAAGTTAATTGGAACTTTTGCAGGGACATTGAGTAATAATTGGATCAGATGAATGACAGTTCAAATGATGCCAAATTTAATGCTACAATGATGTTTATCACAAGAACCACCAAGTTGTGGTGGATAAATAGGGTAGAAGATGTGGATGAGGGGAAGGAGATGGAATAGATTGAGAACTTAAACCAAAAGAAGGATGCATTAAAAGCTCAGTTTGGTCCTCAAAACCAAGGTTGGGTTTCCCGCAATGAGCACATGAAATTACAATATATTGCAAGAGTCTAAGTGTACATAAAATATTAGAAGAGCCTCATGTTGGAGATAAAGGATATGAGCGTCTGGGATAGGATTTATCACTTTATGAAGGGCTTACAACCATGGGAGGTAATGGGCCTATGATTCCAAGGTGTACAAACCATTGTAGCAGTGATCATGGTAGCTAACAAGATCTTGGAATACCTTGTAGATGGGAGAGATGAGTCCAAAGTAGATGAAGAAGGAAATGAGAAAGCTCAAGGAAGATTCAAGAAGAGGATGAAAGGAAAACCAAAGCTTGCTAGGAAGCACAAAAATGAGAAGGTTAAGAGTGTAGAACAAACAAAAGAACTGGTTAATCTGTTTTCATGTTACATTTATGCCAAGGATCACTATGCCAAGAACTGTCCACTTAGAACGCATAAGTTGTTTGCGGTAGAGCACATTGATAATCCTATTGTAGGAGTTATGTAGGTGCTAATTTATATTATAAAGGAACCAACAAATGCACATGAGCCAGAATACACCAAGATCTATTATGTACCTCTGAAAGTGAATGGAAAGCAAGTGGCTTCCTTAGTTAATAGTGGTGCCACGCACAACTTTATGAAGGAATATATTGCAAGAAATATTAAGTTGTGGATTGAGTTGGGGAAGCATTTTTTGAAGGTCGTGAACTCAAGTAGGGAGAAAGTGGCTGGATAGGCCAACTACATGCCATTAAGATTGGAGAGTGGATGGGTGAAGAAAGCTTCACAATCATTCCATTGGATGACTTTGATGTTGTTCTTGGATATGAATTCATGAGGAGAGATAACGTATCTCCTATTCCTCATTTGGAGTGCTTAGCATTTATTTTGGAAGATCAGATGGATTCCATGGAGAAGGTTGTAGAATCAACCTTGACAAGCTTGGATAATCTTGATAATTTATGCACAACCATGGGGAAAAACCAAAGTTGTTGGATAGGATGCAAAGCATCTACCCTAGCAAACAAAGGTGCACCAAGTGGTGGTTTAGGAACGCTATTTGTGGATGGGAAGATGTGGCTAGATGACCCAGAAGCATGGCGATTTTTTAGTGAAGGTGATGGCATGGTTAGTGGTAACATGCCGCTCCTTTTACACTTAAGAAGGCAGGATGGATGGGTACCAAGGTTGGAGGATAGTTTGGGTGATGGCCAAGGGTGTCATCCACCCCCATTTCTTGGTTAAAGTAGCCAAAGGCATTGACCTTCTACCTTTGGTGTAGGTAGAATTGGTCATGGATACTTCAAGTAGAAGGCATGTCGAAATTAGAATCCAAGGGTGCTTCTGACAATAGGTTAGAGTTGTTGGGATATTCCTATAATCTATCGTAGTCCTAACAACATTTTCCATTTTTGCATTTTCAGTCATGCATGCATTTTGCATGTAGTCATGATTTTGCATGCATGCATCCTGGTCATCAATTCAGCACCTAGCCCTCAGTTAGCTAGCCCCAAGAGCTTCTTTCTAATTAGTTTTATCCCTCCTAGTGCTTAGTGTGCCCTCCTTCACCTACCACTTGTGAAAGGCTCCCTCTCTCTCCTACCACTCAATTGCACTTCAGTTAGTTGAGTTATCTTTAGATCTCTCCTTGATTTAAGGCTAGATTGACTCTCAACTGACTGGATCACTCCGATAGACCTCCAGTGAGACTAGACTGCCTATTCTAACTCCAGTTAGATCCTCATGCACCCTCCACTAAGCCTCCTTCATTCAGTTAGTTCCTCCATGTGTTAGTTACACCTACCACACTCAGTTAGACTCAGTTTGACACCTGGTTGACAGTTACTTGTGCATTGATGACTCCACTGATGATGATCAGGACTCCTAGATGTGCTTTGATGACACTCCATTGATCTGATGATCACTCCATGAAGGCTAATTCGAATTACCACCTTGGCATTCAAATCCTCACCATTGTATTATTTATTTGTCCATATTTTGATTAATGAATTAGTGTGTGATGTTATTCTGCATCTATTCGAGTTCTATTGTATCATAATTTTGTTGCTCCTTTACACTGCATTGACCACTCTTCTTCTATTTTCCAGCTTAATCTTAATCTTTCTTGTGAGGTATACATCAGCTCTTAGATCTGCTGTGAGGATTTTCACATGGTATCAGAGCATGTTGAGAGTATAGTCTATCTCCATTCTTGAGAGTTTTTTGCAGGTTATTATCAAGATTTCGAGTGCAACAGTTTCTACACTTTTGCAGCAGTAGCAGTTGCAGACATTTTCTATTGTTTTTTGTAGGTCTTCTGAAACAGCTTTCATGAATCTGGAAGGAATTACTCCTCTTTCTCCATTCAACTATGATGAATGGAAACCACAGATGATAGCACATTTGAAGAGACATGGTCTCTTTGATTATTGTTTTGAAAGAGAGTTCGAATCCTCTGAAGAAGTGAATGATTGGTTAAATGAAGGTGACAGAGCCTATGGAGCAATGTTGATGGCTATGTCTCATTGCATGGTACACCACTTCCTTTCTGCTGAATCTCCAAAAGAGCTATGGGACCATCTGGATGAAATATTTGGCAAACAGAATGAAGGGATTGGTCCAAACCATTTCGAGAGCAAGCCCACTGTTGCATTCACCCTCCTTGATGGTCTCTCTGATCATGAATCAGTATCAAACATATCTCATATTGAAGTTGTCCACAAAGAAGAAGAACCTGCAGATTCTACACTCATGCTCCAAATTTCTTCTAGTTTGAATTCTGTGCCAGCTCACACTCTAGAATCTACAGAGGTTCTTAAACCCTCTCTTGGACAAGATTCTGTTGGTTTGCATCATGATCTATTGAATGTTTCGAAGGTCAAATTAACAATTAGAGGTAACGCATTCTCTCTCCTTGATCACTCACCTCTTATGTACTACTATATGATCATTTGTACATGCTCTCAGAATTTTATTGAAGATGTAGGGCGTTGCCATTCGCTTGGGATAATTTCTCATGCATTTTATGGTTTTTATCTCACCTCTACTGGTTCAAAGGAGATCTCAAGAAACCATTCATTATGTCTTGGAGCTGATTTAAAATCCAAGCAATCACTACTTGGGATAATTTCTCATGCATATCATGGTTTTGATCTCACCTCTAATGGTTCAAAGGAGATCTCAAGAAACCATTCTTCAAGTCTTGGATCTGATTTGGCTTCAAAGCATTCACTATCATGTGATTGTTCTTTTGGGAATAATCTCACCTATGATGGTTCGAAAAAGAAAACAAAAGACTGTCTACACATTCATGGATTTGATCCTACCTCATCTGATTCGAATCACAGATTCCAGGATCATCCTCATATTTTTGGATTTGTTCTCATCACATTCGATCTGAAGAGCAAGTACAAGCACATGCTTTTTGAGCATGAACGACTTCTTCCCAAGAAGAAGATACCTCTAGACATATGACCATGCATCACACCTGCTTGAGTTTGGAGCATTTATTTTTGGTGTTCCCTACAGTCTATTTTGAGGGGGGGGTATTTTTCCCATGAGGTTTTCCCCATTTCCTTAGTTTATTGACTATTATTATTATTCATTGTATTGGGTGACCTTTGGTCTCAGTTACCAGGGCCCAGGATGGATTAAGGGGCGGTGTTGGGATATTTCTATACTCCATCCTAGTCCTAACAACATTTTCCATTTTTGCATTTTCAGTCATGCATGCATTTTGCATGCAGTCATGATTTTGCATGCATGCATCCAGTCATCAGTCCCAGCACCTAGCCCTCAGTTAGCTAGCCCCGAGAGCTTCTTTCTGATCATTTTTATCCCTCCTAGTGCTTAGTGTGCCCTCCTTTCACCTACCACTTGTGAAAGGGCGCCCTCTCTCACCTACCACTCAGTTGCACTTCAGTTAGTTGAGTTATCTTTAGATCTTTCCTTGATTTAAGGCTAGATTGACTCTCAACTGACTGTATCACTCTGATGGACCTCCAGTGAGACTAGAATGCCTATTCTAACTGCAGTTATCTCCTCATGCGCCCTCCACTGAGCCTCCTTCATTCAGTTAGTGCCTCCATGTTCCAATTACACCTACCACACTCAATTAGACTCAGTTTGACACCTGGTTGATAGTTACTTGTGCATTGATGACTCCACTGATGATGATTAGGACTCCTAGTTGTGCTTTGATGACACTCAATTGATCTGATGATCACTCCATGAAGGCTAATTCGAATTGCCACCTTGGAATTCGAATCCTCACCATTGTATTATTTATTTTTCCATATTGTGATTAATGAATTAGTGTGTGATGTTATTCTACTTCTATCTGAGTTCTATTGTATCATAATTATGTGGCTCCTTTACACTACATTGACCACTCTTCTTCTAGTTTCCCACTTAATCTTAATATTTCTTGTGAGGTATACATCAACTCTTAGATCTAATGTGAGGATTTTCACAAGAGTGTGAATGTGGGATGAAGCGAGAAATCTTCTCTACATGACAAAAAGGTCACCAAGTTGTGTAGACTCGTGCAGAGAGGGGAATTGGAACAAATGAATAAAAGAATCCAATTGGGCATATTGATCACATACATAGTTGAGAGAGATGAGGGAATACAAACTTATAGAATGTAAGAGACAAAGCACAGGGGTGGACCGAGCGACTAGATTGTGTGTAACATGCAGTAGTTTGGCAGAAGTTTCCATAGGTAGTGAAGTGTCATGGAGATGTTTCCAAGGATGGAAACTACTTGAGGTGGGGGGAGGATGTCACAACTTCATGCAGGAGAAAACTTAGCTTCCTCACTCACTCGATATGGGATTGCATGGAAGCTCAACCAATACCTAAAGGAGTGAAAGGAAACCATCTCAACTTGGGACCATGAAACCATTGGGCATGCCAAGTCAGGAGATCGACATGCGTGTGACTTTGAAAGGGAAACAACTGTAGCAATACATGGACAAAAGGCCAAGGAGTGGGTGAACTTGTGGATAATATGGGAGTGGTATTAACCATCTAGCATGGGATTGGTTCTTATCCACACCGATGGATCCCTTGTACTTGGAAAAGAAGAATTTGGAATCCCAATTCCTTCGCATGGAAAGTAAGGAAAGCATCAGAAAGAAGCGTGAATATGTGTTAGCTAGGAACACTTCATGGAAGTGTCAATAGATTGGTCGGGTGGAGCATGATAAAGGGTCACGTGCTCGAGCATGATAGGCATAAATCAACTTGAGAGCCCCTTTGGTAGAGTGAAGCGCAAGCCAATGTGTCATCCCACATAGCATGCAAGGGAGGGGAGCCAAAAGGAGGAGACTTGGGCATGTCCTCATGCCAAGGAATGACTATAAATTCATGCATAGTTGGTTTGAGAAGGCATCATTCAAGAAACTAGAGACCAAGTGTTGGACTTGGACCAAATAAGCTGTGACAAGCAGGGGAAGTAGGCCATGAGAGGGTTGGACCTTGCTCAGGTTGGGAGCATGTCACTTTGTAGAGGTTAAGGGAAGAGTAGTTTTTGTTTGGAAGCAATAGAGAATATGTGACATGAGTTAACTTGTGAATGGGAGAAATTATTGGTGTTTCCCTTGCGTAGTGGCTTGTTGGGTGCTCCTGGGATGGGTTGGCCTGACGGCACCCTCCTTTGTAATGTATGTAATATGTACCCTACTTTATGTAATATCTCTTGGGCATGTTGGTTTGAGCGCCCACATATATTTTTTTGTCTCTTCTATTATGTGGGATTTATTGCATGTATTATGTGTAATTTGGCTAAGTGTTGGATCTTGATAAGTGAGTAAGATAACATAGTTTTAACCAAGATAATAAGTGTAACAAGTGTTAAGTGTTAACTTGTATGCTTCTACATTAGTTAGGCATACTTTTCTAGTGATTCTGTCTAGCTGGTATCAACCTCGGCTAGGCATCAGGTAGTGCCGCATGGTCCCTGATACGGTTGAATAATTCAGCATCAGGGGACCCCCTGACAAATAGCCTCCATAAGAAAATTTATGAGTTAGATATTAGCAAAACATTATAAACATTGAATCTGTGACATGAACACATGTGATGATGGTTAATGTTAGATGGCATGACAAACATAGATCGAAATATTTTAGTAATGCATTTACAGTGCATGACAACCATTTCTTATGTTTATATATACACAACTGTGATAAATTACAAGTATTTTTAAAATTGAGAAATTTAATCTCTCTTCTAATTCCAGTGTTGATTTTTTTGTTGATTTTGTAGGGTAACTCATCAATGGATTTTTCAAACCATCCATATCAAGAAAATATTCATCAAGAAAGAGGTTGAAGGAAGGAAGTAGATTTGTCTAATGTTCCAATTTTTGAACCACGTAACATTGTCATTGAATTCACACCCATTGGAGGTATAAAATACAATATATGTGTTTCCCATCAACAACATAAAGGATTTATACATCAGAAATCCATACGACAAAATGATAGATGTGTTTCCCTCAAATAGAAGGAAATCATGTAGAAAATTTTAAAAATCAATGCCCTATCTGTAAGCAATGTGTGACAAACAACAATGTTTCTCAACAAGCACATAGGCAGCCTTTGTCTCCAATTACAATTGAAGGGAATGATAATGTACAAGATATAACTCATTACCACAAAATTAAATCTATTTCATATAATTTGTTCCCAAATGCTCCTCAAAGATCATATATTGATGGTGTTTCCATTACAAATAACTCTTATCAATGTATAGAAAGTTGTGTTGCTTAATAACCCGAGCAATAATTTTTCCCAAATATAGTTGAAGCAAATGGTAATGTTCAAAATAGAACTCCTTACCACAAAATTAAATCTATTTCATAGAATGTGGTCTTAAATGTCCCACCAAGATCATCTATTGATGTGGTTTCGATTACAAATAAGTCTACTCAATGTATACAAGGCTGCGCTGCTCAACAACTTAGGCATCCTTTGTCTCCAATTACAATTGAAGGGAATGAAAATGTTGTCCTACCCATTGGACAACAATTTGAACATGCATCCCTTGAGAAATTGGATGCAACTAGAAGTCATGAAATAGTTGAAATGCTTACCTTCTAGGAATTAGATAGAAATTAAAATGGAAATGGAAATCACGTAAGAATTGAAAGAACTGCATTTGATGAACAAATGGATAGAAATGGACCTACATAAAATAAAAATTATACAAATGTATAGGATTTAGTATAAATGCTTGAATGTTGTTTAGTATATTAAATTACACATGATTCAAGAAGGTCATCGAGAAACCGCCTAAGGACATTCTTATTGAGTTGTAAGAACCGGTCATGATGGTATAACCACAAACTAAATGAAGGGAAATTGGTAGATGGTTCTCTAGGAAGTCACTTCAAGATGTAGATGGAAATTAAATTATTGTTGGAATTGGGCACTTCTTAAGCAAAACCTGTAGTGAAGAGTCTAATATTGAGGATTTTCTTCAACACCTAGATGGAGTGCTTAATAAAATCTAATCAATTGTTATGCAAGATATCCACAATTATTTTATGCCTAGGAACATGGCTTCAATATTGATTTAATCAAGCATGATCCATAAGGATTTCCAATGTCTGAAAAAAATTGACTATCATGGTGTATTCAAGGGGGTTTATCCAACTTTGGTTTCCGAGGAATTGATAAAATGGAGCAAATAAGATGAGGATATTGGTATGCGCTGGAAGAGAATTGATGGTTTCACATATGGTGTTAGACTGAATCCATGTAAAGTCATATTATTCCATTATGGTTGAGTCATATGAAAAGAGGACTGGAAGTGGAGTCATTGAATTTTCTTTCAAACATGGTATTGATTCTCATGTACATTATGATCGAGTTGGGAAGGTATGTGAGATATTATTTGAGTTACTAGCAGATAGTGGCTTGATGTATTAAGTAATCCTTGGAAAATGGGATGGAAAGGAAGAATATAAGCATGATTTAGCACATGTTGTTGATCCTATAAATTAGGGTAACCTAATGAAACAATTAAATATGATTTCACGTAATCATATCCCAATGGAAGATGGAAGGGTAGTGAAAGTGAATTTGTTTGTGTCATGATCTAGTGGCCATATGTAGTTTAGTATGCAATAATAATGTTTCTCCAATGGGAAATAATATTTTTCCTTGGTTCTTATGCCATAAAAAGGATATACACATGGTTATAGAGGAAACCAAAATCCAAGATGGGGATACTATTCGTAGTATTTCCGAGTTCTATGCAATCTCACCAAACTTGCTCCTAGTAACCTATACAGATTTATTATGAGTTTACATTTATGTTGATATCTTTCCATTACTTTCTTAATCTTCCTTTGTTTTAAAATATAAGGAGTTCAATCCTTCTTTGGAACAGAACGAATGGTGGCAATAAAATTTGGATGAGTGTATTACATACATTCAACCAACCAACCTTACTGGTGGAAACTTCAATAATATCAAGAAGTATCCCATGAATAGAATAAATGATGAAAAATTATATGATTTCATAATTAATCCGTAATTATAAATGAAAATTCTTATTATTTAACTAATTCAATTCAATATTATCAAGAAGTATCCCATGAATACAATAAATGATGAAAAATTATATGATTTCATAATTGATCCTTAATTATAAATGAAAATTCTTATTATTTAACTAATTCTTGTATACTTTGAAACATGTGCTTCCAATTACATGTGAGTCCTGGTCTAATCTTAAATATTATGCTGGCCATGCTGGAATTATAATTGTTTTGAATATGCTTTGTGAAATTCAAAGAATTTAACAAGATTGTGGTTTCATCCAACTAGAGGGATTGAGAAGACAAAATTTGTTCAAATTTGGGAGGAGATGTGATGCAGGAGCATCCATTCTAAGTTAATTTCCTTGACCCTATAGGTCAATTTCATTTCTAGAAAGGGATTGGTTCCCTTTGAATTCATTATTATTTGTACTGGTTTGTTTATTTCCTCTAGAAGGAAGTCAAAGATATTGTCTGTTAGTATAGGATCTAGTTTGTTTGATTAAATTAGTAAATGAGGATTTCTAGGAAGTTGATTGGGATTGGGTTGTTAGATAATCAAGGAGTTCTTGGAGCTATTTGCATGAGGAATCTTCATTATTCAGGGAGTAGATTTGCGAGGTAAGCATAGGGGAATTTGATTATGAAGTAAACGCTTTTGAAAATATTGTAAACTACAGAACTTTGATATGATATTAATTTTCTGTCGAAATTCAAGAAATATGGCATGCATATGAAGTAGAGATTAATGAAATAAACTGAGAAATACTCTAATCCTGTTGTTTTTAATTTTTGATATCAGTGAATGAATTGTAACGTTGTGAATTCCTGGTTTCATAAGTGCAGTCGTTGTTGAGGAGGCAATCTCCTCTATAAAAAATAAAATCGCATTCCATATTAGAGACAGGGAGAGGGACAATCGCATTGGCTCGATCATGGCTTGTAATTCCTAGAGGATGAAGTAAATTGCATCAAGTATGAACCTGTAGCATTGGCTGAGAATAGACAAATCCTTACCAGCTTGGAGGTTCCACGATGTCAAACACATAGGTCTTAGATTTAGCTTGGAGTGCTGAGATGTTGGCGTCAAATCCTTAGAGCAGCGATCCAACCATTCTATGTAAGGACGATTCTCTATAGTGATCATTGATCACGACAGGATCAATGATAACTCCTTCTCGTTGATAATAAAAAGTGACTTTAAGCCTTAAATTCTAACATGAGACCTTTACAGGAATGAAATTAGAGTCAGAGTGACCTAAGGAGGTCAAAAGGACTGCTTAGAAGTTATTTGTCCAAATATGGGAATCCATTTTTGTATCAAAGCTGCAGAAGTGCATAGAAAACAAAATGCCACTAAGGCGAGGTCGAGGAGTTCCTATTGGAGCAGGGCGAGGAAGAGAATAGACGAATGCAGGTGTATAAGAGGAAATGAGGTAGCTTAGATCTATATTAGAATCTATGGAGTCAATTCAGAGAAGGAATCCTTATGCAGGTGACATCAGTGAAGTGGGATAATACTCCAAAGAAGAATCAGAGGAAATCACTCAAGAGACTAAGGTGCTAAGAATATTGGTAAAGGTTGGTGGTAGACCTAAGGTGGAATTTCCCATGAATGAGGGAACTTTAAATGTCGAAGAGCTCATGGGATGGATAAACTCCATGGAGAAATATTTTGATTTTGATGATATTGAGGACAAGAATAAAGTGACGTATCCAGCAACCAACCAGGCTGAAAGGGAATGCATATATCTGTTGGGACGAATTGCAGATCCAAAGAGAGAAATGGTAAGAACAAAAATAAAAAATTGGGACAAAATGATAAACAAGAAATTCAATTTATGACAAAGTATTATTAGCTAACCCTCTTTAGACATCTACAAAATCTCAGACAAAAAGGAATGGCAGTCAAGGAATATACAGAGGAGTCGTATAGGATGAGTATCAGAGATCGACATATAGAGGGAAATATGGAGGCAATGGCAAGGTACATAAATGGGCTGAGGTATGATATCCAAGATGAGATAAACTTGTTGAATTTTAGGAGTGTTGAAGATGTTTATAAGGAAGATTTAAGGGCATAAGAGAAGCTTATAAGAAAACAGAGTTAGATAGGCATGCGAAAAGGCATAGCAAGAGGAAGAGGGCGTCCCAACAAAGGAAGGTTTCAAAACTCCAAAGATGAAGTAGAGAGTTCCAACAATCAATCACCACAAAGAGGAGATTCTAGAGGAAGGAGAATTCATTCTAGAGGAAGAGGAAAAGGAAGAGAAATTAGGTGCTACACATGTGTAGAATTTGGACATATGTCTTGGGACTGTCCAAGGAATAAATTAGAAGCCCAAAGAAGTGCAATTGTTGCCGAATCTCGGGGAGACCCATATAAGACAATACAAAGTGAAGAGCCTCTTGAGGTAGGGGATTCTTTGATGTTGTAAAGAATTTTAGTGAAGGAAGAAAAAGAAGCACATGAACCAACACAAAGAAAGAATTTGTTCAGGACTATGTGCAAGTAAAAGAAAAAGTGTTGTAAAGTGATAACTGACAGTGGACGTACATATAACTTGGTCTCCACTGATATGGTAGAGAAGTTGGGATTGAGTTATATGGCACATACCACTCCTTACAAAGTCTCCTGGCTACAAAAGCGACATCAGCTCTTGGTGAATGAGCAATGCAAGGTGAATATATAGATTGGTATGCATAAAGATGTGGTGTTATGTGATATAATTCCCATGTATGTCTTCCATATTATTTTAGAAATACCATGGAAATATGATAGGAAATCTATTCACGATGGGGGGAAGAACACTTACTCCCTAGAGAAGGATGGAAAGAAGCATGTATTACTGCCCCTGAAGGATGAACCAACTAACGAGGACCTTGGACCTTGTATTTTGCTGATGTGTGGAAAATAATTGATGCAAGAAGTCAAGAAGAAGGAGGAGCTACATTTTTCTCTCATTGGTAAACCAAAGGTAATATTGAATTCTACAATTTTAGATGATCTGTCTACCAAAATTAGAATTCTGCTTGATGAATTTGTCGATATCATTGTGGATGAATTACCAAATGATTTACCTCCTTTGGGAAGTATCAACCACCATATTAAGTTGATACCTGGTGCAAGTTTGCGTAACAAGGAATCCTATAGACTAACTCCCCAAGAGAATGAAGAAATCAAGAAACAGATTGTAATGTCCCCATCCCAATAAATTAATGATAGGAAAATCCCATCAATCCTACTAGTTCCCTAGGTTGGATGGAGACATTGGGATTTGCAATAAGGGAGCTAATAAATGATGTTTAGACATTAGAATGCAATAAATATTTAATAAAGGAGCAAAGAAAATACATACAAGAGAAAACCAAAGTGGGAATTGATCATAAAGACACATGGAGGTTGTGGGATCCACATATGCTAGAATTTCCGTGCCACATGGCATTCTCCTATTGCAATTTCGAATCCATGGGAAGCATAATGTTCTTGGGATGAGTTAGAAGGATCATACACTTGGACATATGCATCATAGGTCGAATTTGGATGGAAGTGTAACTCCTATGGAGAAGGAAGATTCAAATGAGGAGTTATTGGACACTTGGACTAGATTCCCTAACCTATATGACAACAATGATGAAGATTCTATGACACCTATGACAAATTGCAGACCTGATTCCTGACATCTAACCATTATTACATGTCAGGCCTAAATATAGCATCCAAGAAGTCTCTCATGGCAGCTAGGGAAGCTCAAGGGATTCCCATTCGAATTGGTGGAAGGTGGAAGGCTTGGAAAGGGAGGACACATGGAAAATATTGAACTTCACCATAATTTGAATTGGCTTGGAATATATGGATGGAATGGGAACCTTAGAAGGCTAAGGATGTTTATAAAATATAGGGATCAAGTAAGAGAAGAAATTTTGATCATTTTGAGAATTTGCATTTGTGAAGAGAGCTAGTGGAATACTAGTCTACTTGCCTTAGCCAATTTCGAGGGTGAAAGATTCCCATCCTAGTTGGTGTGTGGAAAGGCCATTCGGACCTTTCATGGGAGATTTAATGGAGTCTTTATTTTCAGGTGTAATCTATAGGGAAGCTCGTGGTTTCTTCTAGTGCAGTTCACTCCTTCAACCATTTCCAGTTTTCATTGCATATTCTTGATCCTTGAGGAGATGCGCTTTTGATGAGATATTGTACTCTTTGGGGGAGCTTCTAATGCCCCATTTATTTTTTAAAAAGATGAATATACTCTTTTCTTCACACTCAGAAATGTACCAGGTCTAAAATCCAATTGGAATGATGTAAATCTGATGTTTAATGAACAAATGGTGCCATTTCCCCACTATCTTGATGTATATCACTGAAATATTGATGCATTCAAATGCAAGATAATTTATCTGATGTATTTATGATTAATTGAATTTCATTAATGCGCTTCAGAACTTTCATGTTCGGTACTTAATCATTTGGAGTCATCTTTCTCAGTTTTATACCATTTGAAGAAGATTTAATGCCATTTCCCCCAAGGTCGAAAGTAATGATTTTGTAGTTGTTGGGAGAGGGTTATAACAGACTTCAAAAACTGAATAATGATGCACATGAGGCATTAATATTGTACCTTATCCATCCTCTTTCCTTGTTCAGAAATTCGAGTGGGTTTGGAAGCTTTTGGAGATCCATATTCAACATTTACCCTGGGGGGATTTGAACCCCAAATTGCTAGCAAAATTCCATACATTGGAAAGAACATTAAAAGGGTTTACAGAGGTATTTTGATGGTCCTAAATCATCCCTGAAAGTCATAATAAAGTCCTAATATCAGTTATATTCCTTCTCTAAATATTTGGGAGCATTTGGAGACCTAGACCTCAAAACTAGTCAAAGGTCGAACTAGGGAAAAAAGTTGAAAATTTCACTATTTTAATAAAAATCAAAAAGAGAAATTACAAGTGGTATCATAGCATGGTCTTGGAACCTGATGGTATTGACAAGGAGCCCAAAAAATAATCCACCACGCTTAGAACCTGAAGTTGAAGATGTTTTTGTTGAAGAGGAAGTAGTAGGAGAAGAAGAGTATATTGTTGAAACCATGGCTAAGGAGGGAAAGGAAACCTCAGAACATGAGGAGGAATTATTACAATCATAAAACCATTTTTTGAAAACATTACAAGTGGTATCAGAGACATGAACAAAGAGATGATGAAAGGATTTGAATTGATGGCTAGCCAACTTGGAGGCAAATGAGTAATAAGAGGTAGCAGTAGTTCACATTCAGAAGAAAAGAAGACAATGGGTGGGCATATTTTCTCAAGCACAGGGCCCCATAATAGACCTAATGAATTTCAGATCACACCAAGGCCTACTGCACCTAAATTTTTTGTGCCCAAAGAAGAGCCTAACACCCCATTTGACATGGATGAAGTGGTAAAAGAATGGGAAAAGTTGAGTGAGGATTGTAGAAGGACTCTACCATTTAACCAATACTTTATTGTCTCAAAAAAACTCATGAAGAGGGAGGATAATAGGGCTCTATTCAAAAATAAAGAATTAAATTGTGCTATTGGTAAAATTCCACTTCCTACTTTTGATGGTTCCTCTCAAAGTTCTTCTAACACTTGGGTACAAAAACTAGATGTGTATTTTCAGATGAATCCAATGGTGGAAGAGGATTCCTTAAAAATGGCAATTTTGCATCTAGAAGGAGATTCCAATGAATGGTGGTTCCATGGAATGAAAAATTTGGGAAATTATCAGGTTACTACCTATGGATAATTTGTTGACAGGGTGTTAGAGAGATTTGAGCAAAAGGACCCAGAATTACCTTTCAAAGAACTAGCCCAATTGAAGCAAGTGGGAACTCCTGTTGATTATATGTTAGAATTTCAAAAATTATTAGTCAAGGTGGTTGATGTATCTATGGGAAGGTTAGTATTGTTGTTCACTGAAGGTTTGGATGAACCCTTAAAAGGTTTAGTTAAATACCACAAACCAACTACATTGAAGGATTCTATGAGCTTGACTAGAGACCTCCAAAATGTGCTTCCTAGAACTAGATTTCCTCCCAAGCCTAACTTCAGATTTGAAAATAAGCCTTGGAAAAGAGATGCATTTGAAAATAATCCTCGGAAAAGGGATACATTTGAAAAGAATAAGAAAGAGGGACTGAGCAGGGAAGAACTTAGAAGAAAAAAATTGTGCTACACATGCTTTCATCCATGGGCACCGGGGCACAAATGTACTAAGGGAAAAGCTCAATACATTGAAGTATTTTCTGATAAGGATGAGTATAAAGGGGGTATGGATGAAGAAGGAAATATTTCAGATCAAGAAGAGGGATATGATATAGCAGAAGAAGGGAAACAAGAAGATGTGGTACTAGGACAAAGGACCTCAGTTTTGGTAGATGGAGGAGCCACACATAACTTCATTGATGCAAACATGGTGGAGAGAAGGAATATACCTACTGAACCATTTGATGGCTTCACATTTGTCATTCTAGGTCATAACACAATGGAGTGCAAAACATGGGTTCCAAAGCTGAAAATCACCATAGGTGACTATACTTTTCTGATAGCTTTTATGTGGTTGATGTTGCTGATACTAATGTGTTTTTGGGGGTGCAGTGGATGTACTCTATAGGGGAGCATACAGTAAACTATCAAAATCCTGAAATGAAATTCCAAGATTCGAAAGGAACACTAAGGGTTGTGAGAGGGAAACACACTTACCCGAATCAAGTGCTGACTTCACATAGTGTGAGGTCTATATTGAGGCATGGAGATATTGAATGGGATGTTGAATGTCACATAACCTCCCCCAATCCAAACATAAAGGTTGTTGAACACCCAAAGGAGATAGAGAAACTCCTACAAAAATATGAAAAAGTTTTTAGCAATCTTCCACATGGTAGACCACCTGATAGGGGGGTTGAGCACAACATTGTTTTGGAGGAGGATACTTCACCCATACAAATAACACCCTATAGACATTCAAATAAATTCAGAGATGAAATTGAAAAGGCCATACAAGAACTCCTAGAGTTGGGACTCATTAGACCAAGCTCTAGCCCTTATGCTTCTTCAGTAGTGTTGGTGAAGAAAAAAGATGGAACCTTGAGGATGTGCATAGACTTTAGAGCTTTGATCAAGAAGACAATCAAGAATAGGTTTCATATTCCTAGAATTGATGAGCTCATGGATGAGCTATTTGGGGCAAACTATTTCTCTAAAATTGATATTAGACCAGGTTACCATCAAATTCGAATGAAGGAAGAAGATGTTAAAAGACTGCTTTTAGATGTCACTATGGCCACTTTGAGTTTCTTGTTATGCCTTTTGGATTAACTAATGCTCTAGCCACATTCCAAGCATGCATGGATAATATTTTTTGCAAGCATATCATAAAATTTGTTTCTGTATTCTTTGATGACATTCTCATTTACAACAAAACTTGGGAAGAGCATTTGCATCATTTAGAGGTTGTGCTCAAAATTTTGCATGAACAGTCCTTGTTTGCTAAGTTGTCTAAATGTGAATTTGGGATGAAGGAACTCTTGTATGTTGGGTACATTATTGGACAAGAAGGAGTGAAAGTGAACATGGAAAAGATAAGGGCCATCCTTGAATGGCCATCACTAAAAAACATCACAGAATTAAGAGGATTCATTGGAATATGCACCTATTATAGGAAGTTTGTGAAAGGGTTCTCCAAATTGACTTCTCCACTCACTGATTTAACAAAGAAAGATGCTTTCAAGTGGGATGAGGAGGCTGAAAAGATATTCCAAAAAATGAAATAGGTAATGAGTAGTTGTCCAATACTTGCATTACCTGATTTTACTAAACCTTTTGTTTTGGAATGTGATGCTTCAGGTGAAGGGATAGGGGTTGTCCTAAAGCAAGGCCAACACCCTATATCCTTTGAGAGTGGAAAGTTTCAGACACATCAAAATATTTAATCCATCTATGACAAAGAAATGTTGGGCATCATGCATGCATTGGCCAAGTTTAGACAATACTTGGTGGAAAACAAGTTTGTGGTGAAAACTGATCAGAACAGTTTAAGGCACTTCCTCACCCAAAAAGATCTTAATGAGAGGAAACAAAAGTGCGTAAGCAAGATTCAAGCTTTTGATTTTTATATTGAATATATGAAAGGGAAGAATAACATTGTAGCTGATGCATTATCTAGAAGACCTTCCTTTTTTCTCACGGACATTGCAAAAGATTGGAAAAACATGCTAATGGTTGAATATGCCAAAGATAAATTTGCTTGTGATGTAATATTATATGGGGTCAAAGGGGATGATAACTACATGATTTTGAATGGGATGATATATTATAAGGGCATAATTTATTTGGTTCAAGATTCAAAACTCAAGTACAAAATTTTGCAAGAAGCACATGATTCCCCACTAGCTGGCCATCCGAGGATCTTCAAAACTTATAGGAAATTAAGGCAAAGGTTTTTTTGGAAGGGGATGAAGGAAGATGTTTTGAAATATGTGAATGAATGTAAGGTATGTTAGAAAAACAAATCTGAACTTACATGCCCAACTGGTTTATCGCAACCATTTCCCATTCCGGAACAAAAAGGGGAGAGTATTTCAATGGACTTCATCACAGGTTTTCCCAAATATTTGGGAAAGGATTGCATACATGCGGTAGTGGATAGGTTGACCAAATTTGCTCATTTATTTGTTGTTACATCATTTTTTAGTGCTGCACAAGTGGTTGATGTGTTTTTAAAAGAAATCTTCAAATTGCATGGGCTCCCCAAGAGCATTGTAAGTGATATAGATAGTAGATTCATGGGTGCTTTTTGGCAATAAATTTTCAGATTGGTGGGCACTCAATTGACTCCAAGCACAAGCTATCATCCAAAAAATGATGGTTAAACAAAGAGGGTGAGTCAATGGTTGGAAGGATACCTAAGGAACTATGTGGGAGAGTAGTAAAAAACATGGGTAAATGGCTACACTTGGGTGAGTTTTTCTACAACACCACTTTTCATATGTTAATAGGAATGTCTCCTTTCAAAGCGTTATATGGTTATGAAGCATTCACTTTTGTTAAGAATATATTTGGTGGTAGTAGAGCCCCAAAGGCTAAATATTGGGTGGAAGAGCGCCAAGAAATTTGCAAGACAATTTGCAGGTTGCCCAAAATCAACAAAAGAAATATGCAGACCAACATAGGGAAGAAAGGACATTTCAGGTAATTGATTTGGTGTATTTGAGGTTGCAGCCATATAAACAAACATCCTTGAAAAAGAAGGGAGCAGAAAATCTAAAACCAAGATACTATGGCCCATACAAGGTAGTTTGGAAGGTTATAGAGGTAGCATATGAGTTAGAACTTCCTGAAGGAAGTAAAATCCACAATGTGTTTCATGTTTCATGTCTCAAGAAATCTATTGGTCAACAAATTATCATTTCAGAAACACTCCCTCCCATTAGAGGAAATTTGGATGAAAAATGGGCCTTTTAACCCTAACGTATAATTTATTGTCATCACATATTAGCCAATCAAAATGCTTTAAAATTCAAACAAGGTGCATGTAAAAAAATTGGAGGGAAAAAATAAAAACTATTTTTTTTGGATCGTATTTTCAACATATATCCTTGTAGGTTTACTCAAATTTCAAGTGGGAGGACTCGTTGGATGCATAATTTAATTATGCATCCAACGAGTACCCATGTTGCATATTTTTAACAACATTCACACCATGAAAATTCGAAAATACATTAAAAAACGTGTTTTCTCTCACTAGAAACACGTTTTTTAATGTATTTTCAAATTTTCATGGTGTGAATGTTGTTAAAAGTATGCAACATGGGTACTCGTTGGATGCATAATTTAATTATGCATCCAATGAATTCTCCCTCTTGAAATTTGAGTAAACCTACAAGGAGATAAGTTGAAAATACGATCCAAAAAAAAATAGATTTTTTACTCTCTCTCTACTATTGTTTTATTATTTTCCTTAGGAGGCCCATTTTTTACACAAATTTCCTCTAATTTTGGATGATGAAGGTTAGCTCACACTTGTTCCAGAAATTGTTTTTGAAGATAAGGGAAAGAATATTAAGGAGCAAAATTATCAAAGAGTACTTGGTAAAATGGAAGGATATACCAAGTGAAGATTCCACTTGGGAAGAAGAAAACATTTTGCAGCATCCAAATCTGAAATTGCTCGAGGACAATCAATCTTGGGTGGGGAGGATTGTAATGTCCCAATCCCAATAAACTCATGACAAAAAAATCCCATCAAGCCTACTAGTTCCCTAGGTTGGATGGAGACATAGGGATTTGCAATAAGGGAGCTAATAAATGATGTCTAGACATTAGAATGCAATAAATATTTAATAAAGGAGCAAATAAAATAAATACAAGAGAAAACAAAAGTGGCAATTGATCATGAAGACACATGGAGGTTGTGGGACCCACACATGCTAGAAGTTATGTGTCACATGGCATTCTCCTCTTGCAATGTCGAATCCATGGGAATCATAATCTTCTTGGGATGAGTTAGAAGGCTCATACACTTGTACATATGAATGATAGGCCGAATTTGAATGGAAGTGTAACTCCTAGGGAGAAGGAAGAGTCAAATGAGGAGTTATTGGACACTTGGATTAGATTCCCTAACCTATATGACAACAATGATGAAGATGCTATGACACCTATGACAAATTACAGACCTAATTGCTGACATATGACCATTATGACATGTCAGGCCTAAATATAGCATCCAAGAAGGCACTCATGGGAGTTAGGGAAGCTCAAGGGATTCCCATTCGAATTGGTGGAAGGTGGAAGGCTTGGAAAGGGAGGACACATGGAAAATCTTGAACCTCACCCTAATTCGAATTGGCTTGGAATATATGGATGGACTGAGAATCTTAGAATACTAAGGATGTTTATAAAATACAAGGATCAATTAAGAGAAGATATTTTGATCATTTTGACAATTTGCAATTGTGAAGAGAGCTAGTGGAATACTAGTCTACTTACCTTAGCCAATTTCGAGGGTGAAAGATTCCCATCCTAGTTGGTGTGTGGAAAGGCCATTCAGACATTTCATGGGAGATTTAATGGAGTATTTAATTGAAGGTGTAAGCTACAAGGAAGCTCATGGTTTCTTCTAGTGCAGTTCACTCCTTCAACCATTTTTAGTTTTCATTGCATATTCTTGATCCTTGAGGAGAGGCGCTTTTGGTGAGATATTGTACTCTTTGGGGGAGCTTATAATGCCCAATTTATTTTGTAATAATATGAATATACTCTTTTATTCACACTCATAAATGTACCAGGTCGAAAATCCAATTGGAATGATGTAAACCTGATGTTTAATGAACAAATGGTGCCATTTCCCCACTATCTTGATGTATAGCAATGAAATATTGATGCATTCGAACGGAAGAAAATTTCTATGATGTATTTATGATTAATGGAATATCATTAATGATATTCACAAGTATCATGTTCAGTGCTTAAGCATTTGGAATCATCTTGATCAGTTTTATACCATTTGAAGAAGATTTAATGCCATTTCCCCCAAGGTCGAAACTAGTGATTTTGTAGCTCTTGGGAGAGGGTTATAAAAGACTTCACAAACTGAATAATGATTCACATGAGACCTTAATATTTTCCCTTAGACATCCTCTTCCACTATTCATAAATTCGATTGGGTTTGGAATCTTTTGGAGAGCCATATTCAGCATTTACCCTGGGGGGATTTGAACCCCAAATTGCTAGTAAAATTGCATACATTGGACAGAACATTAAAGGAGTTTGCAGAAGTATTTTGATGGTCCTAAGTCATCCCTGAACATCATAATCAATTCCTAATATCATTCATACACCTTCTCTGAATATTTGGGAGCATTTGGAGCAATTTGGAGACCTAGACCTCAAAACTAGTCAAAGGTCGAACTAGAGAAAAAGTTGAAAATTTCACTATTTTAATAAAAATAAAAAAGGGACATTACACAGGTGCAATAATTATTGGATATAGATTTGGTAAAGTAAATATTGAATCCATGTGCAGTACCAACAATGCTTATCCCAAAGAAGGATGGAGGATGGTGCATGTGCATTGATTCGAGGGAAATCAATAAGAATACTATCAAGTACATATTTCCATTACCTCGCATAGATGATATGATGGATTTTTTGAGTGGGTCAAATTATTTTTAAAATATTGACTTGAAAATTGGTTACCATCAAATAAGAATTAGGGAAAGACATAAATGGAATACTGCATTTAAATGTAATAATGAATTGTATGAGTGGTTGGTGATGCCCTTTGGACTTACTAATGCACTGAGTACATTTGTGAGATTAATGAATGAATTTTTGAAGGAATAAATTGCAAAATATGTGATAGTATATCTTGATGAAATTTTGATTTATAGTCAGAGCAAAGAAGAACACTTGAGGAACCTTAAATTGGTCTTAAGCACCATGTAGAAGGAGAAATTGTTGATAAAGTTGAAGAAATGCACCTTCATGAAGAAGGATTTTATCTATTTGGTGTTTGTAGTCTCAGAAGAAGGATTGAAAACAAATCCATAGAAGGTACAATAAATTATGAATTGGCCGACTCCAAGGAGTGATTTTCAGGTAAGGATTTTTCATGGCCTTGCAATCTTTTACATAAAATTTATTAAGAATTTCAGTCAAATTTGTGCACCTATGGTAGACACTATCAAGGAGAGTAAAAAACAATTTAGATGGAAGAAGGAAGAATACATAATTTTAAACTACTAAAAAGGAAGACCAATGAGAAACCTGTTATGGCCTTACCATGTTTTTATAAAATTTCCAAGTAGAAACTGATGCTACTGGAACAACAATAAGGGCTGTATTAAGCCAAGAACAAAAACCTATAGCATATTTCAGTGAGAAATCGAATGAGGTAAGACATAAGTATTCTTCATATGACAAGGAATTTTATGCCATTGTGCAAGCACTTAAGAAGTGGAGACACTAATTCATGCCCAATAAATTTGAGCTATACTCTGATAATCATGCATTACAATTTATAAGTATCCAACCTAAGTTGAATCAAAGACATGCCAATTGGGTAGAATTTCTACAAATTTTTACTTTTGTGATCAAGCATACAAGTGGAAAATCTAATAGTTTCTCTTCTTTTGACACTATATTCCCAAGTGGCAATCCCGTGTATTTGTGTATATTAATAGTTTCTCATCTTTTGTTCTTGCAACTAGAGAAAACATAATACTAATCAATTGCACAATGATTAACTAGACACACTTAAGTAAACTTATACTTGTACCTAAACTTCACATGATTATTTCTATAGATGACGAGATTGTGCCACCAATGCAATTACTCAATTTAACTAATATTCCCTCCTTGGAATTTAGCATAAAAGTCTAATTTTTATTTGCAAAATATATAGCCCATCTCTAAACATGAATTATTTCTGAATTATACATTTGGATATATAATTTAAATTTTAAATACATTATATCTAATTACAAGATCGACCCTTTAGTATAAAAAACTTTCATTTAAAATAAAACACTTATAATAATCCCAATATGGGATCCACTAATCCTTTGGAATATATATTATTATTTCCATAAAGTGTATTAAACATTTTATAACTTTTATGGATCGACACAATATATTTATATATTGAATGGCTTGGCCATGTTATAATTTTTGTATGGATTGACACCATATGTTTATACAATGAAAGGCTTGGCCGCAAAATCTATGGTGTATATGTTTAGTATTATGCAACAACCATCACACAGATTTTTAAATTAAGCTTTTTAAACACCACTGAGAAGCATGTTCTGGCCTTACCAAGTTTTGATAAAATTTCCAAGTAGAAACTGATGCTAGTGGGACAACAATAGGGGTTGTATTGAGCCAAGAACAAAAACCTATAGCATATTTTAGTGAGAAATCGAATGAGGAAGGACATAATTTTTTTTCATATGACAAGGAATTTTATGCCATTGTGCAAGCAGTTAAGAAGTGGAGACACTATTTAATGCCCAATAAATTTGAGCTATACTCTGACAATCATGCATTACAATTTATAAGTATCCAACCTAAGTTGAATCAAAGACATGCCAAGTGGGTAGAATTTATACAAAGTTTTACTTTTGTGATCAAGCATACAAGTGGCAAATCTAATAGTTTCTCGTCTTTGACACTATATACCCAAGTGCATAGATCTCCAAATAGATCTCCAAGATTACATGGCATCCTCATATATGCATCACATCAATCTCCATCACTTAACCATGTCAAAATCATGTGTGTACAAATGACATACACAACATGTGATGTGTGATGAACTACAGTCAACACAATCCTAAAAAGCTCTCTTTCACCTCTCTTATATACCAAGAGGTTTGGATTACAATACATCCCATAACACATGCGAGATAAATGAATTTCCTCCTCTTTATATAGAGAATGGTTACAAAGGATATAATTACAATGATGCATGTGGGATAACTCTATTTTATAATATTAGATTTATTTTATGCCTTTAACTGATATTTTACCAATATACCATGTAAGTCATCATTACATATTATAACACTCCCCCTTAATGATGACTGGGAGAAATAATACAAATGGAAGGAAGGTGGAAACACACCAACAAGAACAAAAATAAAGGTGAGTGAAGTAGTGATGGAGTGCCCCCTAGAGTTGAATGGATTCCTCACAAAATTAAATTTGAATATCCTACCATTAGGATCGTATGATACTCTTATTGGTATGGATTGGTTGGAAAAGCATAGAGCCAAAAGAGACTGCTACGAAAAATTACTTGAATGCATTGATGAAGAAGGATGGTCGAGAGTGGTGAAAGGGATTCCCAAGCAACTTTTAGTAAGGCAGATTTCAGTCATGGACTTGGTAAAATTCTACAAGAAAGGTTTCCATCTATATGTGGTTCATATATCAGATTCATTAGAGAACAAAGGACCAAATATAGAATATTATCAATGTTGAAAGAGTCCAAAGATGTATTTCCAAATGAAGTTCCAGGATTGCCACCAAAGAGGGACATTGATTTTACAATCAACCTTGTTCCAGGGAAGCCCCAATTTCCAAATCTCCTTATAGAATGAGCACACCAGAGTTGGTAGAGTTAAAAATGAAGCTACAAGAATTAATGGACAATACGTATATCAGACCAAGTGTGTCTCTTTGGGGAGCACCATTTTTATTTGTCAAAACGAAAGATGGGAATTTAAGGCAGATATGTATTGATTATAGGAAGCTAAATAAAGTGGCAGTCAAGAATAAATACCCATTGCCTAGAATTGATGACTTGTTTGATCAAATGAAGGGAGAAAAAGTGTTTTTGAATATTCATTTGACTTGAGATCTGATTATCATCAACTGAGAATAAAGGAACAAGACATTCAGAAGACAACTTTCTAGAGAAGATATGGCCATTACGAGTTCACAGTGGTGCCATTTGGTCTTACCAATGCTCCCACCAGATCCATGTGTCTCATAAATAGTGTCTTCAACAAGTATTTCGATAAGTTCGTGTTAGTGTTCTTGGATGACATTCTTGTTTACTCAAAGAGTGAAGAAGAGCATGAGGAACACTTAAGAATGGTGCTACAAGTTCTTAGAGAGCACAAATTATATGCAAAGATTGGCAAGTGCGACTTCTACCAAAGAAGGGTACAATATTTGGGTCATATTATCTCCAAATAAGGAATTGCAGTGGATTTGGAAATGATTGAAGCCATAATGAATTGGTCTACTCCAAATAATGTTGTAGATGTTAGATATTTGATGGGTCTTACAGGATATTATAGAAGCTTCATTGAGGGATTATCCAAGATCTATCATCCAATTACATCCCTAGAAAGAAAGAATGCAAAATTTATATGGTTTGAAAAATGTGCATAAATCTTTCAGCGATTGAAGAAGTTACTTACTAGTGCCCTTGTTTTAAAGATTGCATATCCAAAGAAAGATTTTGTAGTTTGCACGGATGCTTCCATTAAAGGATTAGGTGGAGTGATTATGCAAGAAAGATTTCTGATTTGTTATGAGTCCATAAAATTAAAAGAACATGAAAATAATTATGCAACTAATGATTTAGAGCTAGCAGCCATAGTGCATGCCCTCAAGATGTGGAGACATTATTTATTGGGAATAATATTTGATCTTAGGATGGATCACATGAGGTTAAAATATTTGTTTGATCAAATAAACTTAAATACCAGAAAAACTAGATGGATGGAATTTTTGTGTGAGTTTGATTACGAAATCAAACATGTGAAATGAAAAGATAACAAAGTCGTAGACGCTCTTAGCAAAAAATTTCATGTAGCATCCTTAAGTATATGCAAATCGTATTTATGAATGAGAGTTCTTGAATCCCAAAATAAAGATGAGACTTATCTTAAAGTAAAAGAGAAATTGCAGTAGGGAAATTTAGCTGAAAAGTGTGAATGATATCAGCTTGGAGAAGATGATCTTCTTGCTTATAAAGGTAGATTGTATATTCCAAATCGTGTATATTTAAAGAAGAGGGTAATGGATGAAATTCATCAGATTCCATAGTATGGACATCCAAGATATCAAATGACAATAACAACAACAAAAAAACAATACTTTTGGCATGGGATGAAAAAGGATGTGGTAGAATACATTTCCTGGTGTAAAAAATGCCAACAAGTCAAGGCAGTATGTCAACATCTAGTAGGATTGTTGCCACCTTTTCCTATTCCAAAATGGAAGTGGGAAGTAATTTCTTTGGATTTTATAACAGGTTTTCCAATGAAAACAAGGAGGCACGATTAAATCATGGTTATGGTAGACAAGTTATCAAAATCATCCCATTTTATTCTAGTAAAGTACACTCATAAAACAAGTAACATAGCAAATATCTTCATGAATGAGATCTTCAAATTGCATGGGTTACCCAAAGCAATAATCTCAAACCAAGATGCAAAGTTCACATCCAATTTTTGGAAAGGTTTATTTCAGGAATTGGGGACTCAACTAAATTTCAGTACAGCGTATCATCTTCAAACAGATGGCCAAACCGAAAGGGTGAATCAATTTCTTTAAGATATGTTGAGGATGCATGTGATGGATAAGCCATCCAACTGGGAGGATTACCTACACTTGGTAGAATTTTCATACAATAATGGACATCAAGCATCATTAAGAATGAGTCCATTTGGTGCATTGTCTGGAAAAGGATGCATAAATCTAGTTAGCTAGGATAGTCCAATAAACATAATAGTACCTGGGCCACAAATGCTCAAGGAAATGGAACAGGAAATTGTTAATATTGTGTAGAATTTTAAGGCATCCTAGAACAGGAAAAAGAGCTACGCATATTTGAAAGGAGTGCATAAGGAATTTAAACTTGGGGATCATTTCTATTTGAGAGTACAGCCAAGGAAAAGTTCCCTAAAGTTGGGAAGTTGTGTCAGTTGGCACCAAGATATTGTGTGACATTTGAAGTCCTTAATAGGATAGGACTAGATGCATATAGGATTGCATTTCCTGCTAACATTATATATCATAATGTATTTCATGTTTCTTTGCTTAATAAGTATGTACATTATCATAATCACATAATTGATTGGAATGTGATTCAGGTGCAGCCCATGGGAGAGTTCCAAGTGGAACCTATGCGCATCCTCGGCAAGAAGGTAACATTGCTATGGAACCGAGCCATCAGACACATAAAGGTGCAATGGAATCTCCTTGGTCCTAATGAGGCTACATGGGAGCTAAAGGATGCCATTAGAGAGGCATACCCATTTTTGTTCAGTTTTGAGAACACTGGAGATGGTGTTGTTTTAAGGGGGAGGGGAATGTAATATCCCCATTTTGACCCTTGGAATTATTGGCTTGATATGTAAATATTGTAAATATGTGATGTATTCATCCTAGTGTGGAGCTCAATGCCAAGGCCCCATTAGTGAATGCTCGACTTATAAAGGAAAGTACTTTATATATTGTGGGCATGTGCAAGTTGGTGATCGAAAAATGTAATAGCATGTAAATTTTTTAATTACAAATAAAATTCATGAGAGCACGTTATGGAAGCAACTAAAATGAGGGGCATGTGTGTGTCCACTGAGGAGAGGTGAGGGGTTGTGGGATCCAATCCTTTGTTTCCAAGTGTCATCCCGAGAACCCATGAGCCATAAATGTTAAGCAACTACCTAAATGGGCTTCCATGCTAATATTTATTTCTTTTGTAAGAAGGCAATTGATAAATCAGTTCATGAATTTAATGGAGCACATGCATAACCTAGAAATTCGTATGGTTGAGTATGGGCTCAGGTTTTGGTACCCAGAAGTCAATCTTCCTAATCGGAATTCATTTCCTTCAATTTCCATTCCATTTTTTTGCAACCAGACACCAATTGTGAGTATGCTATGCATTCCCAACAAGAGAATGTGGGAATTCCTTGTGTTGTGTGTGGTAGGTAATGTGGATGCCAAGGCTAGATGAGACCAATTGAGATGCTTATAGATATGTGATTCATCTCACTTCTTAGCATTAATCTTCCTCATCTTTATGTATGCTTGAAAATCCTAGTTGTACGCTGGCTTAGAATGAGAGTATGTTTATATTGTTGTGAGTGAACCTATGTAGTTCCTCCTTAGTGGATACATAGCCCAGCTTGGGGGTGGCCTTTCAATAGAGAGATAAAGTGATCGATGGAGTGCCTATGGCTGGATGGAATGTTTCTCTTAAATAGCCAGTTGCTTGGACAACTTCAATTAAAATATAAGTGTTTATTGTTAATTTACTGTTATGTTGAATGTACGTGAATTATTTTTATTATTATTATGTCTGTGATGAGTATGATGGTATATGCATGATGTTTGTGTGGGTGTGGACTAATTTATTTTCCAATGTGTATTTTTTAAATGCATCTGCACATGCATTTAAATTTTCATGAATTTCGTAATATGGCTCCGGGGATGAAATTTAGAACTCCTGTAATTTTCTCATGTCCCCTCCATTGCTTGGATCGATGGGCGGCGACGTGACACAAATCCTCAACAATATTATAATTTTGAGTAGTGCGAGCACTTGGATTAAATGTCTCCTTTCGAATGGTGGCCTGAGGTGGGTGCAACATCAATTCATTAATGATATTCTCTATTTGAAGATGACCGAAGGAGGGGAAGGAGTTGTGGATGTGGAGGTAGAAGTATTGTCTGAATTACCTACATTGGGATTTTATATGGAAGGGGTTCATACATCTGTGATATAATTTTCAAACCAATTGTCTCATTGCACATAAAAATATCATATTTTGGGAATGCATCCCCTTGGTGAAGATGACTTGCATTTCCCCCATGTGAGGGATTGGTGTTCTGTGCAACCACTTCTATAGTTGCAAAGGAAAGGGGCCGGTGAATACTATTGGATGGGAGGGACCTTTTAGAATCTTATTGACTTCCTCTTGGTGAGGAAATTATTTAGTGTATTGGTCACATTCATATATCAAGCATGGGAAATTTTCCTTTCTCCTAGGTTTGTTTTCAACATTGATTTCTTGAGCCTTGGTGTTCTCCTGCTAGTTGGAAGGATTTTCATATTTTCCTTTATTCTTCTTCTTACCCCGGGATGATTGAGATGAAGAGGATTAAACCATGTTCACCTCTGAGGTCTGAGAAGGAGAAGAATTTGTTTTGGTGTTACTAACAATTTGGTGCAAAACTTGAGTGGAAGTATATTGCGTATGTTTTCCAACTGGCTGAGGAACATAATGTGCCTTTACTAAACCCACAATTCCATCGGCAAGAGGTTCTATTGAAGGTATTGAAGGGTCACTTGTGGGACAAGTATCATTAGAGATCAAGTCATATAATGTGCAGGATTTGGAATAAGCCAAATCCAAATATTTGGCATGACTAATCGCCTTCTCCTTGGTTACAACACCTCCCATGGAAACATCCCTAGATATTGGCAGCAATAATGACTTTGTGAATGAATCAACTAATAGTTGGTTCAGGATGGTAGCTTTAATTAATCTATAATTCCTCCTCCATTAATGTACGTGATTAGAAATGTGAATGCATGTGGATTGTCTCAGCAAATTTAAAATCTTAGTACCAATATCGTACCAGATTGGTAATTGAAAATGCACTAGAAAGGCCATGGCTAGGGAGTTGAAATCTCCGAATAAGTGTCATGGCAATTCAATATACCACTTAGCAGTAATACTGGTAAGGGTCCTCGGAAAAAGCCTTAAACATATGGAATCATCCATTAAATAGTTTGAGGAACACCATAGATGATAAGTCATCACATGGTTTTTAGGGTCCTCACCAGGTTTCTCGTCAAATTTGGGAATGTTTGATGAGCGTTTCGCAAGTATGGGAGGTCAAAATTGGGCATGTTTTATGGGATCATTCATCAACCTCGAAAAATACGATAGATCTACTATAGCCAGAAAGGGTAATTGTCGATTGGATTGGGATAATGATAATACTGATAAGGCATCAAAATACCATTAGCACCTAAGGTTAGTTGGGATCAGTAATTGAAACTTATTGATCCTCCCATCTACTCGTTTTGGGCAAATTGGGGCACAAGAACCACGGGGCTCGCAGATTGAAAAGGTAGGCCTCCTTGTGGAGGGATACTTATCTGATTGGGTTGATACCATGGAATATTTTCAGCTCCTAGATAGGGTAATCTAGTATGAAGGGGATTGGATGTAGCCATGGGAGGATTGGGTTGGAAAATTGGTCCTCCCATAAAAGGTTGATTGTGGGCAGAAGTTTTCCTTAACATTGGTTGTTGTGCCCATGTTAATTGTTTCCCATAAACCAATTATTGATCCCTATGTGCAAGTCCCCCCCAGTCATAGCTTTCCCTTATGGGTAAACTGTAGATGGATTTACCATCAGGGTAGTGGCAGGAATCGATGGGGCGGGTTGTTTAACTACCATAATACTACCTGTTTGGTGAGGGTGGATTGGTACAAGCTATGGCTGATGAGACCCGAGGTTATACCTTCAAGAGATTCTCGGTTCGATTAATATGGTAAGGATACACCAAGTATATTACTTATTAAATATATTGGTTGGTCTCTAGGAGAAAAGGTGTGATGCAAGTCGAACGCGAGAGGGTTTGTGTGCATAAATGGAAATGCCATATTTACTTGGATTTCCTAGCAGACACCCTGGGCCATAAACATCTCCCATAAAGGGGAAGTGGTGGAAATATAACCTACGGTGGTTCCTGTTTGATTGTCCATATTAGAAGTCAATGACATGGTTGATCGATCATAATAATTATATGGTGTCAAAATCATGTATGAATCCTGCCTAAAAATTATGCTAACTAAATCTAAAGTAGTGGGTAATTCTACAAGTATTGGACCAGTAGTTCTTGTGAGAGGGGGATTTGAAGGAGGAAATGTTACCTATGTGATAGTTTCAACCTCTCCTTCAAATTTATTGTTGAAATGATCAATACATCCATCCTCGGAGGGAGTCCCTTCATTAATAGTCCCTTTGGCGAAAGAATGACATGAGTTTTGTGAAGGTGGAGACCCTTTCTCTTAAGGATCCAACCTTTCATTCTATTACATCGATGTAGACCTCGGTCAACCAATGTGAGAAAACAACAATGCCTATGGCCAACTATGAATGCGGGAACAACACACCCCTATAAAAAACTTAAGGTAATCAACCAACCAATTAGTAAGTAAGGGATCTTCCAAAGACGGAATGTCAAGCCATTTGCAAAGAAACAAGAGACAATTACCCACAACTACTCTGTAATGGAATTCCATAGGTGCAAGTACTAGACACAATTGAGTACCCTCCAAAGCATCCAAAACCATGTGTTGCACATCTGTCTCAGGTACTGATAGCACCACCATTGTAGTGACCTGAGCGGCAACCTAGGAAAAGCAATTAAGGCTACCACTTCACGCTTGGTGGTTGGGAGGAACGGTCATGAGAGAGGGATTCTGTGAATGGGAAAGGAATATAAAACAATCGTATTAGACCCGAAGAAACTCAAATAGTGGTTTCACCCCGAGGAATTTCCACTACTAATATTACTACCTAACTTGCATAACCCCACTGAGAGAGAATATTGGTGACTGGTCTAAATACTCTTCTCGACTTCTACTACCACTTGAATCCTATGTTAGATGATATTTCGCAATAGGCACTTCATGTTACTAATGGATTTTCACTCTCTAGTAGTCCTAGTTTCGTTTCAGTGACTCTTGGATGATTTACTCACTTTTCCCTAGTCCAAAAGTCCTAATTACTATACTACTATTGGTGCACTAAAAACAAATTCTAATGAAATTTATTAACGCGTGGTTGATTTTAATGATGTTCTTTCACTGAAGAGGAAATATAAGTGAAACTAATGATGTGAATACTCAAATCAATATCATGCAAACTAAATGAGATGCATAAGCCTTCAATTCAATGAACTTTATCTACACGAGAGAGAGAAAGAGAGAGAAAGAGAGATATTTTCCATTTTCAATGCAACAAAATTTTGATGCCAATGCACTTTTCTTTTTCTTTTATGGACGAATACAATGAAAAACTAAACTCCAAACATTCACCAAAATGTAAACAAGCAAATCCTTCAAGCAAACACCAAAATAAATAAAAGCAATTTTTCTTGTTTTCTTGTTTTCAAAACTCCTAAATTGCATAAAAGATGTGATACATCATCTTTCTTTTGGTTGAAAAAATCCAATTCCTTTTACATAATTTTTAAGGAGCAAAGAATATGAAACACTCTTGCATTTTCAAGTATTCTTTAAATGGATGAAAATACTTGAAAAACAACGTTTTTGCTTCAGTTTTGAGAAGATTCAATGCTTCATCAAAAGAATTTTAAGGGAAAAGATGAGAAAACACTTTCAACTTTTCCAAATACTTTCAAATGACTCAAAACACTTCAAATATAATATTCTATTATTTAATTTGGTGCCAATGATGAATGTAACAACTTCAAAGCCAAAGGAAGCAAGGGAAGCTTCCAATTTCCAAGCACTTCAACATTGCACCAAACAACTCAAAAGACAAGTTCTCTTCTTTGTTATACTTAAAATGAAGGAACTCAAACACTCTTACAATCAATCCAAGCTCGAAGAAGTTGAAGAAAATAAGAATCCACTCAAGGAAAAAAAATTGAAAAGAATTGGATCTCCTAAGTACTTCCAATATTGTCACTTACAAACCAATGAAACCAAACAACAAAAAAGAGATCTTTTGAAACCTTAAACAGATAATCACACTCCAATCAAATGGTAAGGAAGGGCTATGACATGGCTACAAACTTCTAGGTTTGTACAATATTGGATATTTCGTCCAAAACACAAGAAAACAACACAATATCATAAGGACCACTATTTAGGGACAATCTACAGGAGCAGACTCAAACAGATCTCCCTAGTCCAAGTGGATCTAGAAAAAATAGATACACGATACCAATTACTTTCCTAGATCAATAGAAATACTAGATAGGTCAAGATGTGGCTTACCTCAAGTTTGTAGTTAATTTCTCCTTGTTTCTCCAAGCTCCAATGTCTTCAGATCGTTAGCTACAAAACGATGTCATACAAGTTGAAACATACAAGCAGTAAAAGCATGTAAACATGAATTGATCTAGATTAACAGTTAAGGAAGAAAATCCTAAGTATTATCAATCAAACAACACTTATGGAAAGAACTTGTATTAATGCAATAAGCAGAAATACATAGGGAATAAATGTCACAACCGAAGCCTTAATGTTGCAACTTCTAACCAACAATCCTATCCTCCAAGATGGAATGATTTCCTCCCAAAGGATGAATGAGGATCACCTAGAATAATTTCACCAGCATAAGAGTAGTATGGCCATTCCTCTCTTTACAATGGAGAGGGGGTTTGTATATATAGGGTTAAATTGATAGAATAGGTTGAATATTTAGGGGAGAGGTATAGGGGATCGAGAGGCAGATTTCCTAGCATCTAGGGATAGATCTCCATGTTACCAAGCTTCGAGAAATCGCTCGAAGCTTTCTTTTATCCAATTTAACCAACTCTGATGCACCTTGTAGGATGGAAACTTGTGTCATAAGTGGATATTCGCACTATTTACAAAGGAAGCATGCATCATTGATGAACTCTGCTAAGGTGCAAACTGTGTCACCCAGGGGTCGACGCTCCTTTCTCAAAGGCAGGGTGCATTGGGTGACAACAAAATATGGAAAGGGAAGGACAACAACCTTTATGTTAGTGTTTTAGCCAAGGAACTTTCAAGATTAATGCATCGAGATAATACATGATTCATGATGATGAGATTTTGGTGTAACAAAATGCCCCCCAAAGCATGAATATGGTAAAATAAAACAAGTGAAATGCTTTGGAATAAATGAAAGGGATGGATACAAGAATAATCGGTTGGAAGATACTACTGCAGAATAACTGACTCTGAGATATGCATCCCACATGACTCATAACATGGTTGTTGACCAATACACTGTAGATCCATGACAGTAGAGACCGACTGAACACAATCACGGCTACTAGCCATAATCATAGACCCATGATGAGATGATAACATAGCCACATCTAATACAAAGTGGATATGTGTGATACAAATCAAAAAAATGTCCAACGCAACCTCGGTGATATTTATGACTTGACCCAAGGTCTTCAAGATGAACCCACAATGATACGAATCTAACCATGTGATTACAATGTTCTGAAGTCGAACATGGTAGAAACCACTTGATTACCGGTCATTGATGTATACCGTTACAAGCACAAGGGAAATCACCATTGATGTCAATGATTCCCAAGGTATCATAGTACATACCATCGAATGTGAATAAATTAGTTGAGGTCGAACACTTGATGGAATATTTCAATCAAGATCCAATGATGTGAACTCATTTTGAAAGCGAGGTAACCTTCCATTGAGGCATGTAGGCCCAAGGTACTTGACTGGTTTCTAGATTCAATCCTTGGATGATGTGCTAAAGTAGACAAGGATAAATCCATTGAAGGAGGGACATGATGTATCCCCCATCGTCGAAACGAAACATTATCAAAGATGTTTTGGATTAAATCGAACTCTAGAGCAATGTTTAATACTGAATCAGGGAATACTGACATGATAGAAGGTAGAATGATTGCATATAGTGAATTAATGAAGATACCTCTCTTGAACATGGGCATGGCATGACTTGGCAGTATTGACATGATGAGAATGATATCAAACCATAATGCAACTGATGGTGGAAGCATTCTTTGGATGACGCAAAAGAGTAAAAGGACTCATGGAATTGATGTGACTCGAGGAGAAACAGATTACCCAAGTACTAAATGCGTATGAAGATGAGTGCCATGTTCAAGAGTGACTAAGTACCGATGTAACTACAATGAAACACACATTCTTTCCTTATCCCCATCATGATTGATGAGTACCCCTCTTGTTTTCTTAACAGGCTTGAGGAGGGTAGCAGATGCTTGGTATAGCTCATCCTTTAGAGGATTCCAATCCCAAAAGTTTTATGAACCTGAGATAGGAGGGGTTCATCCAAAAATGCGCCCTTCGATGTCATATTTTAACGAGTCCAAAGAAGGAAAAACCAATGTCATTTCATGTTTAGAGAGTTTGAAAAGAAATAAAGAAGACTCCAAAGGTTTTTTTTCGTAAATGTTAGTCTCCTCACCCTAAAAGGGATAAAACAATGTGAAAGAGAACTCTTCCAGTCATGGTCAAACAGAGTGTTCCTTTTTCGTAAATAACATCTCCTGGCTCGAAAAAGGGGTAAAATATCACCAGGAAGATGATCATTCAAATACTTTTACAAGCGTGAAAGAATCAAGTTTGCTTGGTGATGTTTTCATGTTTAGGGAGTCTGAAAAGAGCTTAAAGAGGAATTCCAAGGGGTTCCTTTTTCATGGGAGTTTTACGATCCCGAAAAAGTGATAAAAGATAACTCGGTGACTTATTCTCATTGTTTTATGAGCACGAGAAAGAACCAACAGTAAGCTCGGTGCCATTATTGTTTGAATTTAATGAGCGGCATAATAGCACAAAATGCTCAAGAGTCATTCACACTTGACAACAATCATGAAATGACCACAATAGTTGCTGAAAAGTTGTAATGCTGCTTTACTTTACCTGTAGACTCCAAAAACTAGGTCAAAACGATAAATTAGGTGTTTAGACACACAAATATTACGAACTATAGTAAAAATCGACCCATAAAAGAATAAATCAAAATGAGAATATTCCAATTTTGATATAAAAAGGGGCCAAATAGTAAAAAATAGTTACGTTTTTTTTTACCAAATTTGGAGGAGTGAAAACACCATTTGGAGTCGATTTTCAAGTGCCGATTTTGGGAGTTTCAGCTAGCCATTTTCGACACCGCCAGCATCAGGTAGGCCTAAACCTTATCCTCTTCATTTGTAGTGGACTAGATTTGCATTTAATTTCCATTTTGGGGGTTTTTGAGCTTGTAGAATGGAGGAATTGTGTGCCCTTTGCGATGCACTTTCCCCTTACAAGAAGTGGGTCAAAGGCTCTCCGACGCACTTCGTGTATGGGTAGATTGTGTCGCCAGTGGACTATGTGAACTGATGGGATATGTCAATGCAATTTGGCCCAACAAACTAAGAAACAAGCCCAAAAAATCCAAGCCCGAAGGTATAGCAAGGTTCTAATACCTATTTGAAGGTTGGTTGGAAAAGTTTGGGTCAATAAAATGGTTTAGTGGAAATAAAGAGAACATGAAATAGAGGATTCCCGAGCGGAAAATGATCCTCATTCCATGAATGTGCTCCAACAATGTGGTTTTCTCAAAATATTTCACATCCAAGGCATGAGAGCCCAAGTGCCATTGCTATAATATTTTATCAGATTGTGGGATCCAGACCAACAGTACTTTTGAGTTGGTGTTCATACGCTGAACATAGATGTAGAGGACATCTATTTCTTGATGGGGTTGTCCATGCGGGGTGCCCCAGTTTTGTTATCAAGGCCACGCGGAAGTGACCAGTCCACAGAGATCCTAGTAGCTCAGTTTTGTACACTTGGTACTCAGATGCTTGTTAGGAATATTCCCATCAGGAGTGTGAGGGATCGACCACTACGCATGGTTCTCTTCACCATAGAGAGAGTGGCGGGGAGAAGGGATCCTCATCAGACCATGAAGGAACATATGTTGTATGATGTAGAGTGCATGGCCCCAACTATGTTCAACTAGTGCAAAGGATTCCTCGCAAATCTCAGAGATCATCTCACCAAGTGTCATCGAGGTGAGTTGAAATAGCTTGGCTATGGTTCCATTGTAGTCTCATTCTTCTTGGAACAATTCCCACTACTACGTCCTCAGGTGGAGATAAACGATCTAGACCCGAGGGATCCTCATATGGTGTGTTGGTATGAGGTTATGGCCCACTACGGAGGTGGGGGTGCCATTATCAGTTATGGTCTCGCATTCTTCAGGTGGTTGCGGGGACAAATCCTCATGGTCGAGGATTACCCATATGTGGGAAAAAAATTCATAGGTGACCCATACTTGGCTCTTCCTGAGGGGGAGTAGTGGGGAAACCTAGGTAAGAACGAAGAACTCTGCTTTGTTTTTCATTTTATTATTTTTGATGTTTTTGGAGTAGTACTGATAGTTTACATATGTTTTGTGTAGATGTTGGTCCAACTCGACCATTGGGTGCTTCTCCGATTGAGCGGAGAGCGTTGGTATGTGATATAGATTTTGCACATAAGGATGCGGCTGAGGAGTTGACTGAGTTGGAGGATAACCTCCAGAGATTGACTCTGGACATACCAGACTCCTCTATAAATGATATACCTCGTCGTTACCAATGCCGGACTATAGGATTTTCGGCACGTTTCGATCCAAACTACATAGAGTAGCTAGGGAATTCATCTATTATAATGAGCATGCTAGGGAGTAGATCATGCGTGATATGTGAGTACTGAAAGCTATGGGATTCATATTTTTCTAGTGAGGACTTATTGAAAGCTCATATGCTTCATATTTTGAACCAGTACCATAAATTGTTTTACTATACCGACATGATATATATATATACAAAACACTATTCACGGATTGATATATTGTGTTTCATTGATGATTATGGGATCTTGTGCATGTTTGCCTTATATTATAGATAATTTACATGTTATTTCATTTTCACATCTTTTCAATAAAATGTTTTATGAATGTGCAATGTACCAATCCAATATGAAATTGGCCAAGGAGTCAGCCACAATGTTCATGTCTATCGAGATATGCAGGTATTGAATGGACTCAAAAGACCTCTCCAAGAGACATACTCGTTGAAATAGACGAAGTAGAATAGGATCATGGATAACGTAGATACGGTTAATATGGGAGACTACTAATTGTGAGTCAAGGTGGACAACAATGAGATCCATGCCTAGGGAAAGAGTGTCAGTCAACAATCCAATCACCGCATGATACTCTGCGGCGTTGTTGGTTGCGTATCATAGACAACTTCCCTATGAACTAATGAGATCTACGGTAGGGGATTAGAGTACCCATGCTGCCGAAGCAAGGCTACGGGTATGACGGTTAGCGCTATCGGCAAATCCAAGACATGTTCCCATTTGCACATTCAAGAAGAACATGGTATAAGCATATAGAAAAGATCCTAACACACTCAAAGTAAAGCGTCACACCACACAAAACACACATCATGTACAATATATACATAATACTAATGCATAAAAGACTTAGGCATAATACCACTTCACGAATATTCCATTGTGAGGATCTCCTAAAGATATCCCGTCATAGTCTTCTAGTTCATATGCTCCCTTCTCCAGAACACGCTTAACTACATATGGACCGTGCCACATGGACTCAAGTTTTCCTTCCCCCAACTCATCATGTTTTTGGTTGTAGGTGAGGACCAAATCTCCCTCGTTAATGATACGAGGTTTAATCGATTTTTCATACTGGTCCTTGATGCGCTTCTTGTGTGTCATTAGCAAGGGATGCATCACGGCGGGTTTCGTCGAGTTTATCCAATTACAGAAAATGTTCTTCCTCGGCGGTGGTGTTCAGTAGAAGTTTGACTCCAAGTTTCAATGATGGAATGTCGCACTCAATAGGTAGGATGGCCTCCAGTTCGTAGACTAATTGGAATGGTGTGAATCCAGTGGAATTTTTAACGAAAGTCCTATATTCCCATAGGTCTGAGAAAATCATATTGTTCTAGTCAGACCTGTGTGTACTCACCATGCGTTGGATCATGGTTTTCAAGATCTTATTGATGGCCTCTACTTATCCATTGGATTGTGGGTAATACGGATTTGAGTTCTCATGTCGAAAACCCAACCTGGTGCTTAGTTCATCCACCATCTTGTTATGGAAATGTCTTCCATGATCAATGACGATGGCTTGAGGAATTCCGAATCATGTAATGATGTGATTAAACATAAAGAGTGAGGCAGATTTTCCATCTTCGTTGTATGTAGGCATAGCCTCGACCCACTTGGTAAAGTAGTCAACGACAATGATGATGTAACCATGCCCCTCGATCGAGGTAGGATTACAATTAATGAAATCTATGCCCCATTTGGAAAAGGGGCCAACGACACTAACTAGATGTAGTGGGGCTGGACAAGAGTGTTTTTTATGATAAAAAATCTTGCAAGGAGGACACTTCTTGACGGCTTCAATACAATATTTAAAGATGGAAGGCGAATAGTATCCAACACGTAGGATTTTATGAGATGTATCCATCCCAGAAAGATGATTGCCACATTCCCTTGAGTGACAATCATTCAGAACATGTTCATCCTCCTCATGAGTTAAGCATCGTTGGAGGATAGAATCAACACCACGACAGTATAAGGTATCGCCGATGATTAGGTAGTACTTTACGTGGTGACGCACATGGTGGAGGTCCTCATGAGATAACTGAGGAATGCAACGTTGGGTCTGGAGATACAAAGTGATGTCTCCATACCATGGGTAATACATACTGATCAGAAACAAAGACTTTTCGGGGAGGGAGTCAATGGGATCAGTTCCTTGATCAGTAAGGGGAATATCACAGATAATCTCTCTAAAAAAAAAATACTTTTTAGACTTGGCCTTCTCAAACTGGAGGTTGAATTCCTAAATAATTACGATCTAGCATGAATATTCCCCCCCCAACACCTGACGTGTGAGGACATGGTACATAGGGTTAGAGTTGGCAATGATGGTGGTAGTGCGTAGAAGGATATAATGGAGAAACTTTTGGACAACAATGACTGCTGCGAGAGCTATTTTCTCGACGTGTGAATACCATGTTTCAGAGTCAATGAGATGCTTACTAACGTAGTAAATCACATGCTCCTGGGAGTTACTATACTCCTGAACCAAAACCATAGCGATGGTGGTAGTGGAAGCAACAAGATAAATGATGCAATCCTTGGTGTGATTGGGCGGTTGTAGCACAGGTGCATGGGTGATACCATGTTTTAGGTTATCGAAGGAGTGCTGAGAAGAATCATACCAAATAAAAGGGACGTCCTTCTTAAGAAACTGCATGTATACCTGTGTTTTCTTGGTGAAATTACACACGAAATGACTTAAGTAGTTTTCCTTCCCTTGCAAACTTTGTAGTTCCGGTATATCCATTGGGGGTGGTAAAGAAACAATGGCTTCCACCTTCATGGGATCAATACGGATCTTTTCTTTCGAAATGATGAAGCCTAGGAGGTGTCCAGACTCAATATAGAATATGCACTTGTGAGGGTTTAGACGGATGCTATACCACCTACATCTGTGGAATACTGCCATCATATGGTCAATGTGGAACTCACGATGATTCGAATGGGAAGGGAGGTTGTCGAGATATGGTTCTACAAAGTCCTCCACATTGTGGAAAGTATATGGCACAACCTACTGGAATGTGGAACCAATATTTTTAAGGGAAAAGGGAAGTTTTCGATATGCAAACGTGCCCCATGGGAAAAAAAAAAGCAGTTTTATGTTGATCGGTCAGGTGGATTAATCTCATTTTAGCCAGAAAATCCATCCACGAATGAGAAGATGACAGTTCCAGAATAGTTATCGATGATTTGGTCAATAAAAGGGGTAGGGTAGTTGTCCTTTTGGAAAGCCTTATTTAGGTCCCAGTAATCAAATCAAACCTTAATGGTGCCCTATTTTTTGGTAACACGAACGAAATTAGAGACCCAATATGTGAAGGTAACATGATAAATGAACCCAAACTTCAACAACTTTTCAATTTCAGCCTTTATAGCCATAGTTTTCAGACAGGTTTAGCATCGGGATATGTTTAGATCTCATGTACCATGATAGCAAGATCTATACTGGGCATTTCCTTGTATATCCATGCAAATACGTTGCAGAACTGCTTGAATAAGGACATATATGAGGTAATCTCTTCAAAAGAGAAGTTTTGGACTATACAAATATGTTCCATGACTCTAGGTGTGGCTGAGATGTCGATCAGAAATGTAGGCATAATTTTTTCCAAGTTACCCTCAGTTACCATATCACAAGTAAGGATAGGAGATTGGGAGTGGGGAAAGACATATGGCGTAATAATTGTTTCAATGTGGTTCTCCACTGAATCTAGTGGTGGGAGGAAATATGGTCGATGGTGGAGGTATTCCCATGGGGGTTCATCCATACTCATTATCTCCATGATGGACTCGTCAAAATGAAAATTTTGGAGAAGAGGATCAGGTGGGGATGAAGTCCGTTGTAAGGGTGGTGAATGAGAAGTAGATGCCACTGAAGTGTGGTCATCAGGTGCTAATTGGATAGCCTCATAAATAGCTTCCATTGGTGTTAGAGGAATAACATCTCGAATCAATTCCAACTTATCAGGGTTGGGCACGAGCCATTTGTCAATGGATTTGGATGGTGAGGGGATCATAGAAGAAATCATGTTCACCGTGGAAACATGGGAAGGGGGATTTGGCTATGGAAAGACTCCCATGAGGGATGAATATTTAAATATTCGTACCCCCACACTCTCGTATATATATGATGAATGTCCTAAGAGTGGTACGTTGTCCACAGGATAAGTAGTGGTGTCCGGTGTACATAAATCTAGTTGGTCGATAGCGACAATCTTCCCTTGGTGGGGAAATTGTGTTAGAAAAATAGGATCGCAAAGCAATACCATTAAACAGAAATGCAAATATAATCACACAGACACATTAGAAGAGAGACACCAATACATCGTGGTTCACCCAAGATTGGATACATCCACATTGAAATTTCCAGTCCTTATTATTATACCATCCAACAAATGAAGGGATACAACCTGCAACACATCCGCTGCACTTGCTCTTCACTGTCTCACAGTCTCTCTTCATGATCTCAATGATATTTACAATGCATAATACCTAATACTTCAATCCTAACCATATTACAATGTCTTTCGTATAAAGGGGAAATACAAAGGTAAAATACCATGGGTTACCCAAAACTATGGGCCCGTAATCTGTTGGCGAAACAACCCAAAAATATTGGCACTCCCCCGGACCCCCTGGGGCACGTGCCGAGATCATAACCAAAACTGGGGTTCAACACGACTGAAACAACATCATCTATGATACTGGAAGATCAAGCTCTGTTACCAACAAATTGTACAACACAAAATAAAGATGATGCGACCGCAGTCATGGAAAAAAACCAATTACGAACAAGGAGTAAATTATAATCCAACGGGGTGGCGACTCCCTCCACGTTAATGGAAATGGTCTTGCCCCTAGATTTATTTCCAAAGCTTGTAACAACCCGTGTGGTTTGAATCCACGACCGTCAAATGCTTTCAAAGTGGTAGGGGAATGGTTCAACTCGGGAGAGCCAATGGCTTGCCAACAGGATAATGAAATTACCGAGGTGGATGCTCCTTCATCTAAAATAGTACGATGGATTCTTTTCCAAGCGACGTTGGTAACAATTTGGAATGCAAGTTGGTGGGAAAGCCTCGGCTTGAAATACTCAATTCTGAACATAATGGTATTTGAGGAATCGGGTTCCACAACGCCGATAGTAGCGAGGAAAGTCTTACGCTGATTAGGACATGTTTGTAAGACTTCGAACGTCGACATATCACAAGGGGATTGTGCTAAGTACTCTACAATGTTGTATTTTTTAGCAACCCGAGCATTGGGATTGAAAACAACTTTTCTAATCCTGCTCTTGGGTGGACGTAACACTGAATCAAGTAAATCTTTCTTGATAATGAGAGGGCCTTGGGGAGAGGGAATGTCCTGTGTAGATGCAGAAGGTTTTTCAATATTAATTCCGTTAGATTCCTTATTTGGGATTGAGTCATAGGAACGTGATCGAGTGTTCAAGTTGACAGTTTCACTATGCATCATGAGAACATGAGTGGTAGAGGCTGGTTCTCCTTCAGAAGGAGAGGTTTGTTTCGCAATCATTTGTTGTTGTTGCGTGAAGAAGGGATAGATTAAAATTGTGGGTGTCGGGTTCCATTTAAGGAACTTTTGGACCTCATCCCAATGTGGGAACTCTTTGGTGAAGTTGTCACCACTGCACAGTAAACAAGTATACTTAACCTTCCACTTTTGTTTGGTGTCATTGGGATTGTTCTGTTTGGGTTCCTGCTGATTATAATACTTTTTTATTTTGCCTTTGTTCTTCTTTTTACCACCGGATTTTTGAGGTGAAGAAGATTGGATTGAATTCACTTCTTCGGTGGCAGCAGGGATGGGTGATATGTTGGTGTTGTTCCCATCCTGTGATGGGGGTGGACTCGAGCCATGGTGGCTATGTGATCCACCAGATTGTGAGGCAATCTGCTTCTGAACGAAACCAATGATGTCGTCAGCATGAGGTCCCGCAGGTGGTTTTGTTGGGTCGTAGGTAGGGCAGGGTGCATCAGGAACAATATTGTATAACATTCCAGATTGAGCATAGACCAAGTCTAAGTACTGGGAACAAGATATAGCTTGTTATTCTATGATGACCCCACCCATAGTGACATATTTGGCTATGATAGGTAGTAGTGAATTTGTAAACCAATCTATAAGGAGTTGGTCTGGAATGGGAGCTTTAATCAGACGTCGTCTCCACCTCCACTCATGAATATGATCAGAAATGTGAGTGGTGGTGGTTTTCCGGAGAGAATTCAAAATATCCATACAGGTCTCATAGCGGATTGGTAATTGGAAATGTGTCAAAAATGACATAGCCAGTGATAAAAAATTGGGAAAAGAGTGTGATGGTAACTCAATGTACCACTTGGAAGTAGTGCCGGTAAGGGTTCACCAGAATAACCTCAAATAGATGGAATCATCCATTAAGGAGTTGGACAGACACCACAAATGATAAGTCATTACATGGTTTTTCGGGTCCTCAATAGGTTTTCTGTCAAACTTTGGGATGTCAGATGGTAACTTCACCGAAATTGTTGGCCAATTTGTGCCATGATAAATGGGATCATTAGTCAATCATGATAAGTCTGGAAGATTAAATGTAGCCAGAAATGGTAATTGTTGGTTGGAATGTGGATACTTGTAGTATGATAAGGAATATGTGTACCAGTAGGACCATGGACCAACTGATTGTAAGGTCCTCCCATAGGAAATTGGCCATGTGGGGGTGGGCCGTTTGGGTTGGGAGGTGGACCTGAACGGGATCCGCCTCCGCTAGAATAAGGTCTTACACCACTGAAAGGTGGGGGTCCACCACCTCAAGAGTAAGGTGTTACTCTACCAAATTGTGGGGGTCCTCCTCCACCAAAATGGGGTGGTCCTCCACCAAAAGGTGGGGGTCCTCCTCCTCCAGAATGGGGCGGTCCCCCACCATAAGGTGGGGATCCTCCTCCTACGAAATGGGGTGGTCCTCCGCCATAATGTGGGGGTCCTCCTCCTACGGAATGGGATGGGGTGGTCCTCTGCCAGAATGCGGGAGTCCTCTTCCTCCATAATGGGGTGAAGGTGGACTAGATGGCAGGATAACTGGTGGAGGTGGCGGGGGTGGTCCACGGGTGGGAGATTTAGTCGGTGGAAAATTATAGTGCCCCCATGGGGTATTTTGGTTTCCATTATAGGAAAATCTAGGGAAAAGGTTTTCAGGATATTTTTGTTCAATATTAGGATTATGATGCCCTGGAAAAATATGCCCCCATGGGGATTGGGTCCAAATAGATTCCCCCCCGTATGATGGGTCCAAATAAGTTGTCTCATGGTTGGAAGAGGACTTCCAAACACATTACAGCTCGGATGTGAAGTATATCCTCCACTCACGGTATGACTACTAACTGGGTGATGTCCCCCAGTAAGGTTAGGTCCACTAGCCAAAGGTTTGCCCCCAGTCAAAAAGTGCCCACTTACTTGAGTGCACCCGGTGAACGAATGTTGACCACTAACAATGGGTTGAACCGTAACAAAAGGTTGACTACTAAAAAAAGGATTAATTCCTCTTGGCTATAAAATAACAATTAGAGTATAGCCACCTCTTGAATTTTGAGGTGGGGGAGTTGGAGGTAATGTCCCATAGTTAATAGAAGTAAGGTTTCCCTTCAGAGGTTGGAGTCAAAGGAGGTGTAGAAACCGTATCCTGACTTTGAGGTGTACTCGTAGGAAATGGGGGGTTGACTTGGTTCATAAGTGGTCGTGTGGGGTATCGATGTTTCTGGTGAAGTAAAATATAAAGAACGTATAGGAGAATATCGAAAAACATGTACTTCAAAACTTGCTCTATGTGAGAGACTTGGACATCAAATTTTTTCTCCATCCATTTGCAAATGGCTCATGTTCTCATAGAGTGGTGCAAGAGAGACATCGTTAGGAATCCATCGATGAGGTATAGTTTCTTCCATGGGAAGTGACCCAAAATAGGCAACATGTCGACCTAGAGAGGTGTCCCAAAAAGATTCGGTTGGACCAAATGCTGTTTATACAGGGTCATCCTGGGGCTAACTGAAAATTCAATCTATAGCTCCAGGATTTCCTTCCATCGAATGATGCAAAGACGTGTCATATGAAGTATGTTTCTCCACTATCAAAGGTCCCATAGGATCAGATATAGGTGGGTTTACATGAGATGAAAAGTTCATTCCCAACTCTAAGGTAGAGGTATATTCCTCATGCGACATAGATGTAGTAGGTTGATCCATGTTTTTTCCTGAGTTATCCTCCCGGTTAAGGGGATATTCAGGTGGCAAGTTCAAAATCCTTCAGGATCTTCTCAAACGATGATCAGCCAGATTGATTGAAACAAAATTTCTCCTAAGTGTTTTCTATACAAAAAAGAAAAATGCAATACAAAATCTACACAAGCTAAAGATGCAAGCAAACTTATGTGGTAGGTGTGGATTCAATGGTCTGGAACCTCACGGTATTATCAAGGCAGTGCAACTCACGATATACCATAGGGTCCAATAGTTATACTCAACCCAATATTTCATAGCACTAACTAGGGAGGATTAGGACCGTACCCCTAACCGTATAACCTGACTACCTAAAGCACATGCGTAGTAGCTCCCCGAGTGTTGTTCTCGGTGTATTTCCATGCCAAGAAAACCAATAGGTTAACTCGGATGGTTACAAGAATGCTAGAAGGGTCTCCTGATATACTCTAGGTACATGGGAGCTCAAATGCATAATGGTGATGTCTAATGCACAACCATACGACATGAGCCTCCTGATATACTAACGAGTATGTGAAGTACCTTTCTATATACCCAAGGGTACGTGAAATGCTGTTATATATACCAGTTGGTACGTGGAAGAACTGCAAGCCATTGAGATGCAGTGCAAGAAAAAAACGACATCTTCCACACTTAAAGACGTCGGAACATGTCTCTAACATAACACACAAGTTTCTAGAAAATTTTAACCTAATACTACTGGTAAATTTTATCTTTTGAGGTTAGGTGAATGCATGAGGTGCAGACAGGAATATAAAAAAGAATGCGAACCTAAGCTACATGCAAATGAAGATATTTTCTTTTATTTTTGATGAAATATATCTATGGTAAGGAGAATTTTTTTTTGTTTCTGATAGTAAAAAATGGACAAGTACCCCTATAATTCAAAATCAACCAAAAGACAAAAGAAGCACTCTTTTCATTAAGACAACAAAAAACAATCAAATAACACACACCAAATCTTAATTGTTTTTCTTTTTCTCTTTTCAAATTTAAATGAATCTACACTAAGATGAAAAGGAGAATTCTCTTTGGATGCAATAAATTCAATATTCTAAAATAAATATAAACAAGTGGAAGAAAATAAAAAATGAAAGAATATTTCAATCTTTGGAAATGCTTCGTAAAATTTCTATTGCACTTGAAATTTTCAAAGAATTGAGAAACAAGTTTTCACAACTAAGAAAATACAAGATAATGATGATGCTTTAAAAATTTTCAAATATCTTTTAATGATAAATTCCAAAGTATGAAAAATATCTACAACAATTTCAAGAAAGAAACTCGAAATGAAGATAATGAAAATCTTTTTATTTTCTACTCAAATGCGCTCAGCAAATAGGAGAATTATGCCACTTTCCAGATCTTGATTAAGGAAATGAAAGAATACACTACTGTAAACTTTATATAATGAGAAATTCCCAAAGAAGTATGATCACTGAAAATCTCAATAACACTCAAAATGCACACAATTAAGTAAAAAATCACAATAACAAAAATGAGAAGGCTCGAAAGTCAGATCGAACAAATCAAACAGATCTGGTGTAACGATCGGGAGTCATAGACTGAGTACGTTGATGGGGGATTGAAATTTCCCACAGCGACTGGATCACTCGCTTGACTAGCTAGGACCTGGATCGACACAAAAAATTCACAATCAAGCAAAAGAACAATATGTGTTGGGTCTAGGGGTTCCATGATTATAAGGTGCAGTGCACATAGCTCTAAAAAATAAGACCAAAAACCAAATGGAGAAAATTTTAACACTGGGTACCAAGCAATGGAGGGCGATACGCCCTGCTATTATGCACAAGAGCGTTGGGAGGACCAACAATGCACTCTGCACACCGGGTAAGTGTCTCAACGACGTAGGTTTCCAAAAGCCAGAAAGCATCAGCGACGCAGTCTGTTCACATGTTAAGTGCGTCAGAGATACAGTGACACAGTTTATGCATAGCCCAAGTGCGTCGGGCGGGGATCAAGTAAAAAAAAAAATTCTCCAAAAAATAAAAGGATAGCAAGTCCAATACTGATCTTGAATAGAATATGGGTAAGCCACAGACTTTGTGATGATCATATCCAATGGTGGGAGGCACTTAAGAGGCTAAAAAGTTGATTAAACGAAAATCAAGGAAACACAAAAAAATGGAATTAAAGTTATGGATATCATTCTCCAGTATGGTCGCCAAATTTGTTTACGGAGAATCTACATGAGCAAACTCAAATAGATCTCCCTAGAGCAAGTGGATCTAGAACAAATAGATACACAATACCAGTTACTTTCCTAGATCAATAGAAATACTAGACAGGTCAAGATGTGGCTTACCTAAAGTCTGTAGTTGCTTTCTCCTTGTTTCTCCAAGCTCCAAAGTATTCAAATATTCAGCTGTAAAACAATGTCAATCAAGTAGAAACATACAAGTAGTAAAATAATGTAAACATGAATTGATCTAGATTAACAGTTAAGGAGGAAAATATTAAGTATTATCAATACAAGAACACTTATGGAAAGAACTTGTATTAATGCAATAAACATAAGTACATAGGGAAGAAATGTCACAACTGAAGCCTTAACGTTGCAACTTCCAACCAACAATCATAGCCTCCAAGATAGAAAGCTTACCTCCCAAAGGATGAATGAGGATCACCTAGAATAATTTCACCAGCATAAGAGTACTATGGTCCTTCCTCTCTTTACAATGGAGAGGGGGGTTGTATATATAGGTTTAAAGGGATAGAATAGGTTTAATATTTAGGGGAGAGGCCTAAGGTATCAACCCACCAGGATAGGGGATCGAGTGCCATATTTCCTAGTATCTAGGGATAGACCTCCATGTCACCAATGTCCGAGAAATTGCTCTAAGCTTCCTTTTATCCTATTTAACCAACTCCGACGCACCTTGCAGGAATGAAACCTGCATTAGAAGTGGATCTCTGCACTGTGTACAAAGGAAGCATGCATCACCGACACACTCTACTAAGGTGCAGAGTGCATCAGTAATTGGTTGACGCTCCTCGCTCAAAGTTAGGGTGCATCGGGGTGACAATAAAATATGGAAAGGGAAGGAAAACAACCTTTATGTTAGTGTTTTAGCCAAGGGACTTTAGGGATTAATGTATGGAGCTGATACATGACTCATGATGATGAAATTTTTCTTTCTCTCTAAGCCCCTTGAGATAAGGTATCAAGCTCTCTTTATATGATTGAGATTTCAAACTACTTAGGAGAAAGATTTGGATCAAGTGAGGATAAAGAGGATTAAGGGAGATTCATGCTAACTTGAATGGAAATTGAGAAGATATTCGAAGGATAGGATGATCCATCCAATAATCAAGGTCATATCTTGATCCTATAATCATGGAAAAGTAGCTAAATAGGATTGTCACTTCCCTAAGGTAGAGTACATAGCGAAAAAATTTCACTCCCTTGAAGCCATGCAAGGATACACATTGTTTTCTTTTTCTCCCCTAGACAAGGGACTAGAAGCGAAAATCCCCTTCCAAGCCTCAAGATGAGGTTGGGTGAAGTGGATTTCGACCCCCAAAAGGTAGGAGACTCTCCCAGTCATGGCTAGGGATTAAGTTAACCATAGAACAATGGGTCCTAACATGCTAGGGGAACATCAAAACCCCATGTTACTCATGGTGATGAAGCATGTCAACCTGAAGGTGACAACTTGAGGTATAAAAACCATAAATACTTAAACTAGAACTTCCAAGGAAGTTGTTATTCAACATTCAACAGAGGTGGTTGGGAATATGAAACAACTTTTGCTGCATCTTTTTCCTTCATCTTCGTTTGCAATGCTCTCATTGTTGCCTCCAAAGCTTAAATTATCGATTCTAAATATTGAGAATGCTCTCATTGACAGTCTTATTTGTCACCCATAATTATTAGATGGCACTCTAATTACCCCCAGTCTTCTACCTTAATATGATCCTCCTCATCCTTCCAATCCTCTCATTGTTAATCCCGAGCTCTAATGTCATGTTTGAGCTTCCTGAATCTTTGTTCGAGCTTGTGAAAATTGAGTGATAGGTTCCTCACACCATGTTCTACATAGTAGTGCACTTCCTCAACCCACTCGTCACATTCCATCTTTTTCTTAAGCTAGTTATACCAACCCCCCAACAATGCAAGAAACATAGACCTATTCTATGCAATTTAGAACGATTTTCTCTAAACAAGGAACAAAGAAAACACCCTTAAGGATGCCAATTTAACTACCTTTTTCACATCACTGCTATGAGAATTAGTCACATTCTCCCACATTTCGTAATGAATTATCCAAATCATGAGCTCGTGATACTTGATCCCTTCATTATAAATGATGATTTGAATAACCGAATGTGCATACAATTCCATTAAGGTCTCCTATGCCATATGTTCATGAGAAACCCGAAAGAACATATGGCTCCTACCCTAAAATTCCTATCATATTAAATTCCAAATCATGACTAAAATGGAGGAAGATCCCGAGGCCTACAGTGATATATGACATCAGTTTCATCCCACCTTTTCTTCGATGATGTCATTCTCCCTTGTCTAGAAGCGACCACCTATTCTCTAAGTTATTCGGGTTCTTCTAAACCTACTTTGATGCAAGAGACGCTATACATAATGTGGGAATGATCTCCCTTGACTCCTTTTTCAAGGATGATCCTAGATAATTTGAACTTAAGGGATGGGTTGATTAGAATTCAATCACTTAGAGAAATAAATATTTCCCTGTGGACTTGATATCGCACTGTTAGCCAGGGCATCTTCCTCCTAGTTGTAAGTTATGAGGAAATGATAAAATTCCACCTTCTGTGTTCTTTTGAGGTTCTTCCAAATTCTCTTTTGAGTCCAATATAAACAAGAATTTTTAAATCGGGAATGATGGGTCATTGCCTTAATGATTATGCTCAAATATCCAATGATGGCTACTTCCTTGATACCGAGACTGGAAATAATTTTGGTTCCTTGCCATAAATCCAATATCTTTGCATTATTATTAGTATTTAAACCAAGAATCCAAGAAAAATATTCTTCGATGTTCCCTCCATGGTAAAAGAGCATCCCCCCTGCACATACCACCCAAGAGATCTATGGAAACCCTCTTACTAGCACAACACAAGCTGATATATTGATATAGGTTGATTCATTCTTTTGAACTCCTAGATCATGCTAATATGTTCATTCAATTAGTACATTAGAAGCTTATATCAATACAAATTTCATATACAAATGTTTATTGGTTCGACTTCGGTTGTATCCTTGTATTTTCCTCTTTGAATTGTTTATCCACAAATAATTGCTTACTAGATGTACGTTGTTTCCTATCATATTACATAATTCCCTTTGGTCAATTCTATGTGACTTTATTTTTTAATTCTTTGGTTTCCCTCTACAAATTCTCTATACTTTAATGGCTCTTGCATTCCTAGGATTTGGTTTTCTCCTTGTAAAATTTTTGACAACTTGGTGTACTATGTTGTTGGTTTAACAGATGGATCGCGTCTCTATTTTGGGAGATGCAGTTGAGTATTTGAAGGAGCTACTTCAGAAGATCAATGACTTTTACAATGAACTTAAATCTATGTCTCAAGGACTTGCTTTATCACACACGCCAAATTTTCATCCTTTGACACCTACACCACCTTCTTTTCCTTTCCTAGTGAAAGGAGGATGCCCAAATTAATTTCTCATTCCCAATACATAACATGCAAGGGTAAGTATTCAAGCACGCAATCTTGAAATATCAAGTAGCCCCCTAAGTAATTAGACTGCAACACTACAAATTATTATGAAATGTTATAAAAAATTATGACGGTTTACCTAAAAAAACAAATGTGAAATTGACAGTTCCATCAATTTTATCCCTTTTTCTTATGATAGGAAAAATTTGGGATCGAGTGCTAAATATGTCTAAAAATGAAAGAAACGCTATATAGAATGTCAAAATCACTGAATCGGCCTAGCCCACAGGTCATATAAGCTCAGCGTTCCTATAGGATCTTTATTATTAGCATCATGAATTGAACTAGTACTGCCATCAAAACTTTATTATTCTACATTAAATAGCCTACAACATTCTATAATTTTTTTGGGGGTTATCACACTTTCGACGAAGGTTTCTGTCGGTTTTGTTGCAAGTTTGTCGTCTGATGTATTAAAACCGATGAAATTTTGTCGTAACTACGTCAGCAGACTGACACATAGTAACACTACAAAAACCTACCATGTGTTGTCCTAGTCATCATAAGTACACCAATCTATGCATTGTAAGTTCGACATAATCAATTGGAAAACTGGCGTACGTTTCCACCACTGCAACATGCCATATGGCGTACGCTTGTCATGAGAATGAATTTAATTTTGTGGGAAGTGCAATGGAGATGGTCATAATTTTGACGCACATTAACGAACATAAATGGAATCATATCTTTGAACAAGGCACTTTCTTGCCATCGGAAGAACGACGATAATGTACAACTGTCAAAAAAACGAGAGTCAATTCGACAAAACTTCCAATGTGCTTAATTCGAACATATGACTATTTTTTGATGAGATTGCGTCACAAAAGAGTTGTAAATTTGTGCAAATATAGTAGTGAAAGTGTTTTCTATGCATTAGTGGTGATGGTTCATTAAAAAGAAGATTCATGGGATATGTGTCTAGACTATAAAGAGCTAAAAAATACTATCACTAAAGATAAGTTTTATATTCCTTTCATTAATGAACTGTTGGATGAATTACATGAAGATATTTTATTTACCAAGTTGGTTTTTCATTCATGATAGCATCAAATCATAATGAGGTAAAAGATAGTTAAAAACAAATTTTCGAACACATGAATGTCATTATGAACTTTTAGTGATGTCATTTGGCCTCACCAATACACCCTTCACATTTCAAAGCTTGGTGAGTTCTATTTGTAAACTCTTCCTTAGGAAATTTGTCTTAGTATTTTTAATGATATATTGATATACAAAAAATATTGGGAAGATCATTTTCAACATGTCAACATTGTCTTAAACCTATTGGAGGACAACTAGTTATTAGCCAAGACTTCTATGTCTGCCTTTAGGGTTAAGCAACTGGAATATTTCAGTTATATTATCTCTCATAAAGGCATCAAATTGAACCCTAACAAAAGTAAATTTATGATGGAATGGATAGTTCCGAAGAAATTGAAGATTCTTAGAGTAGGATTGTAAACCTATTATGGTAAGTTCATCAATAATTATGATCAAATAATATCACCTCTAGTAGTGTTGTTGGAAATGGAGGCATTTTAGGTAAATAATTAGTCCAATATGTATGTGCACATTATATGTCACCTCTTTTCAAATATAATTGTGTCAAAGATTGGACTTTATAAATTCAATGAGTCCATGGTTGTAAAACTATTTTAAGTGTGGTCACATTAGTTATAAGGAAAAATTTGCAATTGTATTGTAATTAATCAATAAGTTTGAATATTTATAAGGTAAACTAAATCTTAATGTGCTAAAGGATCAATAGTGAATTTACTTTGAAAATAATATTGTTTGATACATGCATTCCAAATTCTTGATGTTAGAAGATGCCTATACTACACCACATGATTTCAATAAAAAATTGTTTTTCACTTATAATGGATTTTCAATACCGAAATAAAGAATTCATCCCCTTTCATAAGGAAAAGAAAACTAGGTAGAAACACAATAAAATGTAATGTTGCATATAATCATCTTTATTTATGTGGGAGGCATATTGAACATTAAGATAATATAATTGAGTAACTCCAAATGTAAAAGGATTTTCACAAAATATTTATGAGCATAAACACTAATTAACCGTGGGTATTAAGGATGATGGTATACACGTGTCTTCCATCGTATGAATATGTCAAATCAATCTCTTGGGCCATATGAAGTGAATAGACCTCGTTTTGGGGATGTTTTCCTCATTTCCTTTCCTTTTCAATGATCTTCAAGATGGAAAAGCTAAAGGAAAAATAAAATCACACTTTCGTAAGATTGGCACAATTAAGAAGGCGCTAATGGCTCTTTTATAGTATTAATGTTTCGTTTTAGATATTTTACATGAAAAACGAGTACAATAACCTAGGAAATAGCGAAACAAATTATACCCTCAGCGTTGATCAAATATGTTTATATAAGCAATGCTCATAAGGTTTGACTTTATCAACGAAGAGAGTGTGGGTTTTAAATTGTTTAGTCTCACACACGCTACTTTCAAGACCAATACAATTAAACAACTATAATAATATTTAATCATGAAGTTGAAGTATTTTGCAAATTTTTGTTACAATGGACATCAGTAAAAGCACTCATAAATAACATTGTTTGGAAATATTCATATCAAAGATTAGGTGTTAATAGTGTTCATTCCATTTATAATTATTTGTTTATGTAATTTATTTAAATTATAATCATTTTATTTCTTATAGAAAAACTCATTGTTATAGTCAAATGGTCAACTTAGTTGACCTAGCTTTAACACATTTTTAAATACTTGTATAGACATTTACATTGGGTATTCATAATTATAACAGAATAATTTAATCAACTCTATTGAATCTTGGACGATGGCTTTTAGAAAATTATGGCAGATAGGATTTGGAGCTGGTATTAAAAAGATCGACGTTGTAGCTTTTCGATGGTGTTTTTTAAAAAACCATTTCCATAGACACTTCATTTGCGATTATAAAAAGTTGTGGCTTGACATTTTTTGAAGGCCCATCACTATAGAAAATTCAATTTTAGACACTTCATTTGCGATTATAAAAAACTGTGGCCATATATTTATTACTATAGACATTTTTTAAAGGACATTTCAATGATAATCTTAAAATATATTTTTTAGAATTAGATGATGCACAAGATTTTTAAGAGACCAAAATTTATTAACAAGCTGAAAAGAATTTTAGAGAGGAAAAGACAAAAACATATGAGAAAAAATTATTAAAGAGAATTTTAGAGAGGAGAAGACAAAAAAATGAGAAAAAAATATTAATATGTTGAAGAGAACTCCAAAAAGAGCAACAACCCAAAGAGAAAACATGCAGACTGAAGTATGAGGTAAGAGAGGGGATTTAGTGATATTATATTTGAGTAAATACCATTACAAAGGAATGTGTATAAAAAAATATTGAATTTATACGGAATTTATAAAATAATAAATATAAAGTGGTTTTGTTAATAAAGTTATAAACTTTATTTAGATATATAATTTAGTAATTTTATAAATTATTATTTAAAAATAAAATAAAAAAATATTATTTAATTTTTTTTTTTGAGAAATATGTATCTATCTATAAAGTGTATTATAATTGTAAAAAAATATATTTTATATTATTTAAACATAAAGATCAAATATTATTTGATCTATTCCTATCCAAAATGAGATAATCTGATTAAACATGCGATCAAATTATAAATAACTGAGTGTCCAATTATTAGTGTCTTACTATGTCAACCTAATAATAATTAAACCTAATAATAATTAAAGAAAGGATTGAAAGAGAGTCATCGACTCACATGCAGTCCTAACTATTAAATGGAAATATTAGTGCAATCATGGGTGATGAGGATTTGAAATATTCCAAAGGGGCAATCATAGCGCACATCCACTACAAGATTTGTTCAAATCGCCGAGTCATTACAAAACCAGCGATCACTAATTTAAACGTATATATATCATCATTATAATTTGTATAATGCACGATATATATTATATGGTTTATGTAGCTTAGTGGCCATTAATGAAACAATTTCAGGTTAAAGATAATGACGGTTGTCAGTGGACTTCCTTCTGACGAATTTAAATGGTATATATTATTCTCATTGTCTAAGTTCTGTCTGGGTTTCTGCTGTCAAATTCATTCGGGCTGCTCATTTAAAGTAGAAAACATTGCATGTGGGCAGGGAAACCTTTGATTTGTGACATGGTCTAATATTTTCGCATCAGATATACCCGAAAACTATTGACAAATGAAATTCCGCACTTTCCAGGAATCCGACTTAATATACCTCACTTCCTATAAATTCATCTCTCCTTTCGCACTCCGACACTTCTACCGCAGACGTCGTCAGCGCGCATATAAATTTGTTGGGTCACGTATTTTCTTCGGACAACATCCACTGCTTTACTATATAAAAAAAATAGTGCTTGTCATCGTCGTTCCTGTATTTATTTGTGGAAAAAACTATTAAACCATCGTACCCATCCATTTTTACGTAACACCTGCGAGGGAATCCGTCGCCGTCTTTGCAATAAAACTTTTTATTCTGGATGCCTATCAATCTCCAATTCTTATACTGTATATATACCGTTAATGATTATTATTCTATTATTTATATATTAGCACAATCAATTTTATTTTATTTTTTTATCTTGGTGTTCTTGAAGTATTTGAGGGCACTGAATATTTAGAGGGTGCTGAATATTTAGACTTGTTTTTAAGATTGTAGTTGTGATCAATTCTTCACAATGTTTGAAATATAGTTTACCATGTTTGACCATACTTTGTGATCTTTAATTATGGTACTGTTAGTTGAATATAGTGACTTTGATAGTATGGTTAACTACGAAACCATGGTTGATCAAAATTGACCATGGTTGACTTAACCAAAGTTGAGTATGGCTAGCCATGTTTGAATATGTTTGACCATCGTTGACTTTACTGGGACATAGTTGAATATGTTTAACAATGGTTGACTTTGGACAATTATGGTTGATAATGATAGACTTATGTGAAACATGGTGGATTATGTCTAACAATGGTTGACTTTGGACACTATGGTTTACCATGATACATTTATGTGAAACATGGTTGACTATGTTTGACTAATATTGACCATAGGTGACGACGTTTGATTTAGATTTACTTTTCCTTGAATATGATTGACTCTGCTTGAGTATGGTTAACTTGGTTGAGTTAACTATAGTTAATCATGATTAATCATATTTGGTCATGGTTAATAATGTTTAACCATAGTTGATAATTACTTGATCGTGATTAGCTATAGTTGAGAATATTTGACAATCTTTAATTATGATTAAACATTTTGACCATAGTTGATCATGTTTGACATAGTGGACATTAGTTAAACATGATTGGCAATGGTTGAGGTTGTTTGTTTATGATGAATGAAGCTTGTTTGTGGTTGAAACTTGATATATGTCCATTAATGTCATTATTAAAAGTCAACTATAGTAAATTATAGTAAATAATGAAAAACTATGGTCAACCAAATAGGGTCAACCATATTCAAGTATAGTGAACCATGGTCAACCACAATCAACCATGAACAACCACAAATAACCATAGTCAACCAATAGTCTTGGTGAACCTTGAACAACTATTTTCAACAATGGTCAACCTTACTCAACCATAATCAATTGTGGTTAACCGTAGTCAACCATCGTCATCCAAAATCGGTCATAGTAAACCATAAACAAGCATAGTCAATCATAATTGACCATGATTGACTATAAAAAAATATAATCAACCATAATCAACTATATTATTAATTAACATAATTAACTTCCATAAAATACAATAGATGATATAATCAACTATAATCAAACATATTAATTTATAATATATGATATGATAAAAGTATTAGTCGAGCCCAATACAATGAAATATGTATTAGCCACCGCATGGCTAAGAGTAACGACATATAGAGCTTTAGGTTGGTCTAAAAAATAAAGCTTGTTTTCGAGCTTTCCATTTTTTAGAATCACAAAGTAATCAAGTGGCTATAGGTATGCCAAAAATATTCACATTCATAAAATAATCAAGTGGACATTGTAGATTTTCTGCTTTCAAAAAGTGATTGGTTATGTGAATTTTTTTTCCACATTCATCAAATAAATAAGTGGATGTTCTCTTGTCAACTGAGTGTAGATCGGGTGGTTGGGAGGAATGTTGTTATCCTCCCCACTCAAGTTCAAATCTTGCTTTGTGACACTTGCTCCTTGGGAGCTGACTTTCTATGTAATGATTGTAAATTTGGCCATACCTTGATTCTTTCAGAATAGCAGATGTTGGCATTTTCCACGGGAAAAAGGCACAAAATTCTTTCAGAATAGCAGATGTTGGCATTTTCCACGGGAAAAAGGCACAAAATAAAGAAGAAATAAGCATTGTAGATTAAAAAAAGATTAAAAGATTGTGAAATTTGATAGATAATTAAAAAATTGAATTTAAAACAAATAATGATATTTTTATTTAAGTTGGTAAAGGATCGTGAAGTGTACATGTTTTCATTAATTTAATAGTGTATGTATTTAAACTCTAAAAGTGTCATCTTAATTAAAATTTTAATAATAATTATTGCTATATTATGAACACTTAAAATGAAATACAACGCTCAATAATATTTATTAATTTAATATAATATTAAAATAATAAAAAATAAAAATTCAAGAAATAACTAAGATATGACATTCTTAATTTTTAACATTTTCAAAATAAACAGATAAATACACAATATATAGATTTTCCATTTTAAACTTAGTGAGTATTATAGATTTTTATTTTTCAACCTAAAGTAGCATATCATGTGTAAAAGAAAATTTAAGAACAAAAATATGAAATTCAAATATGATAAATAATGAGGTCACACATCCCAATATTCCTTTGGTTTTCCATTTAGCTTGTTACTTTATTCGAAAAATATTAGCAAGTATTGTGCTTTATGAATTACCTAATTAGAGCTTTCTTGACTCTTTTTATTTAAGTTGAGGGGTTTTTCGCATTCCAATATATGATATATCATTTTTTTTATTATCTGTGTAGTGTAAGTCATTAATTTATGACCCATATCCTATGAGTATAGTCCACAATTTCTCATGATTTTGAATAGTCCACTTGGAAAATGATTTTTTACAAAAATTGGTAAGTATCAGGGTACCCGCACGAAGCTGGTACCCAAAAAGGCTGCAATGGAAGCGCGCGAGCAGAAAAAAAACAAGGGCGCGCACGCGCATTCAAACATGCATACGCGCCCCTGCTTCGGCAATGCCGAACATCCATGTTGTTGTGTTGACGTGGACAAAATGTGCGTGCACGCGTTATTAATGTGTACGTAAATAGATGCATGCACACGTCATTAATGCGTGCGTGCATCTATGTTTTTTTATAAAAAAACACACCGCGGACTTGTTATCACAAATAACAAACTTGCGAGCGTGGAGTGGCGGAAAAGAGACCCTGCGAGCACATGTTGCAGCACCCAACAACCTCCTTGTCGGCATCAAATTGAACCTCCACTCCATTGCCGCTATTGCCTCCAGGTAGGTGCTCAACGGATCATTTTTTTGTTTTCCATTGCAATTTTAAATTAAAAAAACAACAAATTGTCATTGCAGATTAAATACACCCAACAAAATGAAAAACACACCACAACCATCAGAGGAAACTAATGAAACCGAACCATCAGAAGATAACATCAACATTGGAATGAACAATGAACTTGGTGATGAACCATCTCAAAACCTCGAGGATGAATTACACCAAGATTTAAACGAATTAAGGGTATTAAGCGATGAATTGAAGATCACCAAGGAAGCCTCTCAAGTTTCCTTGGCTACATCATTGCAAAACATCATTGAATCCATCAACATTGCCCACAGTGAGATCACAAATCTGAGCTAATACAGGGATCGAATGAGGGAGCACTATTCTAGTGGGATATCTAAAGAACATATTAAAGACCTCAACATCACAAAACCACAGTTGTAGATCCCAGGACAAGACAACCTCTAGATGTGAGAAAGATACTAGTTTACATGGACTGGTGTATTTAACAGCCATGGAGAGATAACTAGAGAAAGAGATGGTTTATGGTGTTTGATAGGCCCCCTTGTAATAATTTGGACGTCCCACAGTATTTTCTTAGGAAATTGTGGGTTGAGTTTGAGCTAGCATACCATGTTAATTATTTTAACATCACTAAGTTTCAGGGTGTCGGTCTTGGCTCTTCCCAAGATCGACCTCAGGCCCACCGCAACCCACTCAGAGGATCTCCTGCACCTAGGAGAGAGCCGAACCCCCCTCCTCAGCCACCTGGGTTTGGTAGCGGCCTAGATGAGATTGATGACTCAGTTAGACGTGCCACACGTCATTTGCTTAGACATACCACATTTGTGGCTATGTTTTTACAGAACCGGGACGACAATGATGAGACACACACAACTGCATGGTCTATGGGTGGTGGCCGGGACATGCTGGGTACAGGTGTAACCCAAGCATGGCCATCTAGTTGGACTGCAACAACGACACATCGTTGTTCTCACTGTGGTCATTCTTTCCATGGTCCTATGCAACAACATGCCACATAGAGCTACATGGACCATGTTAGCTATTTTTTTATTTAATGTTCAAGTATTTATTGTATTTTATTTGATATCATATTTTTTAATATATTTAACTTTGAATTACACATTGTTGACTTTATTTGTTTTAATGTACAGTTATTCAGGGCTGAGTCTCCATCCTCTATGTGGGAGGACATTGATTCCTTTGAACTAGATCGAGCCATGGCAGCAGCAGAGGAGATTGTGGCACCATACACACAAGTAACTTCTTTACTTTGAATAATTAGATCTAGTTATGATTAATTTGTGTTCAGTAATTACAAATTAAATAGCAATGACTAACCATTTTTTATATTATCATCGTTTAAAACTAAAATCAAAATGAATAATTCTCACAAAACATGTCTATCATATTATCATCGGATTTACAGTTGTGTTTATCATATTGTCTAAATTATTTGAGAGCTATAAATTCATATAATCCAACCAAACAAAAATGAAACCTTAAAAAGCATGAAAACCTAAGAAAACTAGACATGTGTTCATGTTAACTTTAGGCATCAATTTGCTTCTCCATTTTGAACTTCTTTCATTTATGACACTACTTGTGCTTATTCTATGTCTTCATAATCACCAAAATCCCGTTGAACTACAAAGTCTTTGGACAAATACCATTCACCGAACCTATGGAAACTATAGGGTGTAATGTTACGAGGCATTTCTAAATCTATAGCCAACTTCTCTAACCTTTCACTCTGTGCTGCCATTCTCTTTTCCATATCCGAAATCCTCACCAATTGGTCTTCATGATGACTAAGTATACTTTGATTAACATGAAAAATTACCCCTTATAAGGTGTTCATCTGTGGTGATAAGCACCTCAGGACGTTGTGAAGCTCTGTAAATCCACAATGAACACACTCATCATTTTGGTTGTTTTCTTCCATAGTACCAACATAAAGTACAAGAGAAAGGGTGCTTGGAGAAATAACCTAAATTGCAAAGAAATTGCTTAAGTCTCCATTGAGATCCCCAGATAATAAAACAAAAAACGATTTCATAAAAAACAAGAGTTCAAGTTTTCATCCACAAACAAACATTTCCAATTAAAATAATCATGTCATAGTCCAATTCTTAACAAAGAACCAAACCAAACAAAAGTATTCCCATCCTCTTCACTACCCAACAACATTCACAACCACCCCTACAAATTATGAAGTAACTGAGAACCAAATTTTGGCTGAACCCAACTTACCATATGATGAAGTTTCTTGGCATTAATAGTCAGAGATATCCTATACGCACCAATATTTTCCATCCGAACCAAATTAAAACTCCCACTATAGAATAATCCAAGTTCAAGTGTGCATTGATTACTTGAATGAGGAGGACTTAAAAGTGATTTCATCGACCGCATCCATTTCCATTTATCACATAAATACCAGTAAGTGTGATTGATAATGTATTTCATGAAGGAATTAAGTGAGTTATAACACTCCTTTTTCCAATTTCACCATCACATTCACCATGGTTTATGTAAATTTGGTATCACATGAACAAAGAATATGAAAATATTCAATAAATTCAAACTTTGTAGCTACACCATTACTACCTCTAATGATTATAGAAACGGGAGAGAAATTTCCAAAATATGTAATTCTTACTTGACCAATGATGAGAGAAGAGTCCCCAAAAATCAAAACATTCATAATATCTAAATTCTTCAAAATGACCATTCCTTGATACAAGGCAAGAACTCTTTCAAAAGCTGGGGGGATTTCTTTCCATGTCAACACTTCAAGCATAAATTGTCAATCTTCTTTTCCACATTATCTTCAATGAATGACCACATAATGGGTCATTTGTTCCTATCATGTGCCCAATCCATCATGGGTCAAAGGACACGATCCCCACAACCATTTTCTTTACCAAGTCATGAACAAATGGATTGAACCAATACAATAAAAAATTTATATAATATCCAAAGCACATCAAACCACCACATATGTGCCTACAATTCCTGTGGACATTTTCCATTACAGCTAGCGGGCATTTTTACTCCATTACCATTAATGTTTTTTCATAAATGAAAACCATATTCAACATTGTTTTACTTTGTGGTTGAAGATACCCCCTGCACTTATTTCCCCTACGTGCTTATCTCTGTCGTAGTTATTGTGGCGATTGATTTAAAGCTCTAATTATTTTGTGTTTTAGTGTGGATTCTTGAGTCATTGATGTCATTTGTAGGTTGGTGGAACCTAGGTTTTGAATAGAAGAAATGATTGATAAACCCAAGAAAAATAATTTACTCTACCATATCACAACGTTAATTCACTTAGTATATTTGGGCTCTAATCCAATTCACAGTGATACTACAATCAATCAATCACTACAATCGATCAGCAAATCAATCACTAATTGACCCACAATACTCTTTCCTTACACCTAAATCACCTTTCCATTTCATCTCCTAAGTGTACCTTCCCTACCAAACTGGTATACTTGGCACACTTCCATCCTAAACAAACCGTCTCACCTGGTGCAAATGTATATTAGATATGAGTTGTCCCTATACCATCAAGCCTAAACCCATACCATAATCTTGTCCTATAACTTTGCTCGGCTTCCTACGTACCACAAACACACTTACTTCAATAAAAAACTAAACTTGAGGTGATATTTCTACTACTGGTATAATCATATTAGATTTGGATTAACATTTAAAACTATAATACAATCACACATTACTATCATAACAAGGTAATCATTAGCTTATGTGATCATCTACTCCCTATTGTTGGATACTATACATTTACTGCTATTAAGGAAGTAATTGTTTGTCTCTGGTAATCATCTAACTTGAATCTAAATTAATTGCAGTCATGTTTTTTAAGTACTATCGTTGTCATTCTAATTGGAATTGTGTTTAATATTGTTAATACTTTTTTTATAAATTCAATCTAAAAATTGTAGTGTTCGCACAAGTGTCCGTAGGCTCCAGTGACCATCCATCCCCACCGGGGATCAACAGATCTCCACGTGTGCAGGTATCGTGTGTATTAAATTATAAATTTAATTTCAAATATGATGACTTGTCTGTGTATATTTATATTGTTCTATATTAAACTATGAGGTTATAAATGTGTATGTAGGTGTGAGCACCTTGGCCTGCTAATGCCCCTATTCCTCCCTCCCCGAACTTTCGGCCATAGTATATGTCAGTTGTATCCCTTGGAATACATGCCCCCTTCCATGCATCCCACCCCACCCCCTTCCATCTAGACCCCCTCCTATCCAGCACCACACTTCCATCTAGCTCCCCCTTCCGTTTCATATCTTGCGTCCCATCATCCCATCCTAACCTTTCCACCACCTCTGTTACAGTTTCCCATGTTTCCACCTTCCCCCATATGACCATGATATACCACCCATCCACATTCACCCATCCTCCACCAAAACACAGACCTCGCCACCCCCAAATTCCTCCACCACACTCGCTTCCCCTTCCATGGTGGCCCCATCCATATTATAGCCAATTGGGGTCTATCTCCCTAGACATGCATCTCCACTTCGCTCATGGCAGTCCATGCCTCATTCTTCCACTGTGCCCCCTAGTGGTGTAGCCACCATCAATGTGTCTACATCCGCCCATATACCATTCACCTTAGCATCGGAGCAGGTTTTCCATCCGACTGCTCCATCCGCGAGCCTTGAAGACGAGCCGATTGTATTCACGGTGAGATTGACTAGTTTATGAAAATCTCGTTAAATTTTAATGAAAATTATGATATGCATCTAATTTCATCATTTATCTGATTGTTCTAAATGTTGCAGGGTGGCATTGCTAAGTGACTTGGAGCACAGAGGAGAGAGACCCCCTCACGACTTACAGTCTTGCATGTGGTGAGTTATTTAAGATTTGAAAACTATTTTTATTTTTAAATTATGTTTTATACTTGTATAATTTCTAGGAAAAGTTGACATATTATTGTTGTCGTTTCAGGGCCCAGGGGGACGTGGTCTAAGTTGCCAGAAGGACCCAGCTTCCTCTAGCACGAAGAAGAGGAAGACTGATTTTGGAGATGCATCTGGGAGCTCCGAGGTTGTGCAGGAGGATTGAGAGAGCGTCTTATGTACACTAGCCACGATGTGGCATTTTGGGCATGAGTTGCCATATTTTGAATAGGGCACGAGTTGCCATATTTTGTACAGGGCACAAGTTTCCATTATATAGACGTTGGGAACAATGTTCCATTTTTCCAAAAAGTGTAGATGATTGGATCATTTTTGCATATTAATAGATGGATCTGCACTTGTCTATATGACTTTGTCTTTGATTTCATTTTTGCATACATGATTTTGTCTTCAATAACAATGTTATGGAAAATTTTTCACATACATATAGATGTTAAAGTGACCTCAATATGAGTCCCTTGTATTTGAATGGGTATTGCATCTTACACTTTTTCACACATCAAGCACATGGATCAAGGTATTTATTGAGTGTAAAATGCAAATGCATTTTGGCATAGTTTGTAGTGTTAAAATCATTCTCTCATATACTTATTACATCGCATTAAAGTGTAGAATGCAAACCTATATATCAATAGTTTGCATTATGCATGTTCTAAGAATAAGAAAGTAAAAAAGGAGCAATAAAATTCCCTAAACAATGAGATCAATGTCTCACTTATACCACACTATAATGTATTTTATTAGCTTAGAAATGTCATAATGAATTATTATGGTTCCAGGAATGAACTCAAGAACAACTCATTCATTCATTACTTAAAAAAAGAAGAGTTTTTCCAAACACACAAGTTATCTCTACACATTTCTAATTTTGTCTTTTCCAAAGAATTAATGAAGATTCCATCCACATTCTCATATGTATTATAGTACACCAAATACTATATTTCCTTTCATTATATCTTCTCCTTATGAAAATGATGCAGCATTTCAATAATCTTGGACCTACCATGATAAGATTGATTATTTGTCAATTTGATGGAACTTTGGCTATCTCATTTGATGGTTGTTGGTTCTCCTTAGCCATGAAATCACTATCTGGTCTAGTTTATTTAACATAATTTAGACTTCCCACCAACTCTAGATACAAAGTGTCATTCACATTTTTTGTTTCATCTTCACCATTGAGCTTCACATTTTGTTCCAATACACTAGCTTGAATTTATTCATATTGAACCTCATGATGAGTTCATTTGTATAGTTTCTTTGTGTGATCAACTATAGACCATCATCCCTCCATGCTTCTTCAAGGCCTAAACAATAATACAACTCCCCGAGGTCCTTCATCTCAAATTCTTGTGAAAAGTTTATTTTCATTTCTTCAATGAACATAGTAGCACTTCCTTTTATGATTAGATCATCAACATATAAATAAATAAGAACAATAGTCCCATATTCATCCTTCTTGATATACCAATGAGGGTAACTTTTACTTCTTATCAAACCTTGCTCAAAGAAGAATGTATCAATCTTCACATATCATGACCTAGGTGTTTTTCTTAGCCCATATAATGCAGTATTAAACATGCAAACACGATTTTTATGTCCTTCTTTAGGAAAAGAGGATGTTCATGTTCTTTCTTCAGAAAGAGGATGTTCATGTTGTTGCTTCATAAAACCTTCTTGATGAACAAGATAAATTTATTCCTTTATTTCTCCATTCACAAACGCCTAATGAACATTCAACTAATGCAACTTCCAATCATACTTAATAGGAAATGCAATCATGATTCTAATGGTGTTCATTTTTACTACAGGTGCAAAAGTATCTTCATAATCTATCCTTTTTGTCTTGAATAACTCTTGGTTACCAATTTAGATTTATATTTTTCTATTCTAACATCACCATTGAATCTAAAATTGAATGGATACAATTATTTATGCTATATGTTCTATGGGGGTACATTGAGAATGTAATAATAGTATTTGTTATAGTAAATTGTGCTCACATACAACATACACACATCGAGCAAATTCACATACACACATACACAACATCCAACATACACATCAATATGTCACTTCAAATCAGCCTTCTAAACTCAATTATTAATGCATGCCTATTGATTTTTCAATGACAAGAGAAAAAACAAGGAAAAGTCAAAAGTCATTAATATATCAGTACAATAATGCAACACATAGTATTCACAAGCAAACTGAATAGGATGAAAAGAAAATTTAATGCATCTATCTTAGTTTTTGGAAAAGATACAAGAAAAATATGATTAAGTTCTATTTATCCATTGTGTCAATGAATGACAGTGTAAAGGAAACTACATATTTTGATAACAAAATAAACAACTTGTCAAATTAGTGCAAACATCACCCAAGTTTCAGATCTATGCCTTTTAGTTTTTCAATGGAAAAGACAAAAAATTAAGCAAAGTCAAATTTGGTTAATATATCATTACGGAAAAGCAACACAAAGTATGCACAAGGGAACTAAATACATTGAAAAGAAAATCTAATTTAGCTATCTTAGTTTTTGCAAATGACAGTAGAAAAAAAATTAATTAAGTTCCATGTATCCATTATTTCAATGAACAGAAGTTTGAACGAAATTGCATATTTTAATAGCAAAGAAAGCAACTTCTCAAATCAATTAAGAACACTAAGAATGAATTATTATAGGTCTAGATCCTTTGACATCCTCAAAGTGTCCCTGAAGGTCCCCGAGGTGCCTGGAAAAAATTCCCGTAGAACCAAAACTGTGACTCCGGTAGTGAATCCATCGATTCCGATGGATTTCGGATGCCGGGTTTCATCTAGGGGTCTGACCACACCGTGTGTCCAAAGCCTGGAAGCGGTGCCAATGTGCCATCTCCAGAGCTAGGGTTTTTCTTGATGAAGCCCATTCCAAATTCGCTCAAGGGGGGCATTTCTCATCTGAAGGCTCTCGGGCATGCATGGCCACCGCGGACACATCCACAGTGGAAATACGCACATGTGGGAGCCGATAGAATCCAAGACCGCTCGCCAATTTGGGTTCCGTGGCCCCGGAGCAAATCCTCAAAGTGTCCCTGAATGACCACGGGGTGCCTGGTAAAAATGCCCGTAGCACCAAAACCATGAGTCCGGTAGAAAATCTGTCCATTCCAATGGATTTTGGACGTCATGTCTTAGCTAAGGGCCCCTCTACACCATGCCTCCAATGCTCGGAAACAGTTCCAATGTGCCATCTTCGGAGCTAGGGTTTTGCCCAATGCAGGCCATTCCAATTTCACTCAAGGGGGTCATTTCTCATTTGAAGGATCTTGGGCATGCATGGCCATCGTGAAAATGTCCACAATGCCAATACACACATGTGGGAGCTGACGGAATCCAAGTCCGCTCGCCGGTTTGGGTTCCGTGGCCCCTGAGAAAATCCTCAAAGTATCCTTGAATGGCCACAACATGCCTAAAAAAAATGCCCATAGCACCAAAATCGTGACTCTGGTAGTGAATCCGTTGATTCCTATGGATCCAGGAGGTCAAGTTTTAGCTAGGCCCCACCCCAAACCATGCCTCAAAATCTTAAAAATGGTAACAATATGCCATCTTCTGATCCAGGGTTTTGCTAAGTGAGGGTCATTCCAATTTCGCTCAAAGGGGTCATTTCTCATCCAAAGGCTCCTGGGCGTGCATGGCTATCATGGACACATCCGCAATGGCCATGTGCACCTGTGGGAGCCGACGGAATCCAAGTCCGCTCACCGGTTTGGGTTTTGTGGCCTCAGAGCAAATCCTCAAGGTGTCCCTGAATGGCCCCGGGGTGCCAGACAAAAATGCCCATTTCACCCAAAACGTGACTTCGAATGTGAATCTGTTGATTCCGTTGGATCCGAAACGCCAGGTCTTAGCTAGGGAACCCCCCACACCATGCCTCGAAGTCTCGGAGATGGTGCCAATGTGCCATCTCCGGAGCTAGGGTTTTTCTTAGTGAGGGCCATTTCAATTTTTCTCAAGGGGGACATTTATCATCTGAATGCTCTCGAGCATGTGTGGCCATCGTGGTCATGTCCACAATGGAAATACTCACATATGGGAGCCGACGAAATCCAAGTTCGCTTGACGGTTTGGGTTCCGTGGCCCCAGAGCAAATCCTCAAAGTGTCCCTGAATGGCCTCGGGGTGCCTAATGAAAATTCCTGTTGCACCCAAACCGTGACTACGATCACAAATCCATCGATTCCGATGGATCCGAGACGCCAGGTTTCAGCTAGGGGACCCCCCACACCATGCCTCAAACTCTCATAAATGGTGCCAATGTGCCATCTCCGGAGCTAGGGTTTTGCTTAGTGAAGGCCATTCCAATTTCGCTCAAGGGGTCTATTTCTCATTCGAATGCTCCTAGGCATCCGTGGCCATCATGGACACATCCACAATGGAAATACGCACCTGTGGGAGCTGACAGAATCCAAGTCCGCTCACCGATTTGGGTTCCGTGGCCTCGAAGCAAATCTTCAAAGTGTCCCTGAATGGTTAGGGGGTGCTTGACGAAAATGCCAGTTGCACCCAAACCATGACTCCGATCATGAATCCGTCGATTCCGATGGATCCGAAATGCCAGTTTTCATCTAGGAACCCCCCCACATCATTCCTCTAAGTCTCAGAAACACTGCCAATGTGCTATCGTCGGAGCTAGGGTTTTGCTCAGTGAGGGTCATTCCAATTTCACTCAAGGGGTCTATTTCTCATCTGAATGCTCCCGGGCATCCGTGGCCATCGTGGACACATCCAAAATGGAAATATGCACCCGTGGGAGCTGATGGAATCCAAGTCTGCTCGCCGGTTTGGGTTTCGTGTCCCAGGAGCAAATCCTCAAAGTGTCCTTGAATGGCCCCGAGTTGACGGACAAAAATTCCCGTTGCACCCAAACCGTGACTCCGATCTTGAATCCGTCAATTCTGATGGATCTAGGATGCCGAGTTTCAGCTAGGGGCTCCCAAGACCATGCCTCGAAGTCTCGAAAATAGTGCCAATGTTCCATCTCCGGAGCTTGGGTTTTGCTCAGTGAGGGCCATTCCAATTTCGCTCAAGGGGTCCATTTCTCATTCGAATGCTCTCGAACATGTGTGGCCATTGTGGACACACCCACAATGGAAATACGCACCTGTGGGAGCCAACGGAATCCAATTCCGCTAGTCGGTTTGGGTTCAGTGGCACCAAAGAAAATCCTCAAAGTGTCCTTGAATGGCCTCGGGGTGATCGACGAAAATTCCCATTGCACCCAAACCGTGACTCCGATCGTGAATCCATCTATTCCAATGGATCTAGGATGTCGGTTTTCAGCTATCCCTCCCCCCCAAACCATGCCTCGAAGTCTTGGAAACAGGGCCAATGTGCCATCTCTGGAACTAGGGTTTTTATCAGTGAGGGCCATCCCAATTTCGCTCAAGGGGGTCATTTCTCATCCGATGGCTCCCAAGTGTGTGTGGACATCATGGAAACATCTGCAATGGAAATACACACATGTGGGAGCCAAGGAAATCCAATTCCGCTTGCCAGTTTGGGTTCTGTGGCCCCGGAGCAAATCCTCAAAGTGTCCCTGAATGGCCCTGGGGTGTTGGACGAAAATGCCCGTTGCACCCAAACCGTGACTCCGATCACGAATCCGTCAATTCAGATGGATCCGGGATGCCTCATTCTAGCTAGGGGACCCCCTAGATCATTCCTCGAATTCTCAAAAATGGTGCGAATGTGCCATCTCCGGAGCTAGGGATTTTCTCAGTGAGGGCCATTCTGATTTCACTCAAGGGGGGCATTTCTCATTCGAATGCTCCTGGGCGTGCGTGGCCATTGTGGACATGTCCACAATGGAAATATGCAGCGAAAATGTTGTTCTTGGAAATTGGAATGCTCATTCTAATCCAAGTACAGGTGCTTATTTCCATTGTGGACATGTCCACGATGGCCACACACGCCCGGGAGCCTTCGGATGAAAAATGTCCCCCTTGAGCGAAATTGGATTGGCCCTCACTGAGAAAAACTCTAGTTCCAAAGATGGCACATTGGAACCATTTCCAAGACTTCAAGGCATGGTGTGGGGGGGCCCTAGCTGAAACCCGACATCTCGGATCCATCAGAATCAACGGATTCACAATCGAAGTCACGGTTTGGTTGCAACGGGCATTTTTGTCGGGCATCCTGGGGCCATTCAGGGACACTTTGAGGATTTTCTATGGGCCAATGGAACCCAAAACGGTGAGCAAACTTAGATTATGTATACTCCCATAGGTGCATATTGCCATTATGGACGTGTCCACAATGGCCATGCATGCCCGAGAGAATTCGAATGAAAAATGGCCCCCTTGAGTGAAATTGGAATGGCCCTCACTAAGCAAAACCCTAGCTCTAGAGATGGCACAATGGAACCGTTTCCTAGACTTTGAGGCATGGTGTGGAGGGTCCCTTTGCTCAAAATCGGTGCCCTGCATCCATTGGAATCGATGGATTCACGATCGGAGTCACGGTTTTGGTGCAACGGGCATTTTCGTCTGTCACCCCGGGGCCATTCAGGGACACTTTAAAGATTTGCTCCGGGGCCAGGGAACCCAAAATGACGAGCGGACTTTGATTTTGTCATCTCCCACAGGTGCGTATTTCCATTGCGGACATGTCCATGATGTCCACGCATTCTTGGGAGCCTTCGGATGAGAAATGACCCCCTTGAGCGAAATTGGAATGAAATTGGAATGGCCCTCACTGAGCAAAACCCTAGCTCTGGAGATGGCACATTGGCACCGTTTTCAAGACTTCGAGGCATGGTGTGGGGGGTTCCCTAGCTGAAACCCGACATCTTGGATCCATTGGAATTGATGAACTTGCGATCAGAGTCACGGTTTGGGTGCAATGGGCATTTCCTTCCGGCACCCCTAGACCATTCAGGGACACTTTAAGGATTTGCTTAGGGGCCACATAATCCAAACTGGCGATTGGACCTAGATTTCGTCAGCTCCCATAGGTGCATATTGCCATTTTGGATGTGTCCATGATGGCCATGTATGTCAGGAGCCTTCGGATGAGAAATATCCCCTTTTAGCTAAATTGGAATGGCCCTCACTAAGCAAAACCCTAGCTCCGTAGATGACACATTGGCACCATTTTCGACACTTTGAGGCATAGTGTGGATGGTCCCCTAGCTGAAACCCGATGTCCCAGATCCATCGGGATCAATGGATTCGCAATCGGAGTCATGGTTTGGGTGCAATTGGAATTTTTGTCTGGCACCCCGGGGCCATTCAGGGACACTTTGAGGATTTGCTCCAAGGCCACGGAACCCAAACTAACAAGTGGACTTGGATTCCATTAGCTCCCACATGTACGTATTGCAATTGTGGATGTGTCCATGATTTCCATGCATTCCTAGGAACCTTCGGAAGAGAAATGGCCCCCTTGAGCGAAATTGGAATGGCCCTCATTAAGCAGAACCCTAGCTCTGTAGATGGCACATTGACACCATTTTCAAGACTTCGAGGCATGGTGTGGGGGGTCCCCTAGCTGAAACCCCGCATCCTAGATCAATAGGAATCGATCTATTCACGATTGGAGTCACTTTTGTGGGTGCAAAGGGCATTTTCGTCTGGCACCCCGGGGCCATTGAGGGACACTTTGAGGATTTGCTCCGGGGCCACGGAACCCAAACCGGCTAACGAACTTGGATTACGTCGGATCCCCTAGGTGTGTATTGCCATTGCGGACATGTCCATGATGGCCAGGCATGCTTGGGAGCCTTCAGATGAGAAATGGCCCCCTTTAGCGAAATTGGAATGGTCCTCACTGAGAAAAACCCTAGCTCCTGAGATGGCACATTGGTACCATTCCTGAGACTTAGAGTCACGATGTGGGGGGTCCCCTAGCCGAAGCCCAATGTCTTAGATCCATGGGAATCGAAGGATTCAAGATCGGAGTCATGGGTTTGGTGCAACGAGCATTTTCGTATGTCACCACGGGGACATTAAGGGACACTTTGAGGATTTGCTCTGGGGCCGCAAAACCCAAATCGGCGAGCGGACTTGTATTATGTCAGCTCCCATAGGTGCACATGGCCATTGCAGACATGTTCATGATGGCCACACATTCCCGGGAGCCTTCGGATGTTAAATGACCCCCTTGAGAAAAAATGGAATGGCCCTCGGATGAGAAATGACACACTTGTACATGAATTAGAAGTAGACACACATGTACACCTCAAAATATTGATTTAGGGGTAGGACACAAGTGATTATGAAGTATCTTTGTTAATGTTTGATGACTGTAAAGTGTGTATGAGGTGAGCTAAGTGAGGGGAGATGGAGGATAGTTTGAGGATGACTTAGCAAGCTCTTAGGGATGTCCTAAGGGGTTTTTGTGCAAAAATTCTATCTCTTATGTAAAGTTGACTGACCTCATTCAATAAATCCATCTGGATCCTCTCTGTTGCTAATTGTCTCCATCAATCTCTCGTGCTCTGAATGAGGCAGGAAGTAGCACACCCAAAACAATTAATGGATGGTGGATTTAAAATTAGAAATGTTAATATAATAGAGAACTCGAATTGTTCACTTCAGTGATCAAGAAAGACTTCACTTAATTAAGAGAGAACTTGAATTGTTTAATTCAATGATGTCCACTAGTTAACTGGTGAGTATTACAAGGTCAATTCGAGCCCAGGGTGCAAAAAGAAAACCGATAAGGGTCGCCATGGGAAGGGTTGACATGGGCAATCCACTCCCGGTCACCCGACACATGGTTTTGCGGAGTTGGTCCACCAATGCGAGACACGCATGTACATGAATTAGAAGTAGACACACATGTACACCTCAAAATATTGATTTATGGGTAGGATACAAGTGACTATGAAGTATCTTTGTTAATGTTTGATGACGGTAAAGTGTGTATGGTTGGAGCTAAGTGAGGGAATATAGAAGTAGTGTGATGGAGGATGTTTTTCGGATGACTTAGCAGGATTTTAGTGATTTCCTAAGGGGTTTTTGCAGACTTGATAAAACATAAGAAAATGAGGATTTTTCTCCCCAAGAGGGTCGCTTAATAAAAAAACAAAGAGGACATCCAACTAGGGTTTGATAAAATATTGGAAAAATGCACAACAAGCTTTGTTTTTTGTATTACATTAAAACATGGAAAATAACACATGTATGTATGTATGTATCAACAAAAAATGCATTTACCAACAAAATAACATAAAAATACACATACCTCGATGTAGAACATAACATTATTTGATGCAATTCTATCTCTTATGTAAAGTTGACTGACCTCATTCAATAAATCCATCTAGATCCTCTCTGTTGCTAATTGTCTCCATCAATCTCTCATGCTATCAGTGAGGCAGGTAGTGGCATACCTTGGTTGAGCTCTTGCTTGTCATTGTTTGTAGATGGATGTTTGTGCAAACAATCAAGTTTGTGAAGTGATACACCCCTGAACCTAGTCTGTAATCCATGAATAGATACCCACTAATATTTCTTAACTTCCCATCTAGTGTAAGATATTCCCCCTTAACCACCATCGATCCAATAGGAAATTCAATGTCTTCATCGTCGATCAATGATCCATAGAGGGTTTGCTTACCTTGGATGCACCGTGCCAACCAATAATCGGGGCAATAACTGTGTATATGTGTCCTGGTTGTATAAGATATGAGATATGGTCATAGTCTGTCTAAATCACTGACTGACCCTCCTCTAACTGGGTTGTTTCAACAACTGCATGTTGGTATACTGCAAGTGACACATGATCCCATTCATCAACCCATTCCATGCGTTCTCATTCATCCCATTCGCCACTGCTGCAAGGGATGCAAAAGCAAGCAAGTTTTCACATCCATATTTCAAATAAGGGGTTGTTTGTGCTTCGAACTAAATGGAATACATGTGTTCCTTGTATTGTGCCGCAACTATAGGAATGCGATCGATCTATGTCAACCAGTGCAAAACATTTCTTACCACATGTCCTATCACTAATGATGTTTGTTCATCTCTTGGTCGGTTTGACATTGTTGCAGAGCACCATTGAACTATGGATTTTGCATCTCGGATATGAGGGTTTTTGTTAAACCTCATCTCTTCCCTTTGTAGTGTGGTCTTGATGCATGCACCAGCCCCATCATGCTCTCCTTTGCCGTGCCCGGTCTCAAAATAGTTCCAGATATGCGTCACATTATAAGTCTTATGCAAAATACTCATCCATTGGAATACTCGGGCATTTTTGAATTGGCCCACACAAACATTTGACCATATCCAATGCTAATCCATCTGTATATCTCTCTCCTTCAACTGATCATAGAAAATTCGAAAACAATGTTGCACATAATGCAGATCATGGGTTCTACCATCACTTATGTAAAAGTTTGTCTCCTTTAGTATTATCCTCATGTCATTGCTGCTCTTTGGCCCATGCCTATACGTAATATGTACCATGATGTTGACTTGGTATGAATGGTAGTATTGAATCTGGATTTCATTTTGTGGCTAAAGGGTGAAGTTTTATGCAAAACCCACAATTGACACTATGGTTCCAACAGGAAATGTGTCCCTACATTTTCTGTACTGCTCATCTTGCCATCGCGATACATGCACATGTTGAACATACTGCTATGTTTTCCTGTAGAACTCCGTGAAGAAGTCAAATACGTGTTCCTGTTGCCATGTAAAAAAGGGCAATATTACAATGTGGCCTTTGGAAAAATGTATATGTCATAAATTGAACGTGTAATATGAAAAATATGCAATATTCATTTGTACCTGTGACTTCACTAATGCAATATTTTTACATTCCCTTGCATTGTCTAATTGATAGGTTATGTACTTGAAGCTCTGCATCTCCATGCCCATCCTGCCAAATTCGTGCTCCTCGCTTTCATGAATGCAATGGTTCAAAAGAGAAAACCCACTGCACCTAGAAGATGTCCCATATAGACACGATTTTTCATAATATTTTTGTCCTTTGAACCTTGGACACATGATGTTGTGGATAAATTCTCTTGATGCATTCGGTGGTAGTATGGATTCAGTGCAACCCTGCAAAATTTTATTACGCAAATCACAAATATATGTTTATATGTGTCATAATAATATTCATATTCTACGTGGTATCTACAAAAACAGATGTTCCGATCAATGCATATACGAACGTACCATGGTTTGCATTTCTCAAAAGACCTTTGGCCCAGGTTCAATTGTGTGTTCTCATTCCTGAATCTGTCATAGAGTTCAGTCTGTGTGGTGTTAAGGAAGTGTTTAACATGGGGTCCATGTTCAGTAGAACCTTTTCTCAGCATTAGCATGTCTCTTTGGTTTGATGAAGGTCTGGTATGATCATGCAAAACAAATTGTACTAACTCCTTAACATCATCAATTAGCTTCCTATATCCATAAGGCAACCTACCAACAAAATTCCAACAATCATTTCCTCCCGTAGTGTCAATATTTTATCTTATAACATAGTATTTTTAATAGTTTTTCTATTTAATCTAAGTATGTGAGAAGTGTGTGATAGCATGTGACATTGCCTTGTGGACTTGCTTACAACTGATTCTACTAACACACGACAAGCCACACTGAGATATTTTGTACAAAACGTCTTCCCAATCGCATTAAATGCAGATTGGAGATTTCTAGCAATATGACTGCTAGCCTCTGAAATTTTAACTATCTTTATGCCAAAAATTCTACGAACAACAGCTAAACAATGTGACTTTAACAAACATAGCAATAATTGACATTTACCTGCATCACCTTTGGATTCAAAATATTCCTTGACAATTTTGTTGCATTGCCATTCGATAGTACATTTTGGAAACTTAACTTCAAGGCTTGACACAGCACTTTCATCCACATGAATACGTCTAGGAGTTCTTCTTCTTGAACTGGATAGTCGAGGTAGGGAAGGTGGACATGAGACATGAATACCATAGCTTGTTGGTTATGGTGCTCCGTTCACATATTGGGCCATAATGGGAGTGTGCTCGACATGGCTGTGGTCTTCTTGGGGAGATTTCAAATTAAGCACTGCTTGTATGTCCATCTCTACACATGCAACATCTCCCAATATTCCTGTGTCGTGAGGAACTTCATCATGACTCATTGATGGATTGTTAGTTGGAGATTGTGTTGATGTTAGAATTTGAGTTGGGTCCGTTGGACGGAAGCTCTTTACCTGTGGTTCTGAACAAGAGGTTGTCATGTCAACAACTGTGGTAGGATCAGTGGCAGGATCATGTCTCACTCTTTCCATTTCCAACTTGGCCTTTTCTCTTACGTCATTGACCTTTTCAATGGGAAGATTCCTTCTAGATTTTTTTGCTCTGTTACGTGAGTTTCCCATCTCCAAAAGTCTCTTTAACAAACTATGAGGCCTACCCTACAAAAGAAACAACAAATAAGATATTAGTTCCTATACAATGAACTTGACACATTCCAACATAACTTACCAGTTTACAAATTAAGACATACAACTACAGACTATGTTGGTTTATTTGTGTTCGAATAAACATCATTATCCCTTACAATTCCAATCAATATAGATGATGGTTGGTCAAGTGTAGAATGGATAAACTAGTGTCTTACCTAGCCATGAATTCATTAAATTTTTGGTAGTAACACCCTACAACAAAAATGGCTAGAGATGCCTTGGGAATAGTTTGATAGTTTTTATAGATCAAATAAGGTAAAGAGAATAAGTTTACTAATTACACAATGAGGAGGTTGGAAATTTCCCCAAGGAAGGATAATTTAATGAGGTAGAGGTAAGTAGTCAAGCTCAAATGCACGATATTAAAGAAACATTATGATAAACATGAGAACGTGTGGGTTACACTAGCTGGGACTCAAGTTCAAATTTCCACTGATATGGTGGCCAGGAGGGAAGTATAGGGACAACTATACACTGATGAAGGAAGAAGAGAAGCAGTGCTGGGAATATTGGGCTGCTTGCAATGGGTTTTTGGAAGCAGGCAAGGAACCTGACATTTCCTTCAACTTTTCCTTTCAACATGAACAGGGACCCGATTCAGATTCAGATTAGTTGGTTGTTGCATGAGGACATGCAATTGGATAGCTGGGGGGAGATGTTGGGCCCCAGAATAGCCCCTTTTTCCCTACACCTATCTACACATTTTACCCTATTTTGCCTCACTATTCCGTGATTTGGAATTAGGAGAAGATAATCATTCAAGACTACTTATGGATGTAACAGTTCCATTGTAAATCGACAGCCTAAAGATCGTAGATCTTCATGATTGACCGATATTTTGTGAAACGAATTCATGTCATCAGGGTATAAGTGTAAAGAGGCGTTCTGAGCCTGGGGTTGGAGAATTTATAATTGTATAAGCTGAAAAAGAGAGCTATGATTGTGATTCATTATTTCTAACACAAGGAGCAGAGTTTCTTATATCTTGGTGTTTTAATTTGTGTTAGGACACGACATCTCTGTTAGAAGGCCAGGGCTTGCCTTCTCACAGAGATCGTTGAGTTAAGTAGGTAGTTTAATTTCTTTTCTGTTGTGTGGTGTGGAATTGCATTAGATGTGTTACTGCGAGCTGCAACAGTGAAATGATAATTGCATTCTTGTTTGGTAGTTTATAATTGCATCCTGAATGATTCATATCAATATCAATATCATATATGTAATTTGAATTAATGTGCAAGCAACAATACCAATGTCAAATGTGTGTTACTTGTTGAAAACATATTAACTTAATAATAAATATATTAATATAATTATTAATTATAATTTAAACTTGAAAATTATATATATCTTCCGAATGGAAAATATCCATCACCCTAAATAAATAATGCAAACTTGTCAACCAACAAAATGGGTATAACTAAACAGTAATAGCAAGTAATATCAAACTGAGTAAGAACGATAATCCTCTACTTATTAACTCAAGCTAATTCATCAGTTGCAAAGGAATGTCTCCTAATTTCATGCATTCGTTCAGTTATATTCCTTTCTTTTCATTCCATAAATTGCATCACTTGTATTGCTGAAACTCTAGTGGAAAATTATAGGTTGATTGTAGTCACATTCAGAATTCATCCAATAAGAGTTCAATACTTGTCTTTTGGTCTGTTGATCCTTATTATGCAGTCAATCGGTTTGCTTAAACTGTCATATGGTTTGTTTGGACTGTCAATGGGGTGTCTTCAAATGTGATTAGACTCTTTAACCAACTTCATATGTTCTTCATTAATTAATCCTAATGACCAAACTTGACATCCCATGTATGAAATATGGAATGGCATAATTACACATTTATGAGCCTACTCATCCATGAATCAACTCTTTCAAATTGGTGAAGAAAAGTGCATTAGACAAATTAATAACATCAAGAAGAAACCCCGAAGAAGAAGAAAAATACCTAAAATCAAAATCAAAATTTTAAAAGCAGAGACGGTACTTACAATTACTTAATATAAAAAAATACACTTATGACTGTGATATGGAAGAATAATCCTTTGGGAATACTAAACACCATTCCAAGAAGCCTTTTTTTTTTTTGGAAGTAAAGAGATTTTGCATTATATTAAAAGGAGGAATTACAAAAGGAGCAATCTGGCCGAAGCTCAGAATTGTTAATCAAAATAGACCAACTTGGTTTTACCCATTGACACACACCCTCGTGGCACATCTGTATAAACAAAATAGAATAAAACTACTACCCGAACAGACAAAAAACCACAAAACCAAATACTTTCTTCCCATAGGCTTGCAGGCCAAAGAGCATAATGCTTCATAACCAGCTAGATCCAGACCCCCCAAATAAACACCCACCCAGACATCAACAAACTATATAAGGAGCTTCTGGAGAGCTCCAGGATGGAGAAAGCTGGAAGAAGAAGCAGTGCACGAAGGAGGTTGAAGCGCCATGGCATACAGAAGGAAATCCAGATTCCGGTGAATCGCACGAGACTCTTCAAAGAGAAGTTGCGCATTGTCATCTCTGAGAGGATTCCTATCGCGAATGGCATATCCAACCAAGTTTTTCATCATCCAAAACAACGCAACAGTGCACTCGTAAAAACTAATGCGCCCAGCTGTGTTGCTGGGATCCAGGATCCAATTCACCAACTTCTTACGCTCCCCCAGGTTTCCCTACTCAGACGAGCCCACCATTCTTGTTCATAGTCAGTGATGTCCCTCTATATTTTGAAGGGGATTTTAAGAGTGAAGGAAGTTGCCTCCCTACACGCCCGCTGAGAGGCATGAGACAGACCACCACCTAGCTCCCCCAGAGAATCCCCATGCCTTCTCTTCCTATTGCGACTTGAATTATCTCCAACCTCAGGATGACAGTTAGTATCTTGTGGCTCCTTCGTCCTCTCACTAGAGGCTTGCTCCATAACAAAAACTTGCATGCATGCAAAAAACCAACAATGATGATCACAGTTGCCACCTTTAGCCTCCATATATTCTCGCCTGCCACTGACTGTTATGATGAATCGGTACATCTTAATAACTCTTAATAACTGAAGGAGGTACATATTGATAACTGAAGGAGGTACAGTTATTAATAACTCTTAATAACTATGATTTTCTTCCGTCATTTCCCCCATCAAAGAACTGTGAAGGAGGATGAAAAGACTGATCGAGAACTGCGAAGGAGGATGAAAAGACAAGAGTTAAAGGTCGATGCAGACAACTGCAAAAGGCAAGAGTTAAAGGTCGAATATGCGGACAATTGCGAAAGGCAAGAGTTACGTGTCCCGATTATCGTAAGCATGAAGTCTTCTCGCACAAAAAACCATCATGTCTTGGTCCTAGATAACTCTGTAGCTATCCCAAAAAACTGCTTCTGTCAAATCATCCCACAGAAAATCCCAGGATGCCATGTGAACAGATCAGCTTGACATGGGAGAAGGAAAGCGCTATGCCCCACAAGGAAGATAGATCCTTCCAACCGCCACGACGACGCCACTTTGGAGCTTGATTTTCCACGGTGGATCTTAGAAGCCATGTGGAGAATGATATTGGAATCACCCTCCATGATTAGAGGGGTCCATATTTTTTGAGATGTGAGCAGTATTCCTTGGTGAAGACCTTGATCTAGTTTGGCAGCATTATTAGACTATACCCCCAAAAAACCAATTTTGAACCCGAGCATGGGGTCCAAGTAGCCCCGAGAGGATGCCCAGCACAAATTGTGTGTTGAATAAAATGATGGTAGCACATGTGGATATTGTAGGCTGATGTTTTTTCTACTCAACCATGGTCTCAGTTTGTCCAAATAGATCACCCCGAAGAAGAATTTATGGACCTGCCAAAACAGTGGTTTAGGGAAATTAGACCAAGCCTAGGAGAAGATAAAAAATTGTCCAAGTATGGTAAAATCTGCCTAATTGGCCTTAGGGAAATGCCCGCCACAGCTCATAGGATGATGATAAAAATATTCCAAGGGTGTGGATCTCCAAACCCCCCCCATTGGAATTTTGGGGGGTCTTTCCAAACCCCCCGCATGTTACATCGTAATCTTCCACCCCATTAGCATCAGCATTCTTTGGCCTTTAGGATCCATTTCAGTGACTCAGATCCATTTATATCCTTCAGAGATACCAGTTTGCCTTATTTTTATTACTACCCGCATGTTGCATCACTATAGCATGCGTATCCATGAGTTGCATCCCTATAGCCCGCGGGTATCAAGTAAAATGGTAAAAACCACTATTTATTACTTTTTACTCCCAAAAAGCGATCATTGGGTGACCTTTGGCTCTCCATCTGCCCGAGTAACGCCTCGATGTGTCCTTTCACCTACCTTTGAGAGGACTATATTTTGAGCAAATATGGCTTATGGACGGGAGGAAGAAGAGAATCGTAAGAGAACTCTAGTGGATTTTTGCCCTATCTTGAGTCTGCACTCATTGATCCTTGTAGTTGTGAACCATCCAAACTCCTATCTAGTTTGAGTTTTCCATTCATGGAGGATTGAAGTAGTGGAGGCACAAGTGGATTGATCTAGATCTTGGTTCAAATTGGTTGCCAGCAAGAGGTCGTATCACTTTGTACTTCTTCTTGTTCATTAATAGAAATACTCATATTCTCGTCCATTCATGGTGTCAATGTCATTTATTATACATTGGGTTGCATTTGCTTGTGATATTATGGACCATTGTTATTGATAATGTTAATGCCATTTATATATTATATGTACTTGTTGGATATTGGTTGTCAAGACTAATTTGCAGATTACAAGTGCGTGGATTGAAAGCTCCAACTGGGATCTACATCAAACGTTTGGATTGAGGTTTGTTACATTTCTCCATTATCTTAACATTATCATTTATAAGAGCATTGCTTGGAGAATTGAGTTGATTTCTAGTAGTCATCTGTCTATTGTGGTATTCCCAATCCATAGTGAGTTTTCTCCAATACACCCCAAAAGTCCAAAATTCCAACAAGACTTTTGTGGGGCTCTTTCCAACCCCCCCCCCAAAAGTCCTGTTGGACTTTTGGACTTTTGGGGGGTTTTTTTAAAAACCGTCCCCAACAGTCAAATTCTAAGGATTTTTGAGGGGGGTTCTTAATGACCGCCCCCAAAAGTCAAATTCTAAGGACTTTTGAGGGGGGTTTTTAAGGACCGCCACCAAATACCTTTAAAAACTATTTTGGGAGGGGCTTTAGCAAGACCGCCGGAAGCTACTTTTAGGGGGTCAATACTTTTTGGGCGGGTTTTTCCACAACCACCCCCAAATGTATTGAAAATTGGACTTTCAGGGGGGTTTTTAACCAACTGCCCCCAAAAGTATTAAGAATTGGACTTTGGGGGGGGCTTTTACAAAACCGCCCCCAAAACTCCTGACAATTGGACTTTTTATGGGGGTTTTGAAGAACCGCCCCCAAAGACCGAATTTTTTTTTTTTTTGGGGGGGGGGGGTTTAGCAAAACCACCGCAAGCCAAAATCGCTGCCAAAAGGGTATTTTGTTGTAGTGAGAGCATGGACAAAATTTCATGAACTAATCAATATGGATCCTCTCCCATGATTACTTCTTAGTATTTTATTCAAATTGAAGAGTCTCAAGAGAGAACCTCATCCATACCATCCTTGTGTGAAATCAAATATATTCATGGTAATAATTATTGCATACTTCATCTTGTCTAGTGAATATGAGTTTTTTTAGATGTGAACTGGGGAATTCTTCTTGTCAAATTCATTGTAATCTATGCATGGATACTGTTGTAGTCATATGATAAAAACAAAAATGCATGGGAGAATCTCAAATCTTGTGAATGAAAATAATTGTTTACAATTCACCATACCTATAGAAATGATATCCACTTGCAATGGAAACAGGTAGCTTGAATGTATCCACTAGATTCCAAGACCACTGAAGATGGTTGTTAGATTCCAAGAGTGATTTTGTGTCTAATATATCAATGAGTGTCCAAAAGATCAATGAATGTGAGCCAATAAGCAACCTGGAAGAGCTTGAACCCACGAAAGACAGAAAATCCCATGTTTTTTGGTAGCATTCCTGGGAACAGAAAACTCTATTTTTTTAACTAGCAATAGACGCATGCACGCGTGTTTAAATTCACGCATGCGTGTTTGTAGCATGTACATGTCATCAACACATATGCGGTAAAACACGCACACGCGCCCCTGCATAACGTTTACACCATTTAATGCCAAACCTTCCCCCACTTTGAAAATATTTGCATACATTGGACTATACTTCAAAAGTAGATAAATGAATGGCTAAAGAAAGGGGGGTTAAGCATTCTAGGGATTTAAGGGTTTAGGATTTAAGGTGTAAGGTCTTAGGTATTTGGACTTTAAGGATTGTGGCTTAGGTTGTTTAGGAGTTAGGGTTGTGGGGTTACAAGTTGAATGGTTGAATGGTTTAGGGGTTAAGGGATGTAGTGCTTTAGGGAGAGTGAGAGGTAGAGATAGATAGAGAGATGGGATATGGGAGAGAAAGAGAGAAACGGATCATGGGGTTAGGGGGGAGTAGTAGCATCCCACATCATACTTGCAAGGGTCGCGCCCGGTGCAATGCCACACGAGATTTGAATTGTAAACATGCTTAGAGGGTGAAAGAAGAGGATTGAGACCTAAATGAACGTTTCATAACTTAGGAGCTA